>VWZP01009633.1:611654-1123560 GCA_013396995.1 Dicaeum eximium
CCATCCATCCATCCATCCATCCATCCATCCATCCATCCGTCCATCCACTTTTAGCTCTCCTCCTCGAATCTGGATGCAGATCAGCCATGCCACTTGCTTATCAATTAAGGAAGAACAGATTCATGGTCTGATAAATTTAGCAACTACCATGTAAGCTCTAATTGGTGGGCATGATCCACTTGCCTTGCATTAATTCCAAAAGGTTCTGCTGATCTTATCACACACTGTGTGCTCTTTGTGTTTTAATCATCCCCACCCCCATTGCATTGAAATTTTTTGCTGTGACAAGCCCAGCTCTGAAGCGAGCACGTCACTGCTTTCATTGACACTGAAAAATCCTCTCTTGTTAATAGTATAAATGGACTAGGGGCTTTGCCTTCCAGCTTAATTCAAGAGTGCTATCGGCATGAGTGGGTTATAAAAGCCCTTTTTCAGGATAAAAGACAGTTCCTCACCAGAAAAAAAAAAAAAAAAAAAAAAGAGCTCAAACATCTTTATGACATCCCAGTGCAGAAAACAATTGAAAAGGATTGTCATAAAAGCAAGCATGTCAGTTGTGAACTTTACTGAATTGAGTCTAATGCAAAATTCATGCCGAGGTGTCACAAGTGAAAGGCAGTTTATTAATCCAACTTATCTGGAGCTGGTAGGCAGCAGTCATGGTAAATTAAGATCATATGAATATTCCCGGGGCTCATTTGGGTTCCTATTCAGGACCCCTTTTGTGAGTGCAGTGGGGGCAAAAGGGTCTTTTGGACCCAAAGCAGCCTTCCCTTCCTCTCCCTCCAACACATCTTTTCATACTTGTCACACAGTGGGGGCTTTGGGGCTAAGTGAAGCATGATGTTTTGCTGTCTGACTGATCAGGATGCAACGCCCAGCTAACCGTGTCATGCTGCTTTATTCCAGTCATGCATTAGAAAGCGTTTTATTTCTCCATTACGTTTGGTGCGTTCCCAGGATAACTTTCCCTACTGGGAAGAAGCTGCAGAGAGAATGAGGTTCTTAGACTCCTTTCTCTCATGCTGTCCTGATTTTGCAATGTCTTATTTTCCCCACAGAGAATGGCAAACTGGCTCATAGCTGGTGTGAATGGAAGAATTGCTCCAGTGAATGTCTGTCTGCTGGGAAAGCAGCAGAGCACCTATAGAAAGAACATAGTGGGCTTGTTAAGCACAACAGCCTTTCAGAGGAAACCACAAACACCCTAAAGCACCAGTGGCATGGGACCAATACCTTCCAAAAGGATGAGGGGAAGGAGAAATTAAAATGGTTTCAATTAAAAACGAAGCAGGCTTGCAAACTGTCTCCATAATCTCCTGGTGCTCTTGGGTAGTACCCAAAGTAGATAGTGATGAGATTGGCAGGTCTAGCCAGGAAAATGGACCCCCCAGTGCTGGCAAATTACATCAAAACTCTTAGAACAGGGATGAAACCCACCTCCTTGGAGGTTTAGCTAACGGCAGGGTCAGGATTTCCCCAGAGCCACGTGGGAAGTAGGAGGGCTCCAAATGTGGCTGGCTAAGGGATACAAGGCCAAATTTAGCCTTGCCAGAAGCCAGACCAATGCTTCTTCTTTCTAACTAGGCTGAAGCAGCTGACTAAGGAGCTCAAGCTGGCCAAGAGTGACAGTAAGAGAGGAGATGAAGGCTGAGGAGTTGCTGGGAGATGAAGGAGTTAGAGTGGATGTTTATTGGGGAGGTGGGTTACAGCAAGAGAGCCACAGCAGAGATGTGGTTTACTGAGCTCTTGAGGGCTTGAAAAAGCTTCTGCAAAGGAAAGAGTACCTCAGCTTATTGAAACCAAAGTGGGGAAGAGCCTGGAAGAAAGAACAGTCCTCTGGAGCTGGTACCCTGGTATGAGTGTTGCTTGAAGATGACCTGCATCTATTAAAAAGATGTTAAAGTTGATCCCTTTCTGTCATGTTTATGGATGTTACCCAGAGTGGCTTTCATCAGATGTGCATTTGGCTCAGCACTGAAGGATAATTGCAGCTAAATAGTCTATGAAATGAGATCTACAAATGCTATAGATTGTGAGCTGGCCAAATTCTGTCCCACTTTGCATCCATGAGGTTTCTCTGATATCTGTGATGGCAGAATTTGTTTGAGATGTTATGGAGGGTAGACAGGAATGCATTGCATGATTATGACAGTGACCTGCTTTGTGTCAGCTGTTCCAATGACTCATTTCATGATTTTTGGAATGTCACTTAACTTTTCCTTGCTGTGTTTTACTCAACTCTGGTTATTCATGTTGGCCTGTCTTACATGAGGAAATTGCTCTAAGAATTCTTAGGGAACTGCGCATGGAGGGTTTTGCAAACCACAGAGCACAGACAATTGCAGAAAAAAAAATTGGGAGCAAAAATGAGCAAAATGTACTTGAAATATGCCACTAAATGATTTCTCTCACCTTTACTTCCTGAAGCCACTGAAGTGTGACAGCTAGCAGAAAAGAAAAATAATATCAGGCTGGTCTTCCTTGGCCCCAGTCATGCAAAGATTTAGAATTTACTTGTCTAACTGTGTGTAAATCTAAAATATGAATGCCCTTTTTTTGCAGGATGGAGATTTTACACTCCAGATTAAGGATTGTCTTGAAATGTACTGGCACAAGACCTTGATACAGGCTGAACTCCAAGGAACTGATGCAAGGTGCTCACATTTTTTGGGAGATGAGGTACCTTTATCTAAAAGACACACAGCACCTTCGCCTGCCTGAGCTCCGAGTGTGCTGTTCCTTGTGTGCTTCAGTCCCTGCGCTCTGGATACTGATGGAGTGGGAGAAACACAGAGGCTCAGCCTCTGGGATGGCAGCAGCGGCGTTCCTGCGCTCGCAGCATCCCGTGGCTACCTCGGGCTGTCCGTGTCCCCACTCCGTGGCTCGGTCCCCACAAGATGGCACTCGCCACCAGCGCATCCCTGCGTGCTGGCAGGGCTCGGCTTCCGGCGCACAGCTCCGCTCCGGGAGCATCCGCCGGGAGCCGCGGAGACAGAATCACAGCGCACCCTCAGCGCGGAGCGACACACAGGGTCACGGAGTCCAGCCCTGCACAGGGACACCCCCAAATCCCACCCTGTGCCTGTTGTCCAAACACACCTTGAGCTCTGTCAGTGCTGTGACCACTTCTCTGGGCAGCCGGTTCCAGTGCTCAGCACCCTCTGGGTGTAGAACCTTTTCCCAATATCCATCCTAAGGCTCCCCTGACCCAGCTCCAGCGTTCCCTCGGCTCCTGCCGCTGTCACACAGAGCAGAGATGGGGGCTGCCCCTGCCGAGGTGAGCTCTGCCCTCACTCTGCTCTCCTCTCCTCCAGTGCCCTCCGCTGCTTCCCTGCAGATCCTCCACCACCTTCACAGCCCTGCTCTGACACTCTCCGACAGCTTTAATACCTCCTCATCCTGTGGCACCCAAAAGGAGCCAGGAGGATGGAAAGGCAGTACAGTTTGCCACAGGGAGTCTCCTGGGGAGCTGCCTCATGTTTTGAGCACAGACATACCTCTGATATCCGCATTTTCCCCTGAAACAGAGATGGCACCAGAGCCTCTCTGTGGAGAAGGGGATTTCTCTCCTTTCTCACTGTGCATATTTTAGCTTCTAGGACAATTCTCCCAAATAAAGGCAACTGATGTAGGTGTCTCTGCTCACTCCAGCTGTCAGACTGGCCCCTCCTGGCAAGGGTGCCCTGAACCACTGCAGTTACCTTAAGCTGCAATGCTTGGAAACCCCTGGTTGGGTTGAAGAACATTCAAGCATTTCTGAGATAGAGCATTTTCGATCTAGTAGTGCAGAAATTGTGATTTCAGCATTTCTCTGTAGACTGAGATTTTAGAATCACTTTCCACTGGAGGAATTGGCCACATAAATAAGAAAAACACATGATAATTTAGGCAGCAAGCTTAATTACATGATTATTTTCATTCTCATAAACGTGTATAACCTACAGTGGAATGTTCAATGAAATTATAGCTTGGGCACTGAAGAGATTTCCTTATCACTAAAAATATGCTCTAACCGTTCTTAAAGAAAGGTTTAGTAAATTGTCTCTAAAGTACAGGAAATTGGTTTAGCTCTTCTGTGGAATATTTGTTTTAAGAAGCACATCCTGGGCAGCAGGGCTAAAAAGAGTTGCTAAGGTCTGAAACACATGAACTCCTGCAGCAGCAGAATTACCAACCCCTCTAAGAGAACTTATGAGACTTAATTGTGCTATAGATTCTCTGGAGGATTATCAAGAAATTGATTTATGAGTTGAAATACCAAATTATAATTTGATACTGCAACATGGGATTGTTGTCACTTGTGTTACTGCAAGTCAGAATCTCTAGTCTATCTCTAGTATTTTTTCACTGGACAGTGAAATACTCTGAAGAAGAGGTAGAGACCAGGATAAATTTTGCTAGTTGTTCAGTGTAATGGGGTGAGATGTTTCAGGACGTCAGTTCCAGAATGTAACAGCAGAAATGTTATTAACTTGCTTTTTCTCTCATGATAATTGTGGCTTTACAGATGTCTCAGTGGTTGAATTATTTTAAAATGTTGTCAGAGAATTCTTATAGCGAAAAAGTGAAGCATCCAAAAATTATTTACTGTTTGGTGATCTATACGTAGATAATTTGATCTCCCAAAATGAATATTTTCCATGAGTTGGGCTGCTTCTCCCCAGCTCATCCATATTTGCATCCATATGCTTTTACCTTACTAGGCTGAATTGACAAGCCAACACTTGCTCAGGTACAATAGCCAAAATAATTTCTTAGTCCTTTAGCTGTTGTATTTTGTGCCACAATGACTTTAGTGAGGCTGGAGGGAAAAAGTGCCACGGGGAAAATGTGCTTTTACCACAGAGGTGCAGGATAAGCAGAATTCTTGCATCCTTAGTTTCCTCCAGCAGCTTCCAGCACTAATTACACTCCCATGAAGAACTCAGAAAATCAGTCAGACTTCTTGCAGAAGAGCATCTGAGTTGGCATATCTCTCCCATGTTATTAGGTAAGAGCTACACTCTATTGTCTTTGCCTCCTGTTTGAGTTGCAGAAAAGATGAGGTAGTGCCTGAATGCTTCCTACAGGAGATATTTAAAGAGTCAGAGAACTTTTCTCACTGTACTTTTCCTCTGCTTCCTTAATCGAACATCACATTCTAGTTAATGTGCAGTTTCCAAGGCAAACTCAGTTTTGATCAAGTTGTGCTAACTTTGAAAAGCTGACTGACTCCAGCTTAAAATGGATGCACTGAAAGGAGCATGAAAGGCCTTTTTTATCAGTGTTGAAGGAAGTAGTTCAAAAGCAGAGATGGTTTCTTTCTGAAGACAAAGAAGCTCTTTCTCACCCACCTCTTGCCATGAAAGAGATCCTTTGCAACTAACTGCCCATCAGAGAAGAATTTGATGAACTGGAGATGAAGTGACAGTGCATTTGGGAATTTTATTACTATAGCTCCAGTAAAGGAAATTCATTGTAAGAGAATGCCCCCTCATGTTCCCCAAGTGTCCTTTTGCTTCAGCCCTTTTCTGATTTGTATTTTTCTTCCTGTCTTTGGCTGTCAATCAGTGTTTTCCTTTATGGCTGGAGTGAGTGGAACACTTCTGGTGTTCTCCTTTCCATCTCCTACTGTGAATAACCCTGGATAGGGACAGGGAGGGAGAGAGAAATATAGAGGCAGAAATTCTACCAGCTGTTGAGGCAACCAGGATTAGAGCCTTAATTTGGAGACACAAACTTTTTACATGGGTGAGGCAATTATTGGTGGAATAGAGCTTTTTAGAAGGCAGAATCCCCAGTGACTTGATTTCCATCAGTTCCTAAATGAATATTTAATTGTTGCTTATTAAGATCCTTGTTATCTGTAAAGCAGACAGAACCACTATTGCTGGGTTTGCCAGCTGGTAAAATTGGTGACATGTTAGATTAGAGCAATGGACCATGACTATGTTGGAGTGGTCTGGTAGATTATAAAAATTCAGCAGAACAATTTGGCTTTGCTAACATCCACAAGATATGGATGCTAAAACCAATGGGACCATAAGAGACAGATTTAAATTCCTGCTCTTCCTGCCAGGGAAAAGATACCCTTAACATTTACTAGCTTTTCCAGAATGGGCATTTAAGACAATTGAAGTTCTGAGGTCCCTCTCTGGGTTAGATTTCCCTTTCTACATTAAACTTAGGGAGATAACTTCATCTCTCAACCAGTGTCTTACCTAAGATTTTTTTGCTTAAATAGCTTTAAAAATGGGAAGAGACAACACACACACACAAATAGAGAGCAGCACAAGAGCATATGAAGTGTTGTCATACAAATTGTTAAAGGCAATATCACACTAAAGTTGACAGAGATGTTACCAAAATATGATTTGGTAATGAGGAATATTAGCCACTGGAACAAACTAACAAGGGAATATGTAGTTTCTTCACCTGAAAATCTCTTCAGTCCCAGACCAGATGCCTGGACAGCTTTGACAGGCAAAAATTCTTATACGCAACAGACATACCAGGGTTGAATTCAATGGTCTGCAATCTACATGAGTTTAGACAGTGATACTTTTTGTTTTCAGTTAAGGGTCTTGGGATCTTCCTCTTTCCTGGTTTATATCTGACATAGATCAAATGGCACCCAAGAACCTATTTAAAAGTAGCACAGATGACCTTGAACAACCAGGGTTACTGGGATCAGAGCAAAGAGCAAATTCCCCCCTTGTTTTGGGTGCTGGTCTAGGTCTGGAGGGCAGCAGCCTCTGAAATACAGATAACAAAGCCCAATAGCAAAGGCAGGAAGGAGTAGGTACAACGTCCTTCCACTGTTCTTTTTAGCTAGAGGCAATGCAAGCAAAATAATCTCCTGCTACTTGATCTGAATTTGCATAATATCAGATTGTATCCATTTACCAGCTTGATATACTTCAACCCTCCAATACGTTCATTTAATATATTTAATTCCTTTTGATGCGTGAACAGTGAAAAAGCATCCTGATATGAGTTCTGAGTGCCATGTCAATTATTTAAAATTACACCCAGGCTGCACTGTAATCAGCTTATCCCACCTTTCAGCAACAGCTTGTTATTAAAGATAACCATCACTTTGCTTCTCTTCAGGCCCCCTTCCTGCTCTTTAAAGAGCTGAAGAAGTCCAGGTGCTGGGTATAGTGTCTGAGGCATTTGTACACCTGCCAATTTTTGACCAAAGCCAGGAGGGTTTTAAGGGATTCAGGATTTCCATGAAGAAAGGTCCTGAATATCCCATCCCTTTTTACAGAATCGAGGAATGACAAGCATCTGTGTCAGAGCCAGCTCTAGCTAAAACAAATTACCATGGGAAGGAAGGTGTATTTCCAGAGGATGGGAAGGTTAGGAACTGAATCTGTGCCTCCTGTAAGTGTTCTCCTTCACCTGAGGCAGCCCAGCTCTCATGTGTAGTTGGTGAGGGACTGGCTCAGAGGGTGGAAAGCAGCAACCAGTGGGAAAATGCTTCTTCCCCCAGTTCCTGTCCATGTTCTGGCCATGCTCTGCAAGCTTTGGGAGCCTTCCAGTGGCTTCTTTGTTCCCATGTATCAGCCAGCTGAAGCATCTTACCATCCCCTTGAAATCCTGCCCACATCACCCCTCCTACACACCCCCTTTGATTCCAGCTGCAGATGGGAACGAGAGAGGAAAAGGGCAAAATCGTGGTAGTGAGGAGGTGGAGATCAGAGACACAGATGAAACAAAAGGTCTAATTACGTGTGCCCGCTGCTCTGGAGCTGCAGCACGGGCTTTGTGATGCACATGGCTGTACAATGGCTTCCAAGTTGATAAAAGGAGCATATGCCCTCCCAGCCAGGGCTGGGGAAGAACTCTTGCCATCCCCTAACCTGATAAGATGGTTAATAGCAGCATCTGCTACATTCACACACTTCTACTTATTAATTAAAAATACATAGGCTTCAATTTGAAGTTAAAGTGACACGTTTAATAGTATCTTTCAGAGCTTGTTAATGCTCAATGAGGACCTGATAGTCACAATAAGTTTGCATAATAAAAATTTTGGTCCTGATGTTAAAGTACTACGTACTATGCAACATGCATACAGATGAGGAAAAGAGGAAACCTCTGAATAATCCGTTCCTCTCTCTCCCTAGAGCAGCAGCAGAGGTGTTAGTTGGGGGCATTTCTTCTCCAATTTGTGTAAAGGCAGGAGCAGCATTTATTTCTGTCACAGGGTTACATGTGCACCCAAGCACCTCCATAATGTGATAGAGAGGGCAAAAGTGTAGGGAAGATGAGAGCCTGGATGTTCAGCTGTTCCTCTGGATGTGCTTTCGTTACATCTCTGAAAAAATCTTACATTAAAATCTTACATTTGTGAAAGCAAAAGGGGCCTTCTGAGGATCATAAAAGTGGGTTCCGGGGTTTGTGTGAATTTGGAAAGTTAGTTTTGATTTAGGCAGGTTAGGAATTGCAATAATTTTTCAGTGGGATTAACCTAAAGTTAGTAAGATCTCCTCTTACCCCAAAATTACATTTCTCCACATTTACTATTCATAGCCACTGCACAACATGATGGGTAGACAAAAAATATCTAGCTAAAATTAATGATAATTTTCAACATTAAGGGAACCAAAATAATTCTAAACCACCGTTTTTTCTTTTTTTCCACCATATTTCTATACTTATGTGCTTGTGTCAGCTCAGGCACTTGAGAAACCTGTTTCAGTTTCTGTTTCATGTCAGTTTTTCTATCTGGTCCTCATTGCTTTTGGCAATTGGTTCTCCAAACTAGATCTGAATTTTCTTCTATGGGTATCATGTTTATCTGATTCCTCATATCAAAAGTTACAGCAGAATTTGTAAAGTGGGAGGCTTGCTATTTTTAATAACATGTCACTAGCTATTAAACTTTCAGAAAATCTAGGAAGTTTTCATGCTTTTTATGGATAATGTTGTGTTTTAAAACACTAAGTGAGAGTTCTCCCTTGACAAAGAGCAAATAACATTTTGTATTAATGGAAAATCCTCCAAAGCTTTTGTCTTTCCCATATATTTAGTAAATCTTAAACAAAGTATAATCCTGTAGTGTATTTCATGGCTTATTTTCACACTAAATACTGTTTTATTTTAACTAAATGCTTTTGTGTCAATGAGTGCTACTAAAAATAAAATCATAAAAAGCAGCTGTGCTACATAGTACAGGCTCCTTTGTTCTCAGTGCTGCAAGGTTTGATGTCTGCACTAAAGATGAATTCACCATGCTTAGAAAAGAAAAGAAAAAAAAGTTCTCACTTTAGGAGGAAGGATGCATTTCGAAAAGTCTTGTGTTGACGTCAACTTTGAAGAGCAGGGCATCTTTCCATCTATTCTCCTGTCCAAGGCCAAATTTCTCCTCTCTGACTGAGCCTCTAGTTTCACCTTGAAGGGTTGAAGGGAGCATCCTTCTGCTGATGGAGCTTCTCCCCCACGTGACATGGCTGGAGCCTTCTGTGGCTGTGATCCCCCATTCCAGCCCAGCTCTAGGAAGGAACATCCAGCACTAAGGAATAATTTTCTCTGTTGTGTCTGAGCTGCACAATTTCCACTAGGGAAGGCTGAGGAATGCATTGATCAGCAGCTTGCTTTTCCATAGTTTAAAACAGAGCCAAACCCTACGTGGGACCTATTCAAGCAGGTATTTTTATAATACCCCTATGCTTGCATGCACACTTGTGTTGAGGCAGCCTCACCTGACTCTAAAAAAGAGCTTTCAAGCAGTGAACAGAGCTCTGCTCCACCCTCAGCAAGGTGATGCCTTGGAGGAGTCATGGTATGGATGTGGGGGAGCTGGAAATGCTTCACTGCCATCCAGACTGCTGCCTGCAAATCTATGCTCTTGTGTTTGCTGGGTGGAACAAACTGTGTCAGAGTTCCCCCAGCAGTGGCTGGCCAGCAGTGCAGGGCAGGCTCAGACACACCTGCCCTGCAAAGCTTAACAAGATGCTGCCTTGCACTGAGGTGATGGGGCTGAATCAGTGCCCTGACTTAACAGCACCCCTGGACTTTTTATCCTCTCATACAATAAGATTTCATCTCAGGGTATTCCAGGGTGGGGTGTTTTTTGTGTTGTTGAAGGTTTTGAGTTTCTGAGTGAATCAGTAGGGATGGCAGGATAAACCTGAGATCAGGACACCTGATCCTACGCTATCAGGAGTTACAGAAAGGGAGGTCTGAGGGAGCTCCATGGGGACAGAGGTGTGTCTTAGGGGCTGTGTGGGCATTGGTAGGGTATTTTAGGAGTGCAAAGTCAAAGTGATGAGTTTTACATTCACTCCTAAGTGACATAAGGCTGGGTAGCATCATTTTTTAATAGACAGCTCACAGGAATGAAGGAACAAGGTCTTCACCAATCAGTGATCTGCAGCAGGGCTCCCCACCTCCATGGGCAAATGAGCCCATTTCACAGCCTCCAGGAGGGCTTTCTTTGGGTGGGAGCAGAAGGAGGGTTGCTCTGAGAAAACAGTCCACTTTTAAAGTACAGATAGAGTAGGTTTGATTGCAAAAAATGCAGTTTCACTCAGACTGCTGGGGGCATAGTCAGACTGAAGCCTTGAGCTCCTTCAAGGCAGCTGAGTAGTTCATCTCACAGAGCAGCAGCTCCCTGGTAGTTTGGTGTAGGGGATCACAGAGAGCTTGCCTGAAAACAGAGGAATATGTCAGATAAACACAGTTTGGGGCAAAGTGAAGGAAGAGGGAAAACAACCACTACAGATCATCATGCAACAAACTCAGTAGGATACAGCTGGAAGGAGACCCTTTAAGCAAATAAGAATAGGGTGATAGGAGAGCTGTCTCTGCTGAAGAGATAGGGAACATTTAATTGATGAAGCCACTGAGGTGAGGGAAGAATGAGAGGAAAGCTGGTACTTGGATTTCTTCATTCCAGGTCAATAATCTGAGACTAAATATCCCCTTGCACCTTGTACACCAGGAGCTCTCCAGCATGTCAAAATGGAAATTTAAGGATATTAAACTCAGCTCCTAGTGCAATTACTATGCAGATGGTGGAAAATAAGTGTTGGCAGATTTAGTGTGGGTGCTTGGTGAAGCTTGTGTCTATTGAAGAGGCAATGGGCAAACACTAAAGGGGAAATTTCAATTTCTTCACAGCTCTGGAAGACCTGAGATAATAAAAATATCCATAGGGACTGTTTAGATTCTTCTTTTAGGGGAAAAAAACCTGTAAGCTGCTAGTTCCTGTGTGTTTTGCTGTCATGTACAGGTTCTCTGCAAAGGGCAGATTGTGGACTGGGGAGTTACTTGTTGATTCAGTGTGATGTGGAAAGCAGAGGCTGTGCCAGCCCTGGCTCAGCCCAGCACGCAGCTCTGACCCACAGCACTAATGCCCCAGAGCTCTGAAGCCCCACCATGGCTGATGCCACCTCAGTCCCCTCATCTGGTGGGTCTCATGTCAGCTGGTGACACTCCTCAGTCCCAGACTCCTCTTGACCAGCCCTGTTCTGCCATGCCAGAATTGCTGCCGACAGTCAGACTAAGCTGATCCTCTTGTGGATCTCTCATTAGGCAAAAGCAGCTTTTAGAGCCCAGGTTTGAGTCCAGATATACAGGATATTATGCAAGCTCCTGCCTTTCTCCCACTAGTGCATCACTGTCTCCACTGAGTTTTCCCATGGGTTCTCTTTTCCATATCTCTTTTCTCTGGAGAAAAGGTTGCAAAGCTCCTCCTTGGGTGGAGATTCACCAAGGGCTGATTTTCTCTGTGTTTCTGCTTACTTCCAGTCCAAAGCAGGCACTCTTGGTAGGCAGCCTGACAGCTGAGCTGCTGCCTGCTTGAGCCCTGTAACAAATGAATAAATACTGTCTAAGGTACAACATTTTCTGGTGCTGATTAACCTGAGCTGAAAAGATGGATGCCAGCTCCTGCAAGCTGTGCTATCAGAGAGAGCAGTGCTGGATGAATTTTGTGATGTGGTTTAGAACCAGGCCTTGGTAGCTAAGTGGGTAACAGCACCATCTACCATTTAAGCACTTTATATCCCCGTGCAGCAAAGCCACTCCAGAAGTACACGGGAGGTGCTCAATGGCCATGCTGTGTAGAAAATCCATTAAAGCCCAATCAAGCTCGAGTTTGAAATCCAAGCTTGGTGGCAGCACAAAAAAAAAAAAAAAAATCACTTGAAGTGGAGAAATAAATCTCTGCTTAATCTCTCAGAGAAAACCACAGTGGCAACTCAATGCAGGCATGATACAGTGCAGCAGTATCCTCTGAAGCAGAGAGGGGCTCAGAGCTCTGCAGGAGGGACCCACACCCAGGCTATTTAAAATGCACTTGGGTGCTGTGTACAACATGCCCAGGCATTCTGCAGTCCTGAGGGAAACTGAGAGGGAGACAAGTCCTGAGGAAAGGACTCTGCTTTTGCTGATGAGGGGTGGAACTGCTTAAAGGACATCAGTTTGGTGGGATTCAAGCATCCCAAAAGGAAAGAGAAACTGGTGCCAACCCAGAGTGGAAAAGAGGGCATGAGTGACAGCATTGGAAAGCCATGGCCAGCAGCTGCACTGCCCATGGGATGGACAGGGGTGGGACAATCTCACCCCACACACACATTGTTGTATCACTGCTGTCCCAAGAAAGGCTTGTGGCCCTCATCCATCACTCAGTGATGACTTTATAGACCAATCAGTATCTCTTGCAAACACAGTTGTTCCCCTCCATTGATTTCTTTTTTTGCCTTGGAGACAATATTCAGATTTTTATATGGCTGTGCTGGAACTAATGAGAGCAGCCTGGTCAAGCTGCCAGAGTGAATCAGTGAGATAATGTTGCACCTATATGCTAGGCCACAATCTACTCTTTTCCTGAAACTTTAAATTGGTTGAGATCCAATTTTGTCTCTCATTTTTACACTCAGTGGGGGAATTTTCTGGCAGTGCTTCAGTCTGGAGATTTTGCTCCCTGTGTATCATACTCCTTCCAATCATAAAGTTGGAGGGGGGTCAAGCTGAGCAGTTTTCCCTTAGTGTGTGAAGAGATGCACAAACTGTTTCTTGTTAGAGAAGAGCCAGAGTTTGGAACCTCAGTTCTGAAAACCTCAGAGTTCTGAAAATTAACCTTTCCCCAGGGTTCTGGTCCAAACCTAGACTGGACCAGCTCAGCTTTGAAGATTTGGAGATAGTGAAATGCAGTGCTTAATTTAGCTCTGATGCTGGAAAACCACCTCCATCATTTTGCCCTGGATTTGTTGTACAGGTCATGGATTGACCTCAAACTCACAGCAGGAGTGATAGCAGCAAATCTTTTCCTTGACCAGAACAGGGTGAAGATATGGCTTGCTTTCAAAATGCAGATGACTTTTGAATTGTTACTATTGGATAGGAAAAGGTAAGCAAACAGGGGATACCCATTTCTTCAATATTTATCCACTGTGTAGCTGAAGAAAGTAGTTACACCAAGTCCTCAAACCACCTGGCACCTTTTAAATTGATTTGACTGATCAAAACCATTAAAGTTCTGTTCTTCCTACAAACATCTATAAGATTGCCACTATTTCCAGCAAATAAGTAAAGCAGCAGCAACAGGAGTCCTCCTTGCTGGCAAGTCCTGATAGAAGAAGAAAAAAAAAAAAAGAAAGAAAAGGGTAAAAAAAAAAGGCATGTTTTTTAACTACTTTGAAGGAATGTTTAAATTCTGTTAAGTAAAAAGATTAGGAAGCTGAGTGAAAAAATCAGAAGATGATGATCCCCAAGGATTAAAGATGATGGATTTGACCTGAGTCTAGAAAAACATGTTAGATTAACATTTAGTTGGCTCTTAAAAGATGAAAAATATGTTTTTACTTTTAACATTTGTCTTCTCTTTAAAGTTTTGAAATAACCCAAAGGAATGCAAGAATGAAGGCCTATATATAAGAAATATTTTAGTTAATAAGTAGATTTATTTTTTTCATGGACTTGGGTTTCTCTATTCAAAAAAGCAAAGAGAGAGCTCAGGGTTGGCATAGCTCTCCTACATGCAGTGCTGAAATAAAATGTCTTAAATTTGTATCTGGAGCTGCCTCCCATTAATGTGTTTGCTATCTGGTGGCATGTTTATGGGGTTTATGACTCAGCTCTGTGAGATCTCCTTCAGAAGGGAACACAAAGGACCAGAGTCTGGGCATGGCTTTGACCTGCAGAAAACGCCTGTGGTGTCACCCCATCTCTTCTTGATGGACACAGACTGGCATTTCCTGTCCAGGCAGAAATTGCCCCTATTTGCCTTCATTATTTATCCTGGGAAATCTTTTTGTGGTTGGATTTCTCTTCTTTTGGCTAGATGGGGAAAGCTGTATGTGTAGACCTACCCCTGATTTCTAGATTATACAGGATCAGCAAGCAAACCAGGGAATAGAGGTGCAAGAATGGTTTGGAGCAGGGCCACTCCTGCTGGCCTGCATGAAGTTTGGGAGTTTTATTTCTGCCCAGACCTAATCTGGTCCCATGGACCAAATGTCTCCATCATACATGGGATCCAAAGCAGTCTGGAGGACCAGACATCAATTTGGTCATTATGTCTTGTGTCTGCCTCAGGGTTTGGAGCACATTTGCTGCACATTTTGGTTGGAGCTTCTGGTTTAATTTTCTTTGAAAGGAATCTAGCTCATGGGCATCAAAACAGCTCTGTAAATTGAGCCAATGCATGGTAAATTGATGACTGGGATATTTACTTCAAAATCCCACTCCTGTTCTGAAGCAAAATGCTAATGTAGAGGCAGCCTTATATGATGTGTGGAAACAATTCATTTGGTCCTTCCAAATGTAACTTGATTTGGTTTTTTTGTGTCTGAAAATATTTCCTAGGGATGAGATTTCTTTCTCCTAAAGAGCTCTGTCAGCCCATGAGGCTGAGAGCAGGAGCTGATGGGGGGAGTTATTTCAGCATCCTGAGGAGGGAGAGCAGAGCAGACACGGTGGGAGATTTAGCAGCCTTTGTAATGGATGCCTCATCCTTCTCTGAGGCTCCTCCTCCTGTGCTCCTCAATTAGTGGCCATTCCTTTGCCTTCTCTGTGGGTAAGATTGGCTGCCAAGATGGGTCTGAAGAAGGCAGCTTGATTTTCTCCCTGTCTCCTTCAGCTGGATGTTGTGCTCTTCCCAGTGATTGTCTGTTTTCATAAGACTGAGTCTGTTTGAATCCTTACAAACTGCTTGACTTGTTGACCCGCTGCAATAGCTAATTCCACAGGGTGTCTGCAGCGTGCTAAAAAAAAACAAAACGTCTTTCTTCTCGTGACTTCCAAATTATGTGCCTTTTTAGTTTAACAAAAAATTCTCCACCACTCTAGGAGGAGGGAAGAGGAGCATTAGGTCAGGATTCACCACAGAGGTAATTTTCTTTCTTAACTGCCAAGCTCTCAGTTTACAATCTTTTAAATTCTTTAAAATTAAAGATAAAGCACCTAGTTACTGCAATGATAGCAGGTTCATGTTTTTATGTGTGTCCTTTCTAGGTTGAAATCACTCCCAGCCTTTGTGATTTCTTCACAAATAGAAGCTTCTGCTCCCAAAGGAACTGCCAGAAAAATCTGGCTGCAATCTGTCCACATGATGCAGGGCCTGTGTGTCTGGAGATGCACTCAGTGCATGGCACACCCAGAAAACATCTCCCATTTCTCTGTTGCTCCTCCTGCCCCTGGACTCAGAATTCATTTGGTTATTTCTGGTGACTCCTATGCCTGTCCTAGGGAGAGATGCGAGGTGACTCTAGGCTGCTGAAATCTGTGTTTGAGTGAAGGGAGGGCAGCACAGAGCTCAAGGCTGCCACTGAGGAGGTGGGCACAGGATGGTCACCAGCCCCAGCAGGGTCCCCATGAGTGGCACTGCCAAAGGCTTCACTGGCCATCCCTGGCTGTCTGGGAGGGGCTCAGTTGTCCCCCTCTGGGGCTAAATCCCTGAAATAATTCCAGTAAATACCCTGCCTGTGCCCACGACCTGAAGGGCTGTGTGCAATTAATGAGCTTTCCTGTATACAAGAAGGAAATTGCTTCTCTGATATATTTTGTTATACAGCTCCTTGCAATGGAGATTCTCTCTTTGCACAGCCTTAGGTGACTACTTCTGGTGCTGTAAGATACAATAAAAATTGAAGGTTCACAGTATAGATTATCTGTGGAAAGAAATTTAAATATTCACAGGAATATTTACTGTAGCATATTGGTTTGTTAACATCAATTTTGAGTCCAAGATCTCTGAGAGGGACAGAGAGAAAAAGCAGGAGAGAGAATTGCAGTCTCCTTAAAACGGTGAATCATGTTCTGGTCTGGATTGTGAACTGGTTTGTGGGAAATGCATCCTGGCTAGTGCACCCTGCTGCCTGAAGCAGAGGCATCCCAGCACCCACATTTGCCTGTGCAGGTACCCAGCACAGCACTGGGCTTCCCAGCACCATATGCCTGCCTTGGCCAGGAATAGTCCTCTTTGGAAAGCAGTCGTTGCTTTGGGAATCACACTGACAAGGATATGCAGCCTTTCATTTCAGAAGTGTACAGCACAGGCAAGCCCTGAGATTCCAGTCACTGAATCAGATATGGATTACAGTTCTTGTGGCATCAAAACTCTTCAGAAGGGGCTGTTTGTTTTTTGTTTTTTTTTTTCCTCCAGCGTGGAATGAGAACGGCTTTGTAGTTCTGGAAATTTTTTCTGCAGGATTGGAAAGACTTTTCCTGTGCCTGTTGTTTGTGGTCTTGCATCTCACGGTGTGATTACAAGATTGCACTGGTGCTGAGCTGAAATCTGCTTTTTGGAGCAGCGAAACATAACAGTATCAGGGTGGCTTTGCTCTGGGCAGGCTCCAAGTTTTGGGCCCTGCTTTCAGCACTGAAATGGAGTAATGTGTGAAGAGCAGGAGGATGATGGGATCTTGTTGGCACTTTTGGGAGGTGTAGTGTGTGAAAAGCTGTGTTTACATAAGCCCTTGCTGTAGTCCTAAACTCCTGTGGGGAGAGACAGTGTTGTTTAATGTGCTTTATGAATCCTCTGTTCCTAGCAAGGGACATCTGAATCTGGTTTGTGTCACAAAGCAGTTTATAAACGTGGAATTGTAGAATTTGGGTTGGAAAGGACTTTCAAGACCATCTAGTCCACCCCCCTGCTGTGGCTCAAGGCCAGGCTGATGGGACTTGGAGGAATCTGGTCTCATTGAAGGCATCCTGGCCTGTGGCAGGGGATTGGAAGTCAATCATCTCTGAGGTCCCTTCCAACCCAAACTATTCTCTGATTCAGTGATTCTTAGTGCAGGGACACCTTCCACTAGACCAGGTTGCTCAAAGCCTCATCCAAGCCTGGTCTTGAACATTTCCATGGATGGGGCACCCACAGCTTCTCTGGGCAGCCTGTTCTAGTGCCTCACCACCTCACAGGGAAGAATTTCTTCCTAATATCTAACCCACACCTGTGCTCATAAACTACATTTGTGTGGTTCCTGTCAGCAGCTATGTGGGAGGCAGTCCCCAGGATTGTTTTGCCAGAGGTCTGGAAAGGTTTGGAGCCAGGTCTTGTACCTGTATTTCAGGTATGATCTGAGACTGCCACATTCATTTCTACAGAAGGAAAATGCCCAGACTTAAGTAAGCAAGGTGAAAATTTGCTGTTCCTTAAACCACAAAGTCCCCATCATTCAATCTTTCCTTGTCATGGCAAGGTTTGCCACAAGGTTTTCATGAGCTGAGAGAATTGGGACCAGTTCAGTCACTTCTTCACACCACAAGGGCTGTGTCATTATTAATCCCAACATCACAAATCTCTCTCAGACACCTGCATAGCATGAAAGAAATCTTTCTTTTTACTTAGCCTTTCCTATTTTTATAAGTTTCTTTGTCAGATCAAAAATCCTGGGACACAGCTGTGGTTTTTTGAGGTCTGTGTGACACTCCAGGTTTCAGTGGGTCTGTTCTAGTGGGGCTTCCTTGTTTTCCAGATATTTCTTCTTGTTCTCCTATACTCATCCATTAATTATGGAGGTTTTTTACTCCAAGGAGTTTGAAAAAATATGTAAATTACAATGTTCTCATAACCTGTATTCTGTTAAGAAAGAAATAATAAATTTATTAATGTAAATCTTTTTACAAGCTGGGTTGTTTGAAAATGCTTTTAAAATGACACAAACCCCTAAAGTGTTTCTTTAAATGTGTTTTAAACTGTGAGCAACATGAAATTGTTGGAAAATTAATATCTCCAAAATCAGTCACTTAGAAGCATATCTGTAGTTAAATAAAAGGTTATTATATGTCAAGTTAAAGAGATTTTGGAATGAAGGCTTTATATATGGTAAAAGAAAGATTGTTTTTTAATTCTTTTACTCTGCAATACTGGTTATCTATAAGTTGTGTGCTATATATATATTTTTCATGTTCTGTCTCTTCTCCCAGCTTATTTAGAAGATTTGAGATTAGGCATCAAGTGCAGAAATTACACACACAATAACTAATGCATTACAGAATACCCCTTTAATCTTGATGTGTAAATGTCCCTTTCTGTCCCTCTCCATCCCCTTGTGGAGCCCACCTGCTGTTAATCTCACTTTCACTCATGGCAGAACTTGCCAGAAATGCATCTCTATGTCTCACATATAAACTCACATTGCATGTGCCTTCAACTACTCCTAAAACTTGTCTGGGGTGTGTGCACCAATGCATTGCACCAAAATGACAGTCTGTGTCATGTTATGTAAAGCTGATAACCTGAGTTTTTTGATTAACTGTCCAATTGTCCAACTGATTAATTGTCCTGTCTGCCCTAATAATTGATCGGACAATAGAATGCACAATTTAGCTGCTTAAAAATGTTGGCCATCCACAGTGTTTGGTGTGCTTGATTTTCATAACTTATTACTTTAGATGTTTGAGGTAGATGAGATACATGGCACAAGCTGGTTCCTGCACTGGATGGACCCAACTCCTTATGGCAGATCTCTGGACTGAACAATGGCAAAGGATGATATGATGACACATCTAATATTCTCCTTGAGGGGAGTATTTGATGATGTTAGTCTCTGCTACATTCCTGTTGTAATTGCTTGCTGGAATATTCATGCAGGAGTGGCGCTGCTGCAGTGAAAACAAATCCATTGTCAGGGTCAGACTTGGTATTTATAGATTATTTTGTCTGAAGAAGCACAAGAATTCAGCTCTGTATGTGCTGTAGTTCATCATATGATAATCAACACATGTTTCATGTGGCACGACAAGCACGAGGACTCAATTGAGGCTGATGAATGGACGGCCCAGAATCTGTGGAATTTTTGGAGGCCCACCCGAGCTTGGAAGGATGTGCTACACAATATTTGGAAACATTTGACCCTGCTGGTGTTTTGTGTTTCTGCTTGCCACATTGGTGTGGGGAAGAATCTCGGGAATGGCGAAGGTAATGGAGAGATGGCGATCGCATCTCTTGGAGGGCTTAGCTCTGGGCCCAGGCCAGCTGGATGGAGGTCAGCAAGACCAGGCCTTATCTATGCTTGAAACTGCATTGGTTTTAAATGTCCCCCCAGCTGATTTAACTCTTTAGCTTGGCAGGCACCAAGCTGAGCTATGTGGTGCTGGCAAATAACCAGTGCCTCTGTACTGAGCTGCGATCAATTCAAAGCTGCTGGAGATGGTAGAAAATATTCTGTGAATTTCAAGAGATAATGCATCAAGTTTTCAAGGGAGCACTCAGTGATTTTTCTCTTTCTTGAGCAGCCCTAGTGGAGAAATTTTCCAGCTTTAAGAGTGGAACATTGAGATGAGGTTCTGGTGTGTATGGGAGGAAGATCAGCCATCTTCTGCCACTGTCACACATGGTCTGTGGAGAAGAGACAGACCCAGAGATGTGCCCAGCTCACATCTATGGCTCCTCCTCTGACTGTAAGCTACAGAGCTACAGTGCACATTTACAGAGGAAAATGTTGTCTTCCCGTTTTCTGTGCAGCACCTGAGATTTATGAAGCAGCCAGGCAGTGCCTGCCTCTGGGTGAGGCTCTGGGGATCTCACACAGCAGGGTTATTCCCTTCCAGTTGTGGACGATGGAGCAATCTCATCCACAGCTCAGTAACTCCTGTGCAGCACCTGGTTTTAAGTAGCTGCCAAGGTTCCTCCTTTCTGCAAAGCTGAGAAGATATAATCCATGAAAGAAGGGCTTAAATAAAATATATGTATATATGAGTGTATTTATATGCATACAGTGAAAGAGAGAAAGACAGGGAGGGGGCAGAGCAAAGGAACATGTGAATACCCAAAGCACTTCAAGATGAAAGGTGCTATAGAAATATATTATCACCATTACTTTTATCAATAGTACAATATTGCCAGCTCACTTACTTCATTATAGTCCCATTGCAACATTGATGTTGTTACCTTGCCTACTTTAAAATAGATTGGAGTTTAGTTTTATCTTTTGCTAGGTAAGAAACCACTCTGAGAACTCTAGCTAATGTGCTTCAGAGTGACAGAAGAACTATGTTTTATGAAGCCAAATAAAAGTTTGCTTCATCAACTACTGCAGGGTATAAACAACCGTCAGCCATCTTGGAGAGTAGACATCCTTTTATTTAATTGCAAATTAAAAAACATAAACCACCTTAAACACAGAGCTACTGTCACATCAAATCAATACAATAATTGTGCTCAAGCAGTTGGAAGGCACACAATGCTCAGCTTCTTGCATACTAAAAATATATCAATCACCAGAGCAATAAGCAAGTCATAATATATGAGAAGATGATGGTATATTAGCAAGTTTTGTATTGTATGACTGCTTTTCCCCATTTCCATTGAATACAAAAGGGAAACTTTGTGATCTTGTGAAAGTTGTTAGCAATTCCTTTTGTGCTTGTGAATTCCTGTTAATAAGAAAATCCCTGGTATAAGGCAAGAGAGTCCAAGGTCATAGGCAACTCCCAGACTTTGCTGCCTGAATATGAGCTTTTCTTTATTGGTTTTAGGCTGATGGGTGTGAGGGTTTTAAATATTTTTCATTAAATGTAGTAATGAAGAAAGGTCTTAGAGACTGAGATCATTGACCTGCCTGAATGGTTATCTGCTAGCTTGAAAAGAAAAAAAGGTCTTAAAACAAATTCCCAGATTTTGCAGTAATTTCATGAGTAACCCAAGGTTTGGTGGTGTTGCACTGACTTCATCAAGGTCTGGTCTTGTCTTCACTTGCACACTGAACGTGTCTCATTGCATGGAGGGACAGATGCTCTGCAGGCAGGAGGGACAGCTCCAGGGAAGGGATCCCTTGGCTGCAGTGCTGAGGGAAGCCCTTTCAGTGTTAGAGAACAAGGGAAACAAAGATGCTGGATGCTCCAGGCTTCACTGCTCACCGGTGCCTCTTAAAAAAGGAGAAAATTTCTGCCTTTCCCGTAACCACTCCCAGACATCTCTCAGCTCTCTCTTCTTTGGAAACTGTAAATAAAACCCTCACTAAGGAAGCTGGGAAAAGGCTAAAAAGCTCCTGTTAATGCTGGGAGCCACCGGCTTTCACAGCAGTGCCGCTCTCTTATCACCACTGCAAAGCCTGACTTTGATCCACAGCTTTTTTTTTTTTTCATGCTGCTGTAAACAAAGCTTTGCAAGCGCTTCGCATTTGCAGGTCTCATCTGCAGGTAGCTCCTGCCTGTGTCTTGCCCTCTGTCCTCAGCCCCTTGCCCTCCCACTTGCTGATCTCCCTCTTCAACCCCGAGTGGCCCCAACAAGTGCACTGGGGTAACTCCAGGATTATGGATGCATGGGGCTGGTACATGGAGGGACCTGGCATTTTTGACTTGCTCTTTGCCCACGTTTCTGACCACAGCGTTTGCTCTGAGCTCCAAGTTTACAGTCACCAGGCTGGAGAAAGCCAAGGGATCTGTCTCAGAAGAGCAGCTCCACCTCCCTCCCTGCCAGCCTCTGCAGCTAGGGAATTTGAAACTCATATAAAGGGTAATAAAAGGGAGATTATTGAGGTAGAGCTGGAGAAAAGCCCAAAGGAAGTTATTGTACCAGATGGAAGTCAATTCCTAGTGTTAACTATTGCTGCCTTTCTCTTTGCATCGGTACTTTATTGCCCTGATCTGAGAAAGACAAAATATCTCACTCTGATTTTAGTGAGTCCTTGATGCTGAGCATTTCCCATCCACAAAGCTTTCAAGTACTTTACAAAGATGGCTGCAAGCAGCTGCTGAAAAACTGAGGTGTAAAAAGCTTATTTAAGCTCCCCTGAAAGCCGAGGCAAACCCAGGTGAAGAACCCAGGCTTTCAGCATCTCCCACGTGTGCTGCTGCCTGCGCCACTGTCACCTCGCTGGTCCTGCGAGCCTTTCACTTTCTGTTTGAAGGTTGCACCAGGGCTTCCAACTGTGGGAACTGCCATGGCACCGCTCTAAAAAAAGCAAAAAATACCAACGTGAAAACAGAGATTTATGGGGAGAGGATAAAAGTCTTAGTGAGGAACCGGGATGCCTGAAATACAAGTCCCAGAAGCGTTTGGCAGCCAGCCCCGTGTTCTCATCTTTAGCGTGTTACCCTACTCACGTTTCTGGGGCTGCAGGGTGATAGAGCCAGTTTATCCAGATGATACCGGAGAGGTGATAAAAAGGAGTCACCAATTAGCTCCGCTACAAGCGCTGTGCCATGGGAAGCATTCAGCCCTGCAGGGTTTTTTTGCCTGAGAAAATACAGGGAGAGGTCAAGAGCGGGCACGTCTGCCAGGCTCACGCAGTGTCTGTGTCAGAGCCCTCTCTCCGAGGCTCTACACTGAAGTCTCATCTACGCTGTCAGCTCCTGGAGATGGGCTGAGAGGACTTGTCCTCGCAGCAGTGGCCAGTGTCCTCTTTGGAAAGGACCAAGGTCTTCTTTCCACAGGGATTAAATTGCAGGTGGTTACGCCTGGGCTGGAACCTGAGCTGGAGTCACCCTAATTTGTAAAATTAGACCACTCTGCTCTGGGCTGGGAAGGGTGCCTGGGGAAGGGAGAAGGTGACAGGGGACGCATTTTGATCCAGGAGGGCTGGGCAGACCCCAGCTATGTGCGCTGAGTGATTCAAACCACTTTCAAGTCAACATCTTAATCTCCTCAGAATCAAAAGGCCGTGAAACAGCAAGAGGAGCGAATTTCAGCTGGGTTGGCTTTGATTAACATCTTCTTTATGAGTTGTGCTCCATGGCAGATGCCATTCATTAGAGTTATTTACGCATTAGGAGACCTATAATTGGAGACTTGCAAGTGTCCTCATCAGAGTTGACCTTATGTATGGAGGAGCTGACATCTGAATGTCAGATTTGCATCTGTGACTTTTCTCCTCCCAATAACCACTCTAATATGCAAATACTGAGTTGCAAAAGAATGGAAATAAATAAATCCGCTATTTCAGTTATCTGCGGGAAGATTTGTGTTTGCTGCGGCTTTGGAGGCTGTGCTGAGATTAGACTGTGTCACTTAATCAGCAAGTAAGTGAGAAAGAAAGACATTTCAGATGCAGGGGTATGTGGAATGTGAATTGTAAATAGCCTGTAGTGCAATCTGTGAGAAGAAGCGGGTATAAAGTACATTACAGGGCCATTTGCAGTTCTTTGTTCAGGTATAACTGGTGCTTACAGTAATTTTGTTAAATATTCTGTTTATGTCCTTTTCCATCGTGAATAAGAAGTTATCCCAGTCCCCAGAGTGAAGGAGACTCACAAAATACCTGCATTCATGTGCTCAAAGCAAGGCATTAATGGAGCCATGGAAGTAAAGGGGATGAGGCACCAGCAGGGAGGATCGAGGGAACAAACCGTTCCCTGTTGCAATGCTGATTGTCTAAGGAGATGAAACATCATGAGGAGAGAAAAAAACCTCTGGAGCTTGCCACGTTCTGTGTGGGAGACTTGGAGGGAGTTTGCTGGCTGAGTAATCTCACACTGGAAGAGGTTCAGTCCATGGTGAGTCAAATACACAAATCCTCCACCTGGGGCAGGTGTGGGAGTGCCCTGCTGTGGCACACGTTTGGGCAGAGGCTCCTTTGCCATCACAGAAACAGAACCCATGCTCCAGTTGCTCTCCCATGGCTCAAGGTCTTGCTCTTTGCCATGACTCTACCCTGTGGTCCCAGGGCTCAGGGAGATCCAGTTCGCTCTGCCCTGGTCGCCCCAGGCTCCCCACAAAACCATTGGTGACAGAAAAGCACTTCTGGAGTGTAATTTGTACCCTAGGCAAGCTGAAGTGCCCTTTCTCTTTTCCATGATTATCTGGACAGGTGATAAGACTTTGGTGGTATGAATTGCTCCCTTGGGGTTTGCAGTTACATCTCCAGGGACACATGATAATAAAACAAACAGCCCAGGATTTCCCAGGCACTCCTAGTAACTCTATGAGAAGAATACAAACCAACTCACCCCGAAGGATAAACCCTGCCTGCATTTGCCTGCTCTGTTTGGTCAGAGTCTTTAGAGTCCTGAGAGTCTGCTTTGCAGATGTAATTTCTTTATGCCACCACCTTTTTTTTTGCCCCCTACATCCACCTACAATTCAGCTTCTTTTTTTATTCCAGCTGGTCCCACAGCCAGGTGCCATCCCCAGTGCTGTGACAACACAAACTCATTGCTCATCTCCGCTGCTTGGTGAGTTTTCCAGTATGAAGACCCCACTTTTCACAGCTTTTGTGCTAGTGCTCCTTCAGGGGTAATCTCAGTTACACCTAGGTTTGGAGGAGAAGTGGGGAAAAGGGTTAATTCTACTGTTTTTGAGGGCTAAATGTGCCTACTCCTTCCTGAATCATAATGACAGTCCTTTTGGTGATGAGTACACACTGCCTTTGCTGAGTACAAAGTGCACATTCCAGACAATGGGTAAAAGTTGTACAAAGAGATCCCACAAATTATTGTATGGCAAATCTCACAACTAATATTTTAAGGAATAGCATTGAAGTGGTCGGAAAGCTTTTTTCCTAACATTTGCTATGATTTTTTCCTTTTTTATTCGCAACAATGTTTTTTATTTCAAAACTGTAATAAATTTACATGAAGAAGGTTAATTGCAGGAAACGCCAGAATGCAAACATCCAAACATTGTTACATTTCACAACTTGCTGGTCTGATGCTGACTCTTTCCCTCTGTAATACTGTTTTCGTGAAATTGTCAGAAGTGTGACTTAAGAGGGAAAAAAGCTTTGGCAGCTTTAATTGTGTGAGAAATAGGAAAAGACATTGGCTGGGGGTCTGCAGGGCCAGATTCATGATAAAGTGGCAGGCACAGATTTATTACTGTTGCCATAAGAAAAATTGGGTGCTGTCTAATTCCAGGGTTGTAATTCTCCCCTGTTGAGTTATGTCAATGACAAAGCATCTACACTGTGAGGAGAAGGAGAAGGGTGCTCATGTGGGCTGAGTTTAACTTGGGAGGGATGGGGGAGAGCATGAGATGAGCTGGAAGAAGACAACTGCTGGTTTGACCATGCTATTCCCAGTGAGTTTATCTGCTGGCCTTGCAGGCAGCCGAGCGGAGATGCTTTCAAGGCCTTGCTGGCAGGCTCATCCCTGGAACTGAAACCTGTCAGCATGTGATAATTTGTGTTTTTCTATATTTAGAGCGGCAAGTCACAGCCCCAGTTGTTCACGGCTGGTCTTTAAACTGCCAAGGAGAAAGCAAGGCTTCCTTAGATGGGCTGAAAGTCCCTGAACAATCTCTGCAGGATGGATTTTGCCACTTCATTTCGCCTTGGCCAATCCCAGCGTTTATCCTGGCGGTCAGGCTCAAGGTGAGGCCAGGGTCTGTTTAATTAACAACTCCAGCTCTTGGGTCCAGACCTCTCTGTGGCACATCTTTTGCTCATCAGTACAGAACTGCAGATCCTCAGCTGGGATGGTTGGTGTTGGACAGACACAGGCTGTTTTACTGGGAGCAGCCCCACTCGTGGACGTGCCTCTGGATCCAGACCCCGTGGCTGACTCATTTCTGTACATCCCAAACCAGCAGTGGTGGTCTGCATTGCATCCAATTGAACAGTTTTCTTCCAAATTACTTTCTTGACAAAATCTGGCTGTGATCCTGATGCTCTGCTTGAAAATAATTTCCTTTTTTTTTAGCCTGGTTTTGTCACCAGACTCAGATAGGACTGAAAAGACTGGAAATGCTGTACCAGAATCATAGAACGAAATGAACCCTCCCCACATCCCACATCCCCATTGATCTTGGGTCAAAGTGTAACATTTTAACGCGATTGAAACATTTAGTTCAGATGTCAGCTCTTTAAAACAATATTTTTTTACAAAAACCCCCATCCATTTTCTTTTCAAAAGCATGTTTTCAGCAACAACATGACAGCTTTCAATTCCATGACTGTTGCAAATGGGACATGCTGATATTATTTGTTTCATTTTTTGGAGAATAAAACCTGATGACAATCAGGAAACTGTCATGTTGGAAACAACTTTTTGTAAACCTTTCCCTGTCCCCCAGCAATCTGGCAAATATATTCTCCCCATTTCACTCCTTTCAACAGCATTTTGCTTTTTTGTTTCTCCTTTTTTTTTTTTCTTTTTGGCCTGTCAGTCAAAGTGAGTGTAAGCTTGGCAGCCTGGCTAATCCTTGGCTTTTTTTCTGGGACCAGCTGTATGGCAAACCTCTGTGCTATGTATACCTGGCCTCCAAATAGAGGCCTGAGACAACCAAGGCATTTTCCATGAGTCATGGAGCAGCCACCAGATAGCAGTGCTATTCCATCTGTGTGGACAGGGCTAGGCAGTGACCCAGCTTTATCTGTCACCTCTGTCCCATTGGCAATGCTAATCCATCCATCCATTTCTGCGGTTTCCAAAATCTTTTCAAGTCTCAGGAACACATGAAAGTGGGAAGAAAATTGAAATATTACCTCTCTTACTTCTACCAAAAAATGTGAATTTAAAACTATTCACAGAAGAGAAAAATGTAATCATGACAGCACTTGGTAGCTGCTGAAAATATTGAGTCACAATAAGGGATCTGTCTGTTTTCTGTTTGTTTCAGTGGCAGGTGAAGGAGGATTGATTTAATTATTTTTTAAAGAGAGTGAGACAAGTGTAGATTTAGTAGTTTACTCATCAAAGTAATTCCACTTATAGAGCTGCAGGATTCCAGAAAAAACATGTTCACAAGCTGGAATTAATGTCCTGCATGCAGCAATCTAAGAGCTTTGCAGATTTTACCCATAACATAAAACAAAAAGTTATTTTGTAAGGAGGCTTCTAGACAAACTGGATTGCAAAGTATTTTTTAGAATGAAATGAGGCAAAGCAGTCATAAAGACATTGTCTGCTGAATAAATTTCAGTCAGAAAACTCGTAACAGTGTATGAGCCAAATTAAGAGGTAGACACAAGGAAAAGAGAGGAAATTAATCTTAAAATGAATGCTGAAAAGAACTGGAGATGACGAGGCAGGAACTTCCCTGAGAAACATCACATCTTCTGCTCTGAAGGAAAGAGTCTAGCAGGGTGCAGGGAGAAGAAGCCACCTCTGACAAAGTTGGCACAGCCAGTTCCTCCTGCACACTGAAAGTTCTATTTTTATGCAAGGTACAGCAATGTGCATTTTGTGCTGCCTCAGACAGTGCCTAGAAATGCTTCTTGCCCCCGTGAATCCCACAAGAGCTCTGCAGCAGTGGTGTGGAAGGGAACGTGCTTGGAGGTGACAAGGGCCAATTTCCAAAGTTGCTGGCACCTAATTTATGAGCCCGGGGTGTGCTTGCCCAGGAGCTGCCCGATGCACTGGCTAGCTGGGCTAACTAGCCCATGGCATAAAAGGCACGATTTCTACAGGTGCAGAGGGCATTGAAAGGCAGAAATATGTGGGCACAACTATGCCTGTCCCATTTAGAGATGATTTATGGGGTAAAATTCACCTCCAAGAGAGCAGGTGTCAGGGAGGGCAGCAAGTTGCTGAGTATTTCTGCTGTTCACCCTGTAGCGTCTGGTTCCTTTGCTTTGCTCTCTGCCCTTGCCCAGAGAACTGGGAAGAATCTAGCAGTGAAAAAAGAGAGAAATTAAGCTGACTGAAGATCAAACTGCTAGGAAGGGATTTAAGATTTGCTGAGCAGCTGAGGGGAAGGGAGTGATCACGGAATCATTGTTATAAAATCACTGAGTGGTTTGGGTTGGAAGGGACCTCAAAAATCTTCTGCTTCCACCCCCCCTGCCATGGGCAGAGACACCTTCCCTTAGCAATGACAAACTTCTGTCCTGGCTGGTGGATAAGCTCAAGGGTGAGAATTTGTGTGCTCAGACAGGCTGGGAGTGGAGGAGCAATGCCCTGTCACATCACACCCCCAGTGCCCCCAGAAAGTGGAGCCCAAATCCCGATTGTGGATCCCAGAACCACAGAGCTGGAAACAGCCAAGGGGCTGTTCAGTGCCTGGTGACACTGAGCACTGTGAATTCTGCACAGAAAGGTTCCAGGCACAGATTTTTGCAGCATTTGCAAACCTTGTATTGAGGAGAAAAGTTTTGGCAATTAAACTGAATGTCCCCAGAGAGCTTTTCACAGCTGTGCTGGTTTATGATCTGTTTGAGGTGAGGCCAGAAGTATGAAGACACTTGCCAAGGGTGCACATTATTTACATTCAATGTTTAATCCCTTCCCAGAGAAACAGTGAATTTTTTCTTGATAAAATCTGTTGAGCTTGACTACATTTTCTTTCTTCTATATGTGAATATTTGGGTCAATTAAGTCTTTCCATATGTATTGTTTATTCCTATTTTGAGCTTCCTTTTCTGTGATAAACAGGGGAAAAAAAGGCAATCATTAAGAAAAATATGTCAGAAAAAGAAAATTGAGGGAAAAGAGAAAGTGAAGAATATTAAAATGGAATGTTTCATAAAGAATTTTTATTTTAAAAAATCAAATAAGTGAAACTGTGTTCTAAAGAGTAAAAATATGGTTTTCAAAGGAGATATTTCATAGATGGGGCACTGGGGGGCATGGTTTAGTGGTGGGCTTGGCACTGCTGGGTTAAAGGTTGAAGTCAATGATCTTAAAGGTTTTTTCCTACCTAAATTATTCTGCGATTCCATGATTATGTAATAATTTTCATAGTACTGGATTTCATCCTCACTCTCACAAAATACACTCTGATTTTGTTCACAGAAGTTGAGAGCAAAATTCACTGCTCATATTTGCTACTTAAAAGTTGGAGATGAGATTTCCATCCTAGATGGAGCAACTGCTCTTCTGACTAACCCTCATTTCTGTCATCTTCTTCCACAGTTTAAAGCTAATGCTTGTTCAGAAGCTGTAAAACTTGTGATATCCTCTTTTTCTTTTGAAAATCCTGTACTTCTGCTGCTGCTTAAATAAACAAGAGAAAAGCTCTTTTTGCTAATTTCTGGCTTGAGTGGAGAAGAAAGCTCCCAGTACTTAAAGTTTTTTGTCTGTTAAAGTAATTACAATAATTACATGATAAAATAGTGCTTAGGAATAAGATAGATTAGCTCAATAACTGCTGTACTGCATTTGCAGTTGATGAGGCTTATTGTATTAATCAATGGCCTGCAATGCAGAAAAATGGCAGAAGTGGGATGGGAAGTAAATGTATCTAAATTCCATCATTTGAAAGACTCTGGATGGATATGCATCACTACTGAAGCCAGTCTGGGCTTAAGAAACAGGGTGAAGTACAAAATATCACTTATCCTATTAAAAACGTGGAAATATGTTAAATCTTCCACACTGAATTCAATTCAGAAATGTCAAAGTGCAGGTGCACATAAATAAACGGAATATTCCTTTTTAGATCCTGCATGCAATTTTAAACATCTTCAGAAGTGAAACACAAGCCCTGCAAGATGAAGAGGTATTGGAGATCTCTGAGTCTGGAAGCAGCACACAATTGTAAAAGTCACCCCTGAAACCTCTGCTGATCCAGCCAGACTTTGCAGCAGTGGTGTAGGAAATGGGTCAGCTAATTCAAAGAGGTTCATGAATTTTCAATGAAATCCACCTAAAACCTTCCTGGGTATTGTGATATACTCAGCAAAGTAAAGTTCACTTTCAGTCTCCAGAAGAATTGGACTCACAAATGCTGAGATGCCACAATAGCTCAATCTTACAGTATTTTTTAGCACCTATTTGAACATTCCCTGTGAATCTCACTAGAAAGTCTGCTTTTAGACCACCAACAGCTCTGCATTACAAAGAAATTAAATAACCTGTGTTGGCTATGAATAAAATTTGTAGTTAGCTGAGGTTTATTTGGAACAAACTCGAAAGGAAACCTTCTCCCACTGCTGCTGTGGACCCATCAGTTACTGGGTGCTCTGGAACAGGAATAGGCCAAAGCTTTTCAGCGAGTCTAGTGAAACAATATCCACATTTCCCTCTTTGGCATGGGCAGCCAGAGCTCTTAGTAGCAATAAAACATGTTATTTAGATTGCTTGGATACCAAGGTCCTGTTATCTGCCAGAGTATTTATCAGAACATGGATGTTGCTGCATATCACCTGCTTCTCCCTGCCTCGCTGTGTTAAACCCCAGCATACCCTCCTAGAGGAAAAAATCTGTGATGGAGCACAGTTTTGGACACAGTCTCCTTCAGAGCACGTTGTATCTAGGCTTCAACAAGAGAATTTCACATGTCCAAATTATTCTGTCTGTGGAAACTCCCCTGAGAAGACAAATGGGTATTGACTTTAGTGGGATTCTCAGTGGCCTTTGGTTAAACACTGTGTTTATATTTAATGGGACAGGGGATGTATCTCCTTATGGCTGTAGAACATAGAAAGCATTTGTCAGTACTTGATCAATAATAAATAATGTTGATAATAAGTGCCAGGATGCAATGAAAGTTAACCTGCATTTTCATTGCCAATTAGAAGTATTTATTTTGTGCAAGTGTGGTGGGCCAGGAAACGAAATCATCCAGTGATAATTCCATGCTAAGGAATACGTGCAGGTATTATTTGTGATTGCTATGGTGGAAAAAATCATTTGGGACAACACTTCCTCTCCTCTTAAAATATTTAGCAATATTCTTATGACAGATACTTCTTTTGTTAAATATATTCTTGCATCCCAGGATGGGGCAGGAATCTGTACCCCAAAGGTGCAGGGCTGACAGTTTCTGGCTGTGACTCTTCCCATCTCTCTGGGCAAAAGCTGGGATTCAGCTAGGCAAGTCCTAAACCAGTGAGCATCTGACTTTCATTATCAGCAATAAAAGTGCAGGAATTAAAATGAAGCCCCTATTTGTCAAAAACACTCAGAGTTGTTAAATCACTGAACAATGTGATGACACATTTGTTCATCCCAGGCCTTGAAACGTGAGACCCACTTGTGGTGCCACCACACAGCTCTCCCTGCTGTCACCCAGGGGTCCTGGGGGCTCAGCCACAGACCTGCCCATGCATGAGCTTCAACTGCAAAGAGCTGCCCAACACAGGAGACTCCCACCTGGCTCAGGGAGAGGAAATCTCAGTCAAAAATACCTTGGAAACACGGCTATTAATCTAGGCAGCTTTTCCCTGCTGTCACCATGGAGCTACAGAGAATTGCTGCTGCCTCCTGTACAGATGAACCTGGAACATGGGGCAGACAGTTTGAGAAAACCCATAAAGTCCAAACTGTCTCCCTGAGCTGCTTCATGTTGTCACCAGCCACACAAGTAAGGTCTTAGGGGGATGGTTCCAGGGTTCTCCTGAAGGAGTAAAGGGCACAAGTGAGTGTCTGCCAGAACATTTCACGGTCCTGTCACTGCCTCTGGGGAGAGGAAAGGTGTTGTTCCTCAGAGCAGCATGTTGCTGTTGTGGGATGGGGAGCAGCACAGATTTCTGTGTATCCTCAGCTGCAGATGTGGTGGAGTGCAGTTGGGTGAAGCTCCCTATGTTCTCCCAGGTAACCTGCCTTGGACTTCCCACACAATTTATTCCCATTTATTCCACTCCATTTATTCCCCTAAAATCACTCCATCAGAAGCTTTGCCATCCATCTGCATCTTGGGTAGTTACCAGAAGTAAGGGACACATAGAAGTAACACTTCTCTGAATCAAATCAATGTGTTTCTGCTCTGGAAAGGCATAAATCAAGAGCTAACAGGTGGGGCAGGAAATGGCAGAAGAATCAGGACTGGGAGCTGTAAGATCAGAGCAGTCAGAGCCAGTAAAAAGCTGATGCTGGAAGAATTAGATCACCACAAGCCAAGGTGAATTTAGCCTCCAGTGTAGCTCTTGCAGGTAGTGCAGCACAGAGCTCTCAGCAGCTCTCTCCAAAGAGGGACTTTGATGTCTGTCGGTGCCGCAGTTTCGCAGCAGTCAGCAGGATGAGCCCTGAATGTCAGAGGTGCAGGGCTGGCAGAGCTGGGACTGCTGCCAAACCAGCTCAAACACACTCAGCCAGCAGCTGCTGATTCCATCTCCACCAAGGCACCTACCTCAACGGCCCAGCATGGAAATCTAACTGGTCCAGCCAGTTGTGCTGGAGAGCTGTGGTGTAGGGATGCAAAGCAGCCTCCTGGCTGCAGTGGCTGAGGAAGGATTCAGGCTGGGGCACCTTTGTGCACCTTTGTGTGGGGTGCAGCCCATGCTCAGCTGCTTCTGTCTGCACGAATCTCCCTGTGAGTTACTGCCAGTAACCCATCCTAAGGACAAGGCAAATCAAAGGAGAAAATGGGGAGGGTCTGAGCACTCCTGTGGCTTGGACAAGTTCTCCTCAGAGGCATCAAGTATCTTGTCTTTACCTAACAGGTTCTTAATGCAGCCCTGTCCTGGCACTGAGTCAGAAGCTCTGAAAGCAAAAAGGGCACCTGGAGCACACGTGATATTGCTGATTCAGCACTCTCAATACATTTATTTTGCAATTGCACAGTGCTGCAATTGCACTCAGTGGCTGCAATCCAGCTTGAGGAGGGCATACACAGACAAACAAAATCTCTGCCCCAAACTATTCACATTTTCACTTTACAACTCCACTACTACTTCAAGCCACTGTTATGAGTGATATGATAGGCTAGTAAATAGACAGAGAGAGGGACTTTCTTACCTCCAGCCTCTGCTGAAGTCCTTCCTCCCTTTGAAAAATCATTTATCTTCTTTTGAGGTAGTTTTGCCCTTTTTTTTTTTAATTGATCAAATGTCTTTTGAAACTTCAAGTCTGTTTTTCCTGCTTTGTTGTGGAAGCAAATAAGACAGGCTTATGGCTCCATGTAAAATTTCAACCTTGTTTATAAATTGCTTGTGATTGATTAAGTAATAAAATTGCTTTTAAGACAGGGAGGTAAATCTCCCAGCTAATTGTTTAGTGCTTTACATGATAACCTTGTTACAGTGACTGGGCTGAATAGCTTTGCTAATTCTGTCTCTTAAGAGTCACACTGGAGCTGTAATCCCAGTTTGCTGCTCTGCCCTGACCACTGAAAGACACAGACCGTAATTAATGGGTCAATAAACAAACAGAGTGATGCATCTGATACAGGAGAACAAATCTTTCCTTTTTAAAGGTGAGTCCTGAGGTGGAGATAATTTCTCAGACAGGAACACTGCCAATTTCCAGCCATGGTCTGGGTGAAATACAGCAGGAGCATGGCCCCTCTGCCTCTCAGCCACTTCTCATCTGCCTCTGTCATGGAGCCTTGGGCAAAGAAATCAGAAGCACTGAGCTGGGTGTGCTAAGAGTGGGTAAAATGAAGACTAAAATGGGGAAGCTGGTGTGATTCATGTGCAAAATGTCTTCATTCCTTTTTGCTTTCTCTTTTTGGATACAAAGCAGTGACCCAGTTCACATATCGGACTTGAAGGACCATGAAAATACCTACAATAAATAATTTAACAGGAGCTCAGTAATCCTAGATTTATTTCTACCTAAATTATGAGAGAGAAAGCGAGTGCTGTCCATTGATTGAATGCTTGAGATGGTTCCTCTAAAAAATGCTGAATTGAGAGAGAGTTCTCATACTAATTTTGATATAGCTCAGTAAGACATGTGATAACTTATGATAACAACCATGCCCCTGATTTCAGGTTCATGCAGAGCTAGATCAGATCAGATCAGATCAGATCAGTCTCTTGGGTGACGTGAGCCAGTGCAGCTTTTGTTCATAACAAATACAGAGCTGCTGGCAAATTCAGACCAACTGTGAAGGCATCAGCAAAGTATCAGCCTCCTTCCTAGGCTCCCAAATCTGGGGGAATAAACACACTTCCACTCTCTCTTCTTGTTGTTGTGTAGTTTTAATGAAGGGGTCAATTAGTCTCTTGCCTCTGAGGTCCCTCCCAGGCATTCATCAGTGGCAGAGGCAGGAGGCTGATTGCTGGGGCTGATTGTGCTATTGAACAGCTGATTAGGGGGCCTTAATTGTGAGGACTAGAAAAAGGCTGAGAAGCCACCAAGCCTTAAAACTTTCAGGGAGGATGGGCCTTGCTTTTGTGGAGTATTTGGTGGCATGTGGACCAGCATCTCTCCCTCCTTGATGGATGCTCCCTAAGTGCTGAGATGTGTTTGGGTAAGTGAGCTCAGGAATGAGCTACTTTTCTGAAGATGTTTTTTTCTGGGAGGGAAATGGATGTGCTTTTCTCACAGATCTGGTGTTCTCAGCTAGGCCCACACAAGTAGCTCCATCCTGGTGCTGGCAGCACCTTCTGCTGACACCCTCCCTGTGAGGTGATGCTGAGGGAGGTGGTTGGGGCTGCAAATGGTTGGGTGCATCTGGGCCAGGTGGCCTCCCTGTGCAGGCTCACAAGCCTGAACACGTACCTGAAATTAGCACTTTGATTTTTGCACACCTGCATGGTAAAGGATAAATGAGAGGAAGAGGAGCCCTTTTTTATCATTAAAATCAAAGCAATGCTCCAGCACACAAAACCTGCCAGCAGGCAGTTCTGCCTTTCATGTGCTCGCAGGCTCCTTGGTGTGGCATGACACAGTGGTCCCCCAGTGCTGAAGCTAGAGTCTTAGAGAAAAGAGTTGTAGACACCTCTATATGTTTTTTTCATACACCCTGTATCCAGTTTATATATAAATTTCATTAATCATGTATATTCTTATACTCCCTGTTCAGTTGCAACAATGTTTACTCGTTCAAATTTATGCCATGTTTGCATTAACCCCACTGTCATGGCTTCATTATTACCAAAGCTGATGCTTGCAGGTGTCTTATCAAAATGCCCAGAACCAAAACTGTCTGAGTTTTAGTTTACCAGCATTCTACTCTAGTAAGAAACCAGATTTTATAGTCTGCCCCTCAGCTGAGGCAAGGTCAAAGTCAAGCCTTCAATTGATGCAAAGCAATGTTAGCTGATCTAGCTGAACATCAAACAAAAATCATTGTCCTCATTACACTTTTACCTATTCTAGGTAATAAAATTCCTAATGGATGAGGCTTCTCAGGGCTCTGCAGCATGCACTGCTCTACTGCTGGAAAACCTTTGTGGTATTGCTAAGACCCAAGATGGCCTGACTTAAGAAAGCACCAGGAGACTGAGTGCAAAATGCAGTGATTTTCCTGTGCCTGGCTTTATTCATCTGCCAGTACACACCTCAGAAAACTCCATGTTCTTACTGGCTGTTTTATCCCTCTGCTCTGAATCTTAATGATATATTAACAGCACTAATCAGCCCCAGATGTAATAAGTCACAAGGGAGTGTTTTGTTGCCTTGGCCCCCACCTTGCACATGCTGGTTGATGCAATTAAGCAGCTCTTCTGCATGCTGGTGTAATGAATACATGACAGTGTCTCAGTCACAGAGCTTAGGCAGTGATGCTGCCTTGAACTGAGAGACTCATCTTCTTACTTTCTTATGCTCTTAGAGAAGATTAATGAGAATTCATACTGAGGGGGGAAAAACATAATATTTTATTTTGCTGGCGGCATGCACATATAATAAAAATATCTTTTTTAATAAAAATCAATGATGACTTAAAATACACAGTAAATGTTGTAACATTAATAAAAGATGCTACACATAAAATTAGACTTAAATGTGCAGTTTTCCCAGCTATTTACAACCCACATTTCAGATCTGATCATGCTTCCAGCAGAGTGAAATGGTCTAAAACAGCTGTCAGATGAAATAAAATAAATACTGCCTCAGTGCAAATAAAATAAAACAAAACAGCATCCCAAAAATTCCTGATTGAGCTCCAATGTCACGTCCCTATAACCTGAGGAGGAGTCAGGACGCAGGTCTCAAGCATAGATGAAGGTTACTACAAGCAGGGTTCTGTTGTGGTTTGACCCCAGCTGGACACTCAGTACCACCAGCCCCTTGCTCATGCCCCAGTTTATGTACTGAGCAGGACAGTGGGATTTTCTTCTCTTTTTATCTTCTCCCCTGTGAGTCCAACAGCCCCATTCCCCTCACTGCTTCCTGTAGCTCCTGCTGCTCCTCTGCTCTCCCCTGGCTGATCCAGGCAGTGCCTGTCACAGGCTGCAGCTCTCAGCTCAGCCTGCACCAGCTCAAAGTCAACAAAAAGCTGTTTTGTGCATCCCACAGGCCTCACTGCTATTTGTATCCCAGCATGGCTTGTCCCTTTCTCAGCAGTGTGATATTTTTGCCTCTTTTTCTGCTTAGTGGTCACTCCAGATCCCTTCCATACAGTTATTTAACCAGTTGTTGCCACTTTTTACTAATATTTTTGACCATCCCTGCTTATCTCTGCTGCCTTTTAAGCCTGTCCTCTGGAGTAAATTTATTTGCTCTGATTAAAATCTTGGGACTAAATTTAATAAGTTTTGTTTCTATTTTATCACTCAGGTTATTAATGAAAATATTGAGTAGCACCAGAATTAAGAGGCACTGTGTAAATCCTCCACGAGGCTTACCCTGCTAGTCCAACAATGAACCATTTATTATTCTGGATATGACTTTTCAAACAGCTCTTCACAAAAAATATGAGTATGTTTCTTTACTTTGTCATGAGCAATGACAGTTAAAACCTTAGAAAGTGAAAATACAGCTTAGCTACTGTTTGCTTAGGTACAGAGTCTCTGGAAGGATAGAATAACTTACTATAACTTTCTTAACATATATAACATATATGCACAGGCCTTTTCTGCTAATACCCCAACAGTTCCATGTGCCTCTAAAGAAGACCCTGATGGGATAATTGCAAATTAGAATTGTCACCTTCGTGCAGGGGGTACTGCTGTGCTGGAGGGAAGTTTCCAGGGACTGCAGTACACTTTAATTCAAGACTTGGTTAAACAGAGTTCATTTAGGGAGAGAGAAGGTGATGTCCCTATTTTGTTTCCCTACTTTCCTTATTTAATATCATCACTCCTAGCAGTGCACTTGGGTAGTTGCCCTCTGTGCCCTCTAAATACTTTAATTCCATCCTTGATTATTTATACCCCTTGATACACAGGGACTTTTATCACAGACCCTGCTAGTCATTGGTTACCCAGTGCAGACTATTTTTAGCAATGTTAATCTTCCCTCCAAAGTCACTGCCTTGAGTACCCTGATCATTCCAGCTGCTTTTGCCGAGCTCCCTCCAAGTTGTGGCAGGACAAGCCCCACAGCATTTTATTTTTTTGAAGATCCCCTGGGTGTTTTAATTCCAACTAGCATGAGACAGCATGGAGCTGCTGGGTGGTGTGAGTCCTGGAAAATGCAGAATTAGGGCTGTGGGATGTGTTCCAGCCTCGACAAGCTCGGGGAGATGCAGGGTGTCGAGGGGATTGGAGATGCTGAGCGGGAAGAGAGTTGTTCTATTTCAAGTGTTAGCAACAAGACCTGAAGTTATAACAACTCACCCGTTTTGGGCCATTGTTCAGAACTGAAAACTGAGAGCTGTGGATCGTTTTTAACAAAAAGCACTGCTGAGTTCCTGGGATTTCAGCGTCACCTTGAGCCTGTGGGGGTCAGTGTGCAGTTCCCTGTGGCTGGGTAAGGTCTCACAAGGACCATTCAGTCTGACAGCAAGCACCTGCAGGTTCACACCTAATCTTGCCTGTGTGCCAGCCTGCACTCTAAACTCGAAGACCATTTTAGGGCTCAGAGGAATTGTGCAAGTCACACCTCCAGGTTTTTCAGCCTTGCTACTCAAACTGAGAACAACTTTCATGTCTTGCATAAGCAGGGTGGAAAGCAGTGCCCCTCCCCGCCCTGCCCTCACTTCATTAGACTGGGATTAATTTAAGAAAGAAAATAAATGTCACATGTTTATTTATTTTATTTGTCTCATATTTTCATGTTCCTTTTTTTTTCAAGAAGCAGACACAGGCTGGAGAATTGTTCTTCTTGTACTGTTACTATGGAGAGAAGCCCATTAACATTGTTATTAAGGCTTTTTATGTTATCAGTCAGAAGCAGGGAGCAAGTTACATCAATGTCCCTGACCTAAAACAGAAGGCAGACATACAGCAAGGCCAGGGGATCCACCACCCTGTGCTAGTGCTCAGGGCAGCTCACCCTAAAAGCATTTGCAAGATCTAAATGTTCCTGCTTAGCTCAAATCTTCAATGAACTTGGAAAGAAGGATCTGAATCTAAGAAATTAATAATTTTGGGAGAATCTGCAGCTGGTCCAGGGATGGGGCAAGATGATGCAACTTGGCCCATCTCTCAAAAGCACACAGAGACAGAGAAGTCAGTGCTCTTTTCCATTCTTTAGCTTCTTACTCTCCCACTGCTTTATATCCCAACGCAGTTCCACTTTGAAGTAGAAATAAAGACTGATGTCATTGGTGCCCAATATCTAAAAAATTGACACAGCCAGGAGTTCATCTCCACTTGCATAATTTCACTGATTCCAGCAGGATTTACAGCTCCCAGTCCCTGTGCTGAGAAGAATAAAGCCAGTGCAGTCTGGTTCTTCTTTATTATCCCTCTTAAAGTTTATGTCTTCAAATATGGTCTGGTTATGAGTTAACAATACTGAAAAGATCAATACCAGAGTCTGACTAGGGAGCTCAAAACATGTTCATAAAAGTTAAATTAGAATCATAAAATGATTATGGGCTCCTGCCTTTTTTATTTTTTAATTTTTTTTTTCTATTTTTATTTTTTTCCTTGACTCTGCTGCTTGATTTGGGTGGCAGTTTGCTGGCTGCCAGAGAAGCAGCTCCCATCTGTCCTCCCCTTCTCTTCACTGTCTCTTCATTCAAGACAAAAAAAGGCTGGACAGGGCTGCCTGGAGACCCCTCCAGAGCATTTCAGTGGGGTTCAGGTCACATTTAACTGCTTTCCATTTTTTTATCACACTGTTCCTGAAGCAGGACTTTAGCAGGTGGCTCACAGAAGGTTCTCCAAAAATCACAGGAAAGAGTGAGAAACACAAAATATATTCACAGTCTTTATTGCAAAAGCATTGCAGGCAGTGCCTGACACCTCTAAGGGCAGGACAACTTCTACCCTCTTTTACCCCATCTCCAACACTTGTCACAAAAGAGAAACAATTTTGCCATATCGTTTTATTGGTTTGTTTCCTCTCCATCTTCCCTTGAACCACCTCAGTTTTGTTAGGGAGAGAGGACAAAGTTCAGGTTAAATCATAGAATAACAAAATGGTTTGGATTGGAAGGGAGGTTAAAGTTTCAACCTTCCTGCCATGTGAATAACCACATTATGAGATGGGCTGATAAATCTGCTCCCAGCTGGTGGTTGCATGTCCCATATCTGCCTTGTCTTCTCCCGTGCCTTCTCTTTCTTGCTGTATTTTGAACACACTTGTCCATTGCCAAGAGTGGACACTACCCCAGTTCATCAGATATCAGGGAGGGACACAGAGCACAAAATGAGCCTGTGGAGATGCAGGGGGAGCTCTGGGGTGCAGCACAGGGTGGAGGCACTCCTCAATATCAGAGCATCTTCCTTTCCCATGCCATGGTTAACTTCTCCTAAGGATTCCAGTGACAGTGAGTTTGTGTGAGCTCCTGCACGTGGGTGTATCATGTGAGATATCAAAATGCTCTTGAGAACTACCTGAAGTGACCTTGCTCTGCTTCTAACAAAAAACACTGCTCAGTGATTTACATTCCTTTGTAATCTGATGCAGTGATTAGAAAAATCTCTCCATTGTAGTTTTTCCCTTTAACACAGCAACCCATGACCCCTGCACTGGGTTTGAGAGGGAAATGTCGGCTCTTAATGTGGAAATGAGTCAGGCATCCTGTGTAAACATCAGGGGGAGCAGAGAGCTGACAAGGACCTGGGCAGGGGAACATGAAATGGGCTTTAATCTGATCACAAATCTCTCTTCTAGGGAGGTGAGCTGTGGGCTGCCAGGTGCTCTAGATGGTAGAGACAAGTCCCCAGCCATGGATTGCAGGCTCAGGAGGATTAAAGGAAGGAGCTGCAGGTGATGATATTGTGTTGTTTTACTCTGGTTTAGCACAGAAGCCAGCCCGGACACCCTCCATGAGCCCTGTTTCCCATCACCAGCCCTCTGCCCTTGCATCACCTCTTCTTCTCAGTGCTTGGAAAGGGCAAGATCAGTCTAATTTCTCTTTTTTTCCCCTGGAGTTTCTCTGTAATGAGCTAGGACCAACTTCTCATCCCATTTAACCTGCCAGTGGAGACTCAGAGAGGAACTGCAGGTCCCTTGACCTCTGAGTGCAGATTTGCTCATCCCTGAGCAACCCTGAAGCTGCCACAGAGCCAGTGAGGCAGTTCCTGCCTCCTGCTCTGCTCCCCTCCATCTGAGGCCTGGGGCAACCTCCCTGCAGCCCATGGAGGAGGGAGGTGGCAAGGCATGGACCAGGGAGATCAGATGGGAGGAAAAGGCTGTGCTCCAGTAATCCCATTTCCAAAGTGCCCAGGTACTGGGAGATGGTGTCCCTTCCAGGTAACTTTAATGCCTCCAAGAACAGGAATGGGGAAAGTGAGGGGAAAAAAGGACATAGAGGGTAGGTGGGGAATAGCCTGGGTGGTCCCAGTCCTTTCTTGGACAGGAGGGCACAGATACTGATCCTGAGTAGATGGTTGAGATGCTTGGGGAGTCAAGGATGAGATTCCTGAGTCCCTCACTGAAGGAAGGGGAGTCAAGCAGGGGAGCTTCCTTGCAGGAGATAGGAGAATTGCTCATGAGCAAGGGAACACATCAGGAGCTGCTTGAGCAGGAGATTTTCAGATTTCTCTGGAGATAATGGGTTTGCCTTTGGGGAGAGACACACACACATGGACTAAAAGTGTGCAACATCCTTCCCTGGGGTGCTGCAGAGCAGAATTTTACACTTCTGTGGTTCACTGGTGTGTGCCCAGGGCAGGCTCCACCTGGGCTGCTGCTCTCCATAACACCCATTGCACAGCAACCCTACTGCTCCCAGAGAAAACAAGTGAGGCAGCTCCCAGTTCAAAGGCTCTGTGAGGAGCAAAACCTGTTGGCAGATGCCCACAGAGCTCACCCTGCTGCTGCCACTCTCAGGGCTGTGGGGAGGCTCTGGCTTTGGGAAGTGCCTGTGTAGCTCTGGCACAGCAGCAAACACACAGTGGGTGGTCACCTGCACGCTGGCAGCCCAAGCAGGGTAATGATGCTGAGCCTTGCAAGCAGACTGCTGCTGCCAGCAGCTTTGATCTTGGGTCATCTCCTGGAGCGCTGCTGGAGCAGCAGCAATCCCACATTCCCTGGCTGAGCTCTCCAGCCTGATAAGGAAAAATTGAATTTCTTTTCTCTGACCTCTAGATCAGATTCTTTTCCCCACACTGAGCTTATTGCAGATCAATGGTTTTTAAGTGCTGACATAAACACAAATATTACAGCTGGACAGTTGGTAATAGAGGCTGTTTATTGCAGCAGCATTCCTCAATAGGATACAATTATGTCCACACTTACATGGCTCCTTTCAGCTGAGGAGCTCAAAGCTGCAAAGCCTCACAAGACCTTGTGATGTGAATCTGATGCTATTGCAGAAGGCAAGAGAGCCCAAACAGGTGAACATGACAGCATAAAGCCATGTCCTATGGATCTGCTGTCTCACATGAAAGCCTGTCTAGCCCAGCCTTGTTTCTCCCGTGGGCATGACAGTTTGAAACACTTTCTGATCCCCCAGGTATTGTTTTCTTCCAACCTATTGCCAGTCTGTGGTTTTATTTGTTCCAAATAGGAACCACGACAACCTATTAATGTGTTCACAAAGATCCAGTAGGATCCATGGAGCCAAGTATCATTTTAGCATCAACAACAAGGAATTAATGATATATTGCTCAGTCAAGCTATATGAAATGGAAAATAAGTCCTTCCATTTCACATCATACAATGCTCTTACCTTTAGGAGAAAGTTGTAGGGTGCCAGCATTGCTACCTGATTCTCTCAAGTGCTCCCAGGCTCCCCAGGAACTCAGTGACACTGATGAAAATTAGATCTCTACCTGCAGATTGATCCATGCTTTTTGTTATAAAAAGAGATACACACCCTTCAGGCATATGTTGGAAGATATTTAAAATGAAAAATGATGAGACTAGAGCGAGTACAAAAGAGATGTAAAAGCTTTTTGAAACAGCACACTCTGTTCCCAGCCCTGTACTTAACTTGCTGTCTGGGCTGGGGCTGCTGGAGAGGGTTGGGTAACTGAAGGTCATTGCAGGTACTTGCAAAAGTGTCTGGGGGGTTGCTTCAAAATTAAAGGTTGCTTCTCTCATTTCCTCACGGACTGTGGCCAAAGAGATCTGAAGATTGCAAAGCCCCGGGAAGGCGGCCCAGCATTGCCTAGGAGCATGAGCTGAAATTATTAGCAAGTTTCAATATTCCTCTTTTTGTTGTGATTATTTTGCAACCAGCATTTACAAAGAGCTACACAGCTCTTTGAAACCCAATTCACTGGTGCAAAGAGAAGAGTGATTAAAACAAATCCAAATACCAGATGGTTTGGGGATTCAAGAGAGTAGAAAGATTCACATCTCTATTGTGAGGTGAAAACCACTTTTATTACTTGAAAATCATTAACAACTCAAGGTCTTGGTTCCCAGGGAAGCCATGACTGCACTAGGATGTCTCATTGCTAGTCCTTGTGTGGTTCTGTCTCTACCCCTAGAAATACATCCACACACTCCAGTGTGTCACTGTCCTTTCCCCACATTTTCCATGGGGCAGCTGGAAACCTCCTTGTAGGGTGACCCAGGCTAATTTTTTGTGTGTTGTCTGCTTTGTGTTGGTTTCTCACTCTGTGCAGACATGTGTTCCCAAGATGCTGGATGAGGGAACAGAGATGCTGGAGAAGCCTTTGAGAGAACAGACAAGGACCACTGTATTTTTGTATTAAAAAAAGAAAAAAAAGATCATTGTTGTCTCCTGTGTCACAGGATAAGTTTCACCAGTATAGAACCTTCCTCATGTCACACTTTCTGTGGGAATAACAGAGCAGTTGTCAGTTACACAAGGCTTGTCAATCTGGCCCATTTCACCGAAAGTAAATTTGTTTTGCAATGTGAATAAATTAAGATAGAACTGAAAAATTCCTATATGAGGATTAATTAATCATTTGGAGAGACCCATGGGCTCCCAGGGCTCCTGGAGCACCATCACTGTGTTCTGAAAGACAGCCAATAAGCAGGATCTGATTCACTGCCCAAATTAATCTATATGAATGGCTGTGGGATCCATTTGAAAGCAGCATTGAGAATTGGCCTATAAAAAGGCAGCCCAGTTTTTAGGGGAAGCTCATTTGGGAAATGAATAAGGACTTTTCAATCTCCTTCAGCCATAAAAAACCATACACATCTCACACTGCTGCTTGCCTATTTTAATTAAACCAATAATTAAATTTTAATGAAATGAATGTTTTACTGAAAAAGAGTCAGCAATGATTGAGGAGTTTTTGGTTGGAGGAGGGAGGTGAAGTGGATATATCAAGCCACGGGGCTCCCCTCCCCTAACAAATTTTGGAGGAAATACATGGAGAACTGGATTCACATAATGAGCTGAGCAAGAAACACATGATAATGAAGTTGAGAGGCAGTTTGTTTCCTGTGGCTCTCCCTGGCTCTGTGTTTGTTTCCCCACTTCCACCAGGATAAGCCTGAATTCACAAGGTTTTGGCTTCCACCTGAGAGCCCAAGTCTGTATCAATGCTAGCACTGTCCCAGCAGCAGCCTGCAGGGACACGTCCTGGAATAATCAACACTCGGCTCCACGTTGTGCTGAGAATGGTGGAGGTATGAGCCTTTGTGGCCACTCTTAATTTAAGCTGGTCTCTGAGGCAAGTTTTCATTAGAAATGAGTCAAAACCCTCATGATTTCACTGAGGCTGTCTCCAGAACAAGGCAGATGCACACAGAAGCTTGCTGGGACAAACCAAGGGCTCGCCAAATGCTGCCCACAGGACAAAAGGGTACAGATGTTCAAGTGAACACTCAGGCATCAGTAATAAGCTCTGCCTGCTTGAAACACTGACAAACGTGTACCTGGCCACAGCCTCTTTGACTTTTGGGAGAGAAATGCAACAGCTGAATAGATGACATCATTTTTTCCTTTCTATCCCAGATACTACTGCTTTGAGTTTCCTGTGGTGGCACCTGTGTGACCTGTACTGTCCCCCTGCCTCTGCCACATGTCCTTGAGAGACTCTTCCCTGGCTTTGCAAAGTGTAAGTTGGAAAAAAATTGTCTCACTCCCCAAGAGGGGGTTGTGAGGCTTGATGGATTAATATTTGCTGCACTTTGCACGTGTCAGGAGCTATTGATAGGCACACCTGGGAATGTACCAGGCACATCCACAGCTAAAAGGATGAGCTGCCACAGCTTGAACAACAGGAGCAGCCTGGGGTTTGTTAGCAGATGTGTCATGTTCATAGCCACCACCACAGGTCTGAGCAGGAGGGGCCCAGAACACACCAGCACTGGTGGGTGACGTTATTGGCGTGTTCAGAGATTATGGGAAAATGACACTGAATTATTATCATTCTAACAGCTGTTCTTGAATTTAGTTTCATTGGGAAACATGATTGAGAAAATCCTTCCCTTTCTGATTTTGTTCCCTTGCCCTAAAAACTAACAAGCTCATTGGCCTTTTTCAAGATGAGTTTTATGGAGAAGCAGAAATCCCAAAGATAATGTAGTTCCTTGGATTTTAGGAAAAATAGGTGTCTGGGTATAAGTGAGACATGTTCCACTGGTGAGGAAAAGGCTTTTCAAATACACTTTGAAGGCTCTGTGGACCAGGAAAGTGTGGAAAAGATTGCCCCAAGCACTTCAGTTGGAAAGCTTGTGCTCTCAGCCATAGCTGGTCAGCTGTGAAAATGCATTCAATAGGAAGCCTGGCTTCAGTAACTTCCAGAAATAGCTTTTGCCCAGGATGATTCCTACAGGGTCTGTGCTTTGACAAGACAACTCTTCTGAAATTGCACCAAACCATCTTCTTCAGCAGGTCTGCAGGGGTTGCTCCAGGGAGGCAGAGCAGGGGAAAAGGGGATGGGGAGAGGAAGCAGAAGCTGGAACCAGACATATGATCTGTGGGCATGCAGTAGTGTGTGTTTTCACTGGGTTCATGGATGTGGGAAACTGGGCCAGCTTTTCTGATCCGCTTCCTTCCTGGAGTGTTTGGAAAAAGCCACTGCTCTGCACATCCAAAGGGCTGAGAGTGTAAATATGTATTTGTGAGGAAAGTTAGAAGGACCTAATCTCCTAAGAGATCCTCTTGAGTGCTTCCAGAGCCACGTCTCCAGGAACCCTGCCTGCTTTCAGTCAGTCAAAGCAAAATGTAGACAAATGCTGTCCCTTACTCTCACAGCTTCTCTGTCTCTGAGATGACTTCCTTCCCCACAGTATAAATTTCCCTGCATTTTAAATTTTGCTGTGTCCTGTGTTCCTATAGAGGACAATTCATCATTCAGAATGGAGAGGATTTTAATGAAGAAGTATTGCAAATAATGGGCCATCCTCAGTTCCAACAGTGTTTCTCATGATGACAGCTCCTTCCAAGGCCTCCATAGCACTGATAAATTTATTAGGTCACAAACCATTATTCAAATTCAGCCTTAGCTAAATCTCAGTGTGTGTACTGAGACTCCTCCAGATTTGGAGAGTCCAGATCCACATTTAGCCAGTTTTGATGGACCCAGGAGAAAGAGGATAGAGATTCTCCCATCATCACTGTTTTGTCATGAGACAGATGCCGAATATTCATCACACCTCAAAGCAAAACAGGGAGGATGTGCTACTATAAAACAGCAGTAGGGAACCCCTTTTGGAGTTACTTTTCTAAGTCCCAATATAACCCTAAACCTAAACCTAAATTTTACCCAACCTTAACCCTAACCCTACCCCTTACCCTAACCCAAACCTAATCCTAAACTTTAACCCTAACCCTAACTTTTTTTTTTCTACTTCACTTGCAGGGGTCGTTAAACTGCTACTGTGGGATTATTTGGATTGAATTCTCTCTTTTTTCTTTGTTTCCTACCCTTTCAAAGCCACCTTTTTTTTCTTGTGCCTTTGCATACTGTGTGTGTCAGAGATGCTAAATGTGAGACAAACACAAAGGACAGATATAACACAATTTTTTTCTGCTAATTGGAAAGCTTTGTCTACTGCTGTATCTGGCTGATGTAAAGTCCACTTCCTTAAACATTCAACAAACCAGAATCTTCATCTTCTTGCATGTGTCTGTGCTCAGTTTTGCCATGGGAGTTCTGGATACTTTTAAATTAGAACAGAGACATTTTCAGCAGAAAAATAATGATGACACAAGTGGCAAAGAAATTCTGTCAAGGTAGGAAAAAAGTGGTTTTTCGGTTATTTTCTTTTTTTTTTTTTTTAATATAAGCAATAGAAAAGCTTGATACAGTTATGTCTGTGGGAAAAGATGTTTTGTCCAGCAGAAACATTTACTGAGCATCCAGATAAAGAGGGCTCTGCCTTGTACTGCTGCCCAGGGATCTGCCAAAGAGGATTAAAGCATCAAAGCTCTTAATTTCAGTATTTTTCTATAATTTCATCCTCCTCTTTTACTTCTTTAGTACATCTTTACTGTTATCATTCAGCACGGGGGTGGCATTATGGGCTATTTGGCCAGGGCTGGGACAGGGAGCCTCGTGCTGTGAGGGCTCTATCAGCAGCCAGCAGAGCAGCAGCCCAGCAAGGCTCTGCCTGCCTCAGTCTCACATTTTCACAGTCTTAGCAGGTGTCTCCTCTGCCAGGGCACTGGGTGCAATCCAGGGTAGCTCTGACTGGAACACACTTGCAGCATACAGGAGAAGGGCAGATATTTTCCACCTGCTGTATCTGAGGCATTGAAGGACACAGCAAGATGTTCTGTGAGGAAAAAGTGGGGACATCTCACTGTGGAGACCCCGAGAGGCATTCCCTGGGTTAGGGAGACACAAGAAGCTTCCCTCAAAAGATGCCCTGTTATCCTGCTGGCTCCTTCCCCTTGTTCCTACTCAGCCCTTCCCTCCCTATTGCCCCATTGTCCCCTCACGTTTGCACTGCCCCCGTGCTCTTGTTCAGCCCCACCTCTCGATGTACAAACCCTGGTCTCTCCCCAGTCAGGCTTTTGAACTCTGAACATCTGAGTGTGTGGCTGAGTTAAACATTTGTGGACACTTTGCAAAGGCCTCTCTCGCTTCCTCACCCTGGACTTTATTAGCAGCCAGCTAGGCCGCAACATCTCACTGCAGTAATGTGATTAAATACACCTTTCTCAAGGTGAGCTTTGTATGTTTATTTAAGGTATGACAGGCTTTTCACAGAGCCGTAAAAGTGTAGAATTGCAAGGGACCTTAAAGGTCATCCCATCCCACCCCCTGCCATGGGCAGGGACCCCTTCCACCAGACCAGGTTGTTCAAAGGCCTGTCTGACCTGGCCTTGAACACTTCCAGGAATGGGGCAGCCACAGCATCTCTGGGAAACTGTGCCAGTGTCTCAGCACCTTCACAGGGAAGAATTTCCTCCTTATATCCAACACAACTCCACCCTTTTTCAGTTTAAAGCCATTACCTGTTGTCTTATCCTTAGGAGCCCTTGGCAAACCCCCTCCCTGGACCTTGCCACCGGGCAGTGACAAAAGGGAAGGCAGGTTTGGTGGGGATGTTCCCAGAGAAACCAAGCCCTGGCCAAGCCCTCCTGTTCCCCTCTCTGCCCCTGGTGCTCTGTACAGTCCCAGCCTCCCGTTAAACCAGCAACACCAGCAGTTTCCAGTGGTCTGCTTTGGACCCAGGAGATGTTATCTTCACATCCATGGCTACAGGAGCCTTGAGTCACTTCCAGCAGCATCTGAAAATCAATTTCACTGTCATGACTTGTGTTTTCATTTTGATTTTAACCCTTTCCCTCGTGTAGAAGAGTAAATTATATGGAACATCATCAGTCCTCCACATTCAAATATATTAAATTTGTTTTGGCAATCACTTATGATAAGCATTGTGCTTGAATGGAAGGGAATGAAAATGAAGGGTTTGTTAGAGAGAAAAGCACCCAAATAGAAAAAGTAATATCCCTTTATTAAAATATATATATTTCTTGGCTACACATAATTTTGACAGGGAAAGTCTATCCTCTATTTGATATAAATGAAATATGGACAGTTAACCGTGTATTTTACACAGTGGTATTTCAATTTCATTTCATAAAATTTAGGCTGGCTTCAGAATGAATAATTTATCCAATTAGATTTTTTTTCTTCCCAATTTAATAGAACCTGGCCATTTTCTTATCTATCTCACTGGTTTAAAAATTGAAATAATCCTATTAGAAATCAGGTGTGCAATGTGAGTGCAAAAGTGGTGCCAGTGTTTTGAGAATGAGGAGGAAAAATATCCTCAGGTTAATCACAGGTTTCCAAGCTGATTTTGGTATTTGGACTTCATTTAATGCTAATGTAAAAAATAAAATGAATGAGTTCTGCAGTTTCTTGGTATAGACTCTGGACAGGAAATGTGAAGCTTGGCTGTGGCTGGTCACTTATTCTGCTGGTATTGATTCCGATTCTGGTGCTGCTTTTTTAGTGTTTAAGACTTCTTTAGGCTAATTTTGATTTAGCCTGTAAATTAGTTTTTAACATGATTCTGCAGGGTTCAGATGGATAAGCATGAATTCTGTTTTGGAGGTGACGGAATAAGTAGAAAAGTGATAATAACAGAGAAAAATGTTGTTTAAATATGTAATATCTCTTTGTATGGTTTTTCTACTTTTAATAAATATCAAACCAATAACGCTGTGGTTGCAGATACCTGGCAGAGGACTTCTGTCTTCCTCTCATCAATTTCCAGATTATCTCATCCAGGAAGATTTCTGACCTTGTATCACTCTAATGCAATGCTCTATCTGAAAAAAAAAAATGCTTCTGGATGAAAGCTTACCAATTTTATAGCTGTAAACATCTCCATGAGGAAAACTACAAGCTTTCACAGGTAGGGAAAACATCGGTTTAGTCACAGGAACAACTTTCTGTGCTTAATGTATTACTTAATGTCAGCTGATCTGTGGTAATGATTTCTGCATGTGCTCATAAAATGTGAAATAATTGGACTGAGTGCTCTTTTAATGTAGGTGAAACTATCCTGAATTACCTTCTCTCTGCCATGGGCTAAATGTATGCACACATACATAGGGGAGATCAGATGACATCTCTAGATTTTTTGTATGTTACAGCACACAGAAGGGAAATCACTGGTCTGAGCATGTGGAGAACCTACAGAGGTCTCAGAGGTGCTGCCTTTGTGTTTGTAATCCCCTCTGTCCTCCCCACAAGAACACTGGAACTAGCAGGAAGCTGAGATAGGAGTTTAATTCTCATTTTGTTTAAGGATCACATAATCCTGGGGGCACAGGGGAAACAACAAAGCCATCAATATAAACTAACAAGCTAATCTTCAAACTGAGTTTGCATTGTAAATGAATGGGAGAATCTGAATGCTGTAATTCTGGCATTTAGCTCTGTGTAGGTTTCCTAATTCATTCAGCCTTTGTGTGTTGAGGTGGGGGAACCTCCTATTCTTAGAAAGCAACAACATTGGAAATTCAACAAATTCTGGAGGAAATGGCTTGGGAATGGTGAATAATTAGAAGTCTCCATGATTTATAGCTTAAAATTTGGTTTCAAAGGGGTTTTGCTGTACACTATACATCAATGTAAACATCACTGTCACTGCTGGGGTCTTTGATGAGTGTTTTATTCTTTAATCACTCTTCTTAATTGTCTCTGTTTTCCAAATCAAATGTGATCTCCAGAGGTTTCTGCACAATATTTTCTTTTTCTCTCTCAGTACAACCAAGACAAAACCCCCAAAATTTTAAGGAACTTAAAAGGTTTACCCCCACCCCCAAGCTTTGATGTTGGTGTCCCTTTCCCCTTGGGTTAGCGTATTTGCAGTGACATTTTTTCAGTTATTTCTAAAGCTCACACAGAGAGGAAGAACCAGACCACTGGTGAGTTAGAGAATCTGTTAGAGAATCCTATAACAGAGGCCAAAGTTGTGGTTTTGGTAGGGGATCAGGGCATCCAGGCTGCCTGCAGCCACTGCCTGCTTACATCCATCAGCTCTCGCTGCCTTCTGAAAATCCACACAGCAGGAATTAATAGCTCCACAAGCTCTGCTGACAGGTACAATTGTCACAAGAAAGAGAAGGAAGTGACAATGTGGAAGAGCTTCGTGAAACAGCTTCTAATTAACTCTGAAGTAGTTTTCTGTCACTGTAATAATTTGCAAAGGAGATATGTGTTGGCACTGCTCACAAACCCAGTACCCACCTTCCTCCCACCCAGCACATTTGGGGACACTGCCTGCATTGCCTTGGTTATCTCCCCCCACTTATCTGTGGCCTCTTATCAGGTTTTATTGAGTCCTGCAAATGGGAAAGAGCACCCAAAGCTGTACCATATTTGTGTGGCAAAGTTTTGGTAGTGGGAAGATATAGGAGTGATTTCTGTTGGGAAGCTGCCAGAAGCTTACCCAAAATGGCCAAAAATTCAGTGTTCTAATGGCTGAACACCAGCTCGACATCTAAAATATGGTATTTCATGAAGTGTGAGAGATTTATTTTTGAAATTGAAATAAAGCATGCTTTTAAGAAAATAAAAATCTTTAAACCTGAATTTTCATAGGAAAGGAAATTTCTTGTCTTATTCTGCCTAGCTGTCTGTAGAGTATCTTGTCCATCAATGAATGGTCTTCACAGCACTCTTTCTGAAGGGACTGATGTGTCTCCATAGTTATGACAAAGGCATTTTAATCTGTTTTATTTTATAACCTGGTAGTGACATCCTGGGACCCTGCTGGCACACACAGAAACTGAGGAATGTCATGCTTGTGCCATTTGTTCACACATTGCTAGGATGAGTTGGGGAGGATTAGTCTTACCATTTGCATAAAGCACTTATCAATGAAGGTTCATCATGTGAAAGTAGTCCTTAGCCAAGACTGGAGCATTTTATTCTTCATTTCACTGCTTCTTAGAAGATTAGGGTTTTATCCTGACATCAGCAAAGGGAAGTGTGTAGACATTGAGTGTCTGGTATCTCTTAGTGTGGCACTGAGTTCTGTAAGCATCTGTCTTGTGACCAGAGACTCAGGTCCATGTTACTGCTCCAAAAATCCTTGGTTATTCTTTCAAAAGGGACAAACTAAAAAGAACCGCACCAGAATAAAGTTATTCTAGAGGTAAAAGACTGAAATTAGCATCCCCAAATTGGAAAGACAAGGGTTAACCTTTGTCTTCTTCATATCCAGTAATTATCTCAACTGACAGAATTCTAACCATCCTGGAGTGATGTCTCTCAGGACCGAAAATACCATTCTGGTGCTGAGAAAGCTGAAAAAATACCTGTTGTGGGACTAATTGACCTTTTCACATTGAAAATATTTTGCTGGAAAATCCTCATCTAACCCTCTACTCAACTTCTTTATCTGCTCCTTCTTGTTTACCAAGCCCTTTTGATATCACTCGGCTGAAGCTAAAAGTGGACTCCGTGCCCTCCTAGGAATTCAAGCTACAACCACAACTGTACTACAGTGTGTCTTGAGCACCAGGGAGTGAAGCAGGCTCTGAGTTGCTGTTCTTATAGACAGACATAGCTACGTGTGGGTCACTGAGGGGACCCTTGGAGCAAGCTCTTCCCCAAACCACACCTTGAAGAGGTGGCTTTCCTCCCTGTGCAGCCACGAGATGCCCCTCTGCGGTCACTCCCTGCCCTGCAGGGCACTGCCTGTGGCCACAGCAGCTGCCACTTGGGACAATCATCGTGCTTGGAAGCCAAAAGCCCTGCCGAGCCTTGCTCCACCTGTCCCTCATGCCGGGTGTATCTTCCGTTCGTTGTCAGCGCTCGTTAAGACCGAGGGCATCTCTCTCGCTCGCTTTGCCTTCTCCACGTCTCCGGTTTCACTGGAACGGAGTCAAACGGAGACGAGTCCACGCGGGGTCTGGAACGGATCAGCAGGTCAGCTGGGAATGCCTGTCAGGCAGCCAGCGCTGCTCCCTCCCTTCTCCCTGGCTTTCTTTGAGGTTTGTAGCTCTTCTGCTTTCTTGTTGCTATTGCCACCCTCCCCACACTCCCCCTACCACACATCAAGCACCCAGACCTTTCCTGGGCACTTTACTTAATCCCCGGGATTCTTTATATAGGAATTAATCTTCTCGTCACAGTGGGAGAGCTGGGAGGGAGGGGGTACATTTATCTCTCCTGCTGAGGTCTAGAGTTGCATTGCTGTGATTATTGGTGGTAGCAGTGTGCATGTGTCTGGGGATCTGTGTTTAGTTCTTCGTTTCTTAAACGACACAGGGGCAGCAGCAAGGCAAGTTGGCAGCTTGGCTTTTGAGCTGCTTTGTGTCTGCTGACACAAGGAGGGAGTGTGAGTGGGGAGCAGCATGGCAGAACAAGAAGCCAGTGGCTTGCAAGTCCTTCTCTCCACCCTCCAGGTAAGAACAGCCTGAACTAACAAGAGAGGCGCTTGGGCTTGTTTTCCTCTTTAATTCCCCATCAGTGACCTGTTGGGCTGAGGCTGTTGGTACGAGCTCCTGGCTGGCTTGGCTCTCACAGCATCAGCGTGCGGGAGCCCTGACCTGCGCCTCCCGCCCCGAAAAGCCTTTATGAATGGAAGTTTCAGTGCTCGGCGATGAGTGCTGGCAATTACTGCTATGCATCAATGTCTGGGCCCGTGCGAGGGCAGAGGCTGCACTGCCGCGCTCTCGCTGCGCTCAGCAGGGCACAGGGAGGTGTGAGGCAGCGGCTGCTGAGAAATGAATGGGACCTGACAGCGCTGTCAGTCTGAGCTCAGAGCGGCCGAGGGCCACGAGTAAACAGATCTGCCTGCGAGGAGCCAGTTCCTCCCTGGCAAATTGGCTGTCCTGGACCCTCAAGCACTCCAGGGAAGTGACAAAAACTCTGAGATTGGTGATGTGCTGGTGTTGGGTGTGCTCCCCGAATGGTCCCGAGGACCAGAGGGAAGTGTCCCAGTCTAGGATCATACTTCATGGACAAGCTTGGCAATGGGATGGAGGAGAGGCATCTCTGGCTCTGTTCTCCCACTAAAAAGGATGTAGTTCCTCGTGGCAGGAGAAGATGCCCAGGTTGTGGCACGAGCTACCATATGAAGTAGGGAGTGTATTTTGGGAGGGAACCCGTGCTTTTATAAGTCTTGTTTTGCCATGAGGGATGGGCGGGAACTGCTTTGCTAAGGCAAGCTACTTGCACATAAAGCAGCTGTTAGGCAGTCATAGTGAAATGCCACTTGTGTGCCCTCCTCAGGTGCCCTGAGCCCTCGTGTGCAGCTGTGCTGACGTGGGCCAGAGCCCTGTGGGGACAGGAGTTCCACGTCTGAGGCACAGCATCCTCTGACTGCTACGTGTGCCATCAAAACCTCACACGTTGCAGACACAGAAAATGAGGGAGAGGGTGTGCAAAAAAGACTGACCCACCTGGGTCAGCCCAGTGTCTCAGGAGGTCTCTGGGACCCGCTACCAGCATGCAGAGGAGGTTATAAAACCCAATGATAGCAATTGGCTTTGAAACTATAGTTGTGGGGGCTGATCAACCTTGACATATTTATCCAAGCTTATGTAACTGTCAACAACTTTTACTTCTTATATCAAACACAGCCCTCTGGTTTGCCCTCTGTAGCCCCTTGTGTCAGTGAGTTCTGCAGGTAAACTGGCATGCTGAAGAAAATTATCCTGCTGTCCTTTTATGTTTTGGCAGTGTAATTTGCTTGCCGTATGTTGTTACAGCTTATTTAATTCATATTTCTTAGTAGATTATGTTTGTTCTGTATCCAGGCTATAGTCTTCTCCCTCTCTCTTTGGATAATTGATAGCTGAGTGCACATCTGTTTTCCTTATGCTCTCTAACATAGCAGTCCTGCTGTTCCTTGCATAATCTAGGAACAGAATTGGACAAGACCCAGACCTAAATTGGAACCTATAGTTTAAGATCACAAATGCAGTTCATTGACAAAGCTACATAGAGGTCTAAACTAGAAATGGTTGGGAGCACTGCAGGCACGGTATTGGTAAAACTACAATGTAGCACAACATTCATCCCCACTGACACAAAATCCCACCTTGGGACAAGACCCTTATTTCCAAAAACTCTATATTCACTTGGAGGACATCAAAAATCTTTATTGTTATAGCTTCAATTTGATGTGGAGGCTTGAGTGCTGAAGGGCAGAAAGTAAGGGGATGATGACAAATATATGTTCAGATTGACCTCTTTCCTCTACCTTCAGCCAAAAAAATTACCAGCATAACTTTTTAATACCATTACCTATCTCTGCTAAAAAACCAGGTGATAAAAAAGACCTTTACTTGACACAGTTGAAAAGTATTGGCTTGGGAAATAATAACTTTGGTTGATGTTTGACTTTGCTGATAACATCTCTCCACACTTTGTTATTTTCTGCAACAGCTGTCCAAAACATGGTTGCTTTGTTTTTGTGACCTGCTGGATTGTCAGTGCTGGTTCATATTCTTTTATTGGGCATGAAGAACGTATCTGCTGCTTACAACAACCTATTCTGCAGGGTATTACTGGGCATTTTGCATTTCTGTTAGCACATAATATTGCTTTGAATGCAGAAAGCTTTCAGATGAAGAATGAGGGAACATTCAGCCAGTCTTTATAAACTCAGAATAAAATCATCCTTTCTCCATCAGTCACTCAGGGCTAAATTTCTACCTCTCTTCCAAGCACTGGCACAGATTTTTATTCCCACTTGGAGGAATGTCCAGACCTGACACAGGGTCTGTCACCTTCTGCTGAGGGAGGGATCTCCCCCATCTCTTCCTGGCATAGACACTTTCACTCCTAGACTCACAGCCTAGCTTTGGTAAGGGCAGTATCAAGCAGAACCCAGAGCATTGTGCACTTTGTAACTGAGCAACTGCTCTAGTCACGGAAAGAAACACATTTTTTGAGTTCTTCAAAACTGTCCCCAGTTCTATGAAGGAGCGTGATCCTCTGAAGACAGCTCAAACCCCTGGAAGTGCAATGTGCTATGGATGTTCTGCAAAGTGACAAGGTGAATAGCAAAAACTCATTTCAAAGCGCAGCTGCATTTTGTCACCAAAATGTCACTGCAGGGAAGACGTGACATTTCAGATCTCTAGGTAAAAAGTGCTTCACTGCTTACAATGTGAGGCTTCAAAAATGTGAAATTCAGATTTAAGAAAACCCTCTCCCCATCTCACAGGTTTTGTGTCAGTATGGCAGAGCCAAGCTCTGAGGATTTTACTGTCATTTCTCATTTTCTTTCTAACCCTGGTACTTTCCTCCTTGCTCTCTCTTCTTGACTCTCCCTCTCCAGTGTGATCCTAGAGTTATCACCTCCCATCCCTCTGACTTGGATAATGTTGCCTGTTTCTGTTCCCATCTCCCACTGCATGACATTGATCTCGTCAGCCCCGACCCAGCCCTGCTCTGTCTTTCATACCTGGACAATGCAGTCCCTCAGTCAAGGCTGGGCTGGTTGCCACTCTCACCCTGGTCCCTGGCCACAGCATGGCAGAAGTAAACACCCTCCCCATGTATGGTTTTTGACCAGGCAAAAAAGTCTGACCTCCCATCTTACAGGCAGCCTCCTCCATGCAAAAATCCCAAGAGATTTGGGATTAGATCTCTTGGTTATTTTAATGCAGGAAGAGGTATCTGGGTGTTAGTTAAAAACAGCTGGTACTTGCTAAGAAGAGCAATAGAAAACTGGAGCCAACATCTTGCCTTGTGACCCGGACTACTGAATCCCTTGAGACTGTAGAGTATTTTAGTTCCTCCTCCTCATTGCCCTGGCCTTCATCTCACCCCACCTTCTAATCATTTAGACAAATAAGGAACACTTTTATTCTTCCCTTTCCTTCTCCCTGCTCTCCTCCTCACTGCCCATGCCTTGGTTACCCCCGAGAACATCTTACTTCATGGCAGGATACATTGTGTTGCCTGAGGAGTCCCAGATTTCCTGTTGGCTCTCAGTGTGGTTTTCACATGTTTCCCAAAGCCACAATCCCCCTTCACATATTCTGGAAAGCTGGCAGCCCTCGGGGCCGTTGGCAGATCTTTGGCTCAAACTGTGTCTTACCGTGTTGGACTTCACAGGTTCCCAAATGCTGTGGTTTGACAGGGAAAAGATGCAAATCTTATGTATCCGTGGTGGGTGCTGTTCATGCAAAGGGATTTATCTGTGAGTGTCCAGCAGAACGGACGCAGGATCTGCTGTTTGCTGACTTGGAGCTCTCAGCTCTTTGTGCTGCCCCTCCTGAGCTGTAGTGCTGGCTGGCTGACAAGGCAGAGCTATTGTTATCCTAAGGACAAGTGGGGAGGTATCTGTGCTGCTCCAGTGACAATGAATAGAAATGCATTTTGCAAAATGCTTCTGTCTGCTCTGCATCCTTGCACTTACTCTGTCAGCAGAGCTGCTGAGATTCCTGGCTTTGAAAGAAATAGATGCAAAAAATCCCAGGAACTGCTCAGGTAGCAGAATGGCCATTCGTTTGGGTTGGGGATGGAGGAACTCAAAGTTTGGATCTGTGTTTTTGGGAGGCAGCCTGGCAGGCTGGGTTTAGTGGAATAGCCTTAGAGGGAACAAAAATCAACTCAAAACCAGATGGCCATTTTAATGTGGTTCATTAACTGAGTTTTACTGAGCTTATTGTACTTAAAGTGAGCAGCAGTGGACTTATTCCTGCTGTTCCTTATAAAAACTGTTTTGTCTTTGGAACAGCAGAAGAAGTGCAGTTAGGACAGGGAAACACTTGGCTTGTAGGGTTCAAGGAGAATAAGCTGCAACTTTTTCAGATCTCTACTGCCAATGCCACTTGGGCTGCATGAGCCTGGTTTTGGCTTTAACAGTGGAAGAAAGGCATAATCTTCCATAAACAATCCTATAGAGGTAGTGTAGGTCCCCACCTCAGCTTTCAGGGTGGCTGCTTTTCCTTCCCAGCTGCACTGTCATATCCTCCCTGTCCAAGGATAACCGGAAGGTAACCCAAAGCTTTTCCCTACAACCCTTGGCTCATCACCATGGGGCACTGCTAAGCAACAAAGAAGAAAGGAGGCTAACATCCATACATTAATCCCAAATTCCTGCCAGGCCACAGAAGGAATATTGAGGTTTTTCACTCTTCTGAACCAGTGCAGAGCACTAAAAGCCTTCAGAGGAAGCTGTGACAAGCCTTGGACTCTGCTGAAATCCTTCCACTGAATGAGCTGGGACCAGAATTGCTCTCTGTCCCTGGGCTGGCCACAGCTGTTTCTCTGAGCACACTGCCAGCTCCTCTGCAAATGCCTCCAGATGGGCTATCCAGAATTTTCTGTGGCTGAATTAATGAGAATTCAAGACCTCAGGGTGCAAAATGTACCCAGAGACCGATCTGGGCAGCAGCAGTGGTGGCTGAGCTGAGCACCAGAGTGTGTCACAGTCTGGGCCTCAGCAGAACTTTCTGTGTCAGACGAGGAAAGTGGAGTTCTGTTCATCTTCTGCTGTCCCTCCCTTGTCTAGGATGGTTTGTGCTTTGAGGACAAATGAGGCTGTGTCATGAATGGTTGAGGAGAGCCCTTTCTCCCTTCCTGCAGCAGTGCAAATGTGACAGGATGGCCATGTTGGGTGCCAGTCTGGAAAAATGGATTGTAAACCTCTGCTTCTGAGTTAATCATGTGTAACATGGCAAATAATCCCACCATGCCTCACATCAGTGTTGAGACCAGGTGATGAATGGTGGGGGAAAAAGCCCCCTGAAGTTCTGGTAACAACACAGTAAAAAAAAAAAAGAAAAATTGAGAAGCAAATTAATAATTTGTTTTCATGCAGGGCTTGGATCCTGCACAATAAATAATGCACAGAACCACATGCTAAATGATGAGGACAGAATTCTGCATGGGGTGATTTTCCAGGCAACAGGCAGTGCTCATCCTGAAGCAGAGGTTTTGTGAAATAAAACAAGTTGTCATGTGGAAATTAAAAAATGCAGTTACTCCAGGGGAACAAATGAAATATCAGGAATGCTTTAAAACTGGTGCTTTTTAGCTGTTGAGAGGCTGACTTTATGCTTATGGCCAAGCTGTTTAACTTAGACTATTTGGATGTAATATAATGGCACATTATGCCATGTCATGCAACTCAATATTGTGTATTTTGTTCCTGCATTATAGACTCAAGCAAATTAATAGAATAAACCACATTATGGAAGGAGGTATATGGATTTGTTTAAACTACTTATCTTTCACATACAGTATGCAAATATATTTTTTAAAAAAATCTGTTTATCTATTTGTAAGTTGAGGATAATTATTGGTAGTTATCTATCCTCCCTAGCTGTTTCGTATGCCTACAAATGTATTTATACATTACATCAATGTTTTTATGACAATGGAAAATTTCCACCCTCTCTTTTTCTTAGGTTTCAATAATTTCCCTCTTTGAAATAGAAGAAGAGATGTTTTCATACAGAGACGTGTTTGCCTGAATAGGTCTTGCTAGTGTTTCTTTGTGTAGCATAATCTTATTTTCAGTATATTATGCTGCATTTGTTGTGATGGCTTAGACACATTTTTCTGTCTGATGCATTGGTCCAGTCCTCTTGGTTTTATCTATAATAGGAAAAAAAATGTCTGCAGTAGAAGATGTGTTATGGGCATTTTGAATTAAAGTTTATTATATTATGTTCAGCAAAGTGCACACAAAAAGTTGGTTGTATTGAAAAACATATGGGCTGATAATGGTTGGCTCCAGCAATGTCTACTGGCACCAGCAGAGATCCTACTGATGTGTGTTAACAGAAAGAAAATAATTTCATACACATCCTGGGAGTTTAAGAGATGGGAGGGATTTTTGCGGTGCTTCATCTGGGATAGCAGGGCTGGAAATTGCTCCTGGAGTTGTTGCTATCATAGACACGCTGCCTCTGTGTGATCACTCCTGTTGTGCCAGGATAGATAACACAACTCGTACCACCATTACCCTTGCAATGAAATCTGGGGGGGATTTAAGCCTCTGGAAGTGCGGGAAGAAGCTCCTCCTTCCTCAGGGCTCCAAGAGCTGTGAGTGGGAATGCAGAACAAGGCAGTGCTTGCTAGCAGTGCTGATGGAGCTGGTTGTGATCCTGGGCAGAGGTGTCCCTTTCTGTGTCTGTTGGATGGGTGTGTGCACCCCTGGCACCCTCAGGCCCCGAGAATCCCAAATCCACACGCACCCCACGCGTCCCTGGGCTCTGCAGGACTCTGCTCTCGTGACTGTGCTGTTCCCACCAGACCAGCACAGAAAACAATTCCCTCCTGCCTTCCTCTGTTCTTTTAATAAGCTCTTGTCTCAGGGACGGTCTATTTGCACCTGTTTGCCCCCAGGCCCAATGGGCCCGAGGACAGAGGCTCTGATCCATCCACGGAGCCGGAATCTCCGCAGGGAAGGATGGGGAGCTGAGATGCCTGGGAAAAGCAGGCTGAGCTCGGTCCCCAGGGAACTGGGAGGTCAGAATGCTCCTGGGAATTGGTGAGGCATCCTCTGAGAGGGTGTAAAAACCTTCTCCAAGGAGACATGGGGCAGTAGCTCACCAGCCAGCCTCCCTTCTGCCCCTGACAAAACCGGGTTTGCTGCAGGAGGTGAGGACGGAGTGTCAGGGGTAAGCAACGTGGTAGGTTCTTGGACAAATGCATTGTCCAGCCCAGCTGACACTGGTGCCTGCAATCCTGCAAGCTTTGTGTGCCACAGAGAGCATTGCTGTGCTGCTGCTTCGGAACAGACAGCTTATTTCAGAAAATACAGCTTAATTTAAGATGGCTAAGAAGCAAGAACATGAATCCAAATTAATAAAATATTTGTAGACATTTTTTGTTGTTAAAAATCTGGGTTTATTCCCCTGATTGATTCATTTCATGAGAAGTTGACCTAAATATAATCTAGGTGGATTCTTTGGCTGGAGATTCAAATCTCCAAGAACTGGATAACCTTTTTCCTTTTCATACCAGCAAAACAACTTATCTTAGTACAGTTTTGGAAAGGAAAGTCTAATGTGATGAAGATCATGTCCTAAAGTAAGGGAAACTTGGTCATTCTCCTCCAGAGGCTGATGGAGACTTTCATATCCATGACTTAGTATTTCCTTTTGATCTCTGTGCTGTTATGCCTTTTGTTTTACTGAGTGGGGACCAAACACACCATACAGAAATCAAGGTCTCAGAAATCAAGAATTTGTCATTGATTTCATAAGATGTCTTCGAGAGAGGACAAAGATAACATAGTAGAGATTCTTCTACCTGCAGGCACTACTAAGCTACAAAAGAGAATTAGTGTTTTAGACCAACTATTGATTAATGGAATAACATTTGCTTGATAAGAAATTACATGAGCAAAGCTGAATCTCCTTACCTTTGGGGGTTTAGAGAGCAAGGATGGGTTTTTCTTCTCATGGTCTCTTCTCGTGGAAGAACACAGCCTTATTTTCAAAAGGTGGTATAGGGTTGAGGTAGAATTAATGAGAACTGCAAAGCTTTCATGATGATTCTTATTAGAAAATTGAGTAATTCAGACACAGAATTCCTGCGGGACAAATAACCACTCTACCAAAGAAATCTTGGCTTTTTTCCCCTTGCCTTTCAACAAGGGATGCTTTGAAACCAAAACATATGGGTTTTTTTTTCTGACATGGAAACACCACAGCATTGTGTTTTACTGCAATCAACTTCTGAGAAGCCTTTTATGCACATTAATTTTTGGTGTAATTTACAGGCAAAGGTTTTCCCACTGGGTCTAATGGGAATTTGATCCCTGTTGTAAACTGAGACAGACTCTTCTCCCCATGGCCCATCAGCTCAGTGCACTCCCTGGTACCCATTCCTTTCCTTTCAAAGGGGGGAATGATGCTGTATTGATGGATAAAGCAGGAGTGCTGGGCTTTATTTCAGAACTGTTACAAACCCCATCAAACTCATTCAATGTCTGTGCCCTCTGCTTTCTTCATCTGGACAGTAGATGGAGATAAGGTTCATCTGTCAAGTTGGGGAGAGGGAATCTTAGTTCACATTGTTTCCCAAATCAAAGGGGGGCACAACTCACTCCCTGAGCAGATTACACTCATGCAGCCTGGGTGAAATCAGTGCAGTGCCTGTTGTCCTCTGCCATCTTCTCTGGTTTTTATGGGATTCCTGATGAAAGGCCAAAGCAGCAGATTTACAGTGAAGATAAAGCTGGCCCTCCATTTAATTCAGGATTAACCTGGCAAGCAGAAGATTGACAGGGAGAGAGATATCCTCCCATAAGCAGTTTACTTGGCATGGTGAATGCCCACCTGTCTCACTTCAAAGGAGGGGAGGAGGGAGAATGGACCACCTGACCTTTCCCTATGATTAAAATGCTGATCTGATGAAGTCAGAGGAACAAACTGAACTGCCTCTTTCAACCCTCAATTCTTCCAGGAATAAACCAGCACCATCCATATGGAGAGAGTTTCTGGAGAGGGAAAAGCAGCATTACTGACCTTCTCTTTGGGACAATCTTCTGCAATTTGAACAGCCTCTAGCTCCATGTTAAAGTTCTACAAGTGGGGGACAGAGCTGGAGGTGACAAAGGAGAAATAGAATGTGTGCCTGGCTCTGTTTTCTTTGACGGTTTCTCTTCCCATATGGCTAAGGTCATTTGATCTCCCCACGATGCACAGGGACTTCAAGGGGACAGCTGGATGCAGAGATGCATTAAAATGACTTCTCTTTGAGATGAAAACCATGATTATTAACAGCTTGTTTCAAAAGCTCTCGCAGCAGCAGCTGCACCTCACTGACTTAAAACTCTGGAGGGTTTGTCTAAAAGGTCTGCATGGCTGGGTGATCAAACAGTTGGAAATCTCCCTAGCTGAGAGTCCCCTGCTATGCCCTACAAAGCCTGCAGAGCACTAATACACCTACAGGTCTCCTTGGGAGCATGCTTAAACAAAACAGGACACAACAACAACTTTTTGGTGATCTCTCCCTGCTGGCAGTGGATGCAGGCATCAGTGGTAGATTCTGACATAGATCAAATCTCCTACTGGGTATTCACTGAAGAATTCACCTTTCTCTGAGAGATCAGCCCACTGTGCCATTGCACATTCAGCCCATTCCTGTGTGAGAGAGTCTCAGGAGAGACAGCCCAAGGGGTTTGGTTGGGTGAGCTTCACAGGGCATCCCAGCAGAATGTGTACAGCTGGGTGTTTTTAAATATAAGTCCTGTCCCTTTTTCTGGAGCACAAACAGAGACATTGGCTCATTCATGGAGTTAATAAAATACCTTTTAGCTTTACTGACCAACACTTAGTTTGCAGGTGCTTCTGAACTACTGGATGAAGTAACAAGGGTGGAATAAAGCCCCCAACATGCCTGGTTTTGGCATGGTGGCTTTGGCTTGCTGCTGTTGGGTGTCTTGCATGGGGTGTAGACTGAAGATAAAGGAGATAAAAATCTTGGTTACCTTCTAGATGGAAAATGACATACCTCTATCATGCCTCTTAAAAACTTGGCAATCTTTTCAGAGAACTGAGGGCTTTGCTGTTGAGAGATTGCTGTTTAAATCTAGACAGATAGGTCTCAGCAATGCAGTTAAACTGAAGTTCTGCTTTATATTACTGGTAATATTACTTTAAATCATTAGAATTTCAAAGCACAGTTTTCTATTCATTATGGATGCCGAGTTTCGTTTGTTGTTTGATTTTTCACTTAGACTGGATGGCAAAAATAGGTTCATCATTTTCACTTTCAGGTTCCATCTCTGAAGAAAATAAACTGTGACTAACAATAGTTATTAGTGGCTTGTCTCCGCTGCCCATACCTCAATCATTGTTATTAAATCTGATTGATTAAAAGCATTTGCATGGCTGTTCCAGAAGGTGCTTTTGGAAGTGGGGTAGATTGACACATAAGGACACTTGTCTTGGCAGGAGAAAGGAATGGTGTTTTTCTAAACCAGAGTGTACTTTATAGTGATACTCATCTTCAGCCTGTACAAGTCAGTGTCAGAATAATGTGCAAAAAGTGGGATTGTTTGCACTGGAATAGAGAGAGAAGCCTGGGCCGAAGACAGCAAGTGCCAGGGCAGACTGGGATTAGACTCAGAGATTCTTGGGCTTCATCATGTGTGGTCCAAGCAGGAACATCCCAGAGAAGGCAAGGACAGCAGCACCTTCATGATGGCTGTTTATTTCCACATGCACATACACACATTTGCTATAGCATTCAGAAATCTGTGGCTTCATTAAAAAGCGACTACATCTGGAAATTTTCCAAGATTATCCAGACTCCCCTGTACTTTGAGAAATGCCATTGCTTGTAAAAAAGTTTGTCAACTCCCAAATGTGCTTCATCTTTGAAAGACAAAGTGTTCTCTGGACTGACACCCATCAAATCTCACAGAAAAGAAAGAGAGTAGCATGGTTCATGCTGCTTTTTCATCGTTGGTAGGAGAAAATAAAACTGAAACTGAGCAGAGAAAACAGATCCCTCACTATTAAATTTGGGTGGCAGTTGTGTTAAATATCTGTAACAGAGTGGCATTTGAATGAAACATTAATATTTTAAATTAGTTCAGTAACAGCAAAAGTAATATAAAATATAGGAATAAATCCAAGAAACACCAATAAACAGTAGGTGCTGGCATGCATCTAGAATTCATTGTACAGGAATGGTTAATGCCTTACAGAAATTTAACAAGAGAGTGTGAAAGGCATATGCTAGGGTAATCTTGGCATTAAAATAAAAATAGATTAAAAAGAGCAAAAAAGAGAATAATATAACATTAAATCCAGTCAAAATCTTTAGGTGTCATAGGTAACTTATTGTGAAATAAGAGATAAAACCTGGAAGAATTTATCTGCAGTAGAAATTACAGAAAGAACATTAGAAATATTCAAAAAAAGTCTAAAAGCCTTTTGCAGAGTATCACGTGTTTTGATTTATCTCAAAGTTTCCTCATTCTTTTAACACTTCCAATTTGACAGAAGCATTTGAGGGTTATATAATAATGTTTTACCACCGTTTCTGCATAATAAAGTAATTGCTCTATTAGAGGCACATTAGTGAGAGGAACAAGTGGCACAAAGGAACTTTGAATCAGGAGGAACTTCTGCACAAGGACAAGCTTTTCTTTGAGAACACTGAGAGAACTTTGGTGTGAAAAAAGAAAGAGAGAAAAAAAGAAGTTTACTTTGCCAACAGCATCCAAGATATTGCAGTCTGTCAGGGCATCATTCCTGCAGATATCTGGGTGTGAATATATTTTATTGGAGTGACACACTAATGACATTGCACTGAGATGAACAACCTTGCTCTGAAGTTAGGGGAAACACCTTTGGGTCTTTTTAACACAGCAGGTAAAACATCCTTTGGAAAAAGATCAGGTCATGGTCTATATGCTTCCTAATTCCTGTATGGATTAATTAGATTTAGTATCCTCCTCATCTTTTGGCACAAGGATGAATCTCTTTTCAAATAGCTCTGGGACCCACTGGTGGGGAGTAGCCCTTTCTTCTCCCAGCCTAGCATCAATATCTCTTGCAGAGGATAGATTTTTCTGCTGCACTTACTTCTGGGAAGTTGTCTTCTGGGAAGTTGGGAGGAGAAGACTGATCTCAGGGAAGGAAAATTTTGAACTCCTCACAAATAGATGGAAGTAAGTGTGTGATTGAGGGCCACAGTACTTCCGTGCACACAGTGTTCCTGCTTCATTTTGTTGTAATAGCTATCCTGGCTCTGCCAGCTATCCTCTTAGGTATTGGCTAAGTGAATTTCCCACCACAGGGTGATATTTCCCACCAGGAAAATAAGAAACAATCTTATCTTGATGAGTGATGCTATTGGTCAGGTGTTAGCTAATATTTATGTAGAAGTCTGTGATCCTCTGATGCAAGGTGTTAGGTTAGTGCAATTTATTGCATTCAATTTTGTAAGATCCCTTGGCACAGATGATTTTCACCATGTTATTCACCAAGTTATTTTGGCTGGAGATCAGCTTAAGCCAAGCTGTTTCATCTCAACACCTTCAGTGTTTTGAAGATTTTAGGATGTAAGTTTGGAATTTTCCTATCTCTGCCTTGAAGCAGTTCAGTCCTGCAGAGTGCAGCCTGTATCCTTTGAGAACCAGTGCTGAAGCTCAGTGAATAGGAGCAAAGCCCTGTCCATTTGCATGTTAGGAGTTCTCTTTGAGGCACTACTCCTGTTCACCTGGATGAGCTGCCACCCACTGTGAAGGGTTGGAATCATGGCACCCAGCTGGGATCTGATGTGTTCCTGAAAAAGATGCTGCAGGTTAGCACACCCAAGTGCAAGCAAAGGTGGAAAAACTCCAGACCTTCAGGTCATTGCAAGCCATGTAAAAAGCCACACACCTGATTGCAGCAGGCCAGAGGGAGGGACATTCTCAATGGGTCTTTGCTATATTTTCTGATATAAACCCCTTAATTTCTGCTTTGGGCTTGGCATGGAGTGTAGCACCAGCAGCAAAAGCAATGCCTGGCGCTTGGCTCAGTGGGGTGCTTGCCATGCCACACAGGGGTGGCCAGGGCCAGCGAGAGGGACTTGTTTCCAAGGCTTGGGAATAGGAGCAAGGAGTTGCCTGGCCACGTGTCCTGTCCCTGGAGGCCCCTTGGCTGCCCCGGGTACAGTTTGAGGGCTACGTGATCCCCCACAGCTGCGGACGCCTTTCTCCCAGGATTAAAGAGGTCACTTAGGACACTCCCAGAGCAGCAAGGTCCTCCTCTCTGAGGCTTTAAATAGCCCCTTTTCCTTCCATGTCTCCTCTGAGTTCCCTGGCTTGCTCAGGCTTATCTGACTCCTCAGAAGAGGAAATCCAGATTTGGACAAAGAAATGCCTGTATTCTTCACCACAGAGGATGGTGATGCTGAGGATGTTTGGATGCTTATTTTGGGAGCAGGGGCAGCTTGACCATAATTTCTTGGGATCCTTCTAAAGCTGCATAATGGTAGTATTGTTAAGAAGGTGCTCCACTTATGCCAAAATTCAGGCTGTAATCATTTTAATTGGAATTCTCCCTTACTCTGTGGTTGCCTACTGATATTTCAGAGGTCTCTGAACCCTTTTTTCCCCCCTCAGAAATAATGATTTTTTCTCCCTGTAAACCTCCATGTAACAAATACTGTGGACCTTCCAACAAGAAGAAATCACGCTTAGCTGGCTGAATATTGAGGGTGAGGAAGGGAGCATACAGACGAGAAACTCTCCAGGGTATTTTGTTCTCTTATTTAAGTGTGAATTTTTAGCTCCTCTTAAATTAGAAAAAGCAATTTACTCTGACAAAGCACAGAACATAAGGCACCAAACCTGGTTTCACAGTTATTGTAAGGCTAGATAGTCAGCTGTGGGAAGGAGATATCCAGCTGGCAAATCCATAATGCCAGTGGTGAGTGGCTGTGCCCAGCAGTTTGGGCTGGTAGGCACCTCTACCTTGCTGGCAGAGGACTCTCTGATTTAAGCATTAAGAGAGTAATTAGAACCCAATATTTTCTAGAGTACTCAGGAGACAGTGAGGACTAATTCTTCATAGCCTCTAACCTGCTCTTGATTTTAGCCAGGATTAATTTTGCACCAGAATTTCTCTTCAATAGGCTTCAAGTGCAGAGAGTGAGAAATCTGACTTGCAGATGTAAGTCTCATTACACAGGCAGTTGGGCTGCTGACTGCTATTTGTGTGAGCAAATTTATTAAGGGAAGGAGAAGAGAGGAGGATATATTTTGGACAGGTCAAACCCTGCTCCCGTATTTAGAAACAGGCTATTTTAAAACAAACAAACAAACAAATAAACAAACAAACCCTGGAACTGGATATCCTATTCCTTAGTCTCACTAAAAAAGACCCAAACAAACAGGTCTGGATGTTTTTCAGCCCAGTGCAGCAGTTACATTTTCTTTAAAATGAGACCATTCTATTTTGTTGTTTGTCTGGGAGATTTTTCCTAAGCAGTCACACAGCTTTGTGAGACAATTCAACAATTAATTTAAAAGACGTATTGGTAGAAACCACGTTATGTGTTGTCTTGCAAGAGTGACTTCTTTCATTTTGCATTCATTATTTTTGTGATTGGAATAACTGCTTTGTATTTCTTCCCCCAAATAAAATATTTATTAGTAAATCTCGCACTGCACAAATTAATGCTGTTTGATTTCTTTCTGGGCGTCCTCCTTTTTTCAGCATTAATGCTTAGACTCCCAACAAACCCTCTCAGCAGGTTGTGTGTCTCATTCAGGAGAACACTTGCCTTTGGACAAAAGACACAAAAGCCCAAAGGACTGAATTATGGGAAGTTTTTGTTTGAAGGCAGTGCTGGAAGGGAATGGCACTGATGGCTGCTATCCTCCAGGTGGGACACGAAAAATCCCGCCTCTGTTGGGTTTGTGAGTCTTGTGGAAAACATCCCCAGCGACTTCCCTGAGGTTACCTGGTACTGCGGCTTAGTAGCAATTTTGTAATCTTGTCTTGAGTAAATAACAGCTGGTCTTGGCATGTTCCCAGGAGCAGAACAAGGAGACAGGAGCTGTTCCCTGCTTAATGGTGGGTCAGTGAAATAACCCGAGCTGCCAGTCAGAAGTGTTGGGTTTGAGCTGCTGTCCTCCAAGCCCAATGTCACCAATTAATCACTTGCTGCCTGTAACCTCTCAGTGACGATGTGCTGGGGAATTTTTTCATTCCTGGCTTCCTTCATCCTCCTGCTGTTTATCTCTGAGGAGCTTCAGCCAAGCTAACCCCAGTGTTTCAGGGATTAATTCCCAGAAAAAGCTCAGAGAGGAGCTCTCAGCCAGGAGCTGATTAAATGCATCTGAGCTCAGCCCTGTGATACTCCTGGCTGGGTGAGGAAGACAGGATGCTTTGCTGGAGTGAGGCTAAGAGAGATGAGGGGCTCTGACCAAAAAGTTCAACCATGCTAGATATTTAAAGGGATGTTTTTGCTACTTTAGCCTTTGTCCAGCCACAAGCTGTGAAGTACAACGACAGGCTGTTGTTAATAGGTAACAATTCGGCTCTAACTCTAAATCCTTTTAGTGAAATCCTGCAGGAGGTCACAGATTTTGTAATCTAACTTAAGCCTTTGGGAACTTTTCTCTGCTCTTATTCCACCCATATACAACAAATGCATCTTCATTAGTCTGTGCACATGTAGATGCTGTATCTAACATTTGTAAGTGCTGGTAGGAAGCAAGAGGAATTTTGCTTTTCTCATCTCTTTGGTTATGGTTTGTTCTTAACCATCAAACATCTCTTTCAATAAAAATAACTAATGTGTTTATTTTTACCAGAGCTGGGTAAGAAATTTGCATTAAAAAAATTACTCTATTCATCTTTTTTAGATCAGGCACACGTTGTGATTTTCTCATTTGTACTTACCGTTCAAAGAGATTTACTGGATATTTTTTATGAATGAATATGTTGGCAATTTATCCACAAGGAGTTTATTATGTGTATTAATTTAAACAATCGATTCTAATGGATTTCAATGTTCAAATATCTTTGATGCCTTTGAAAACCTGAAGCTAATTAGTCAAAATCTGAGCTGTTTCTTTTCAAGAGGCAAGTTGTCATCTAGCAAGACAATAGCAACTTTAGGGTTGTTTTTTTCTGTGTTGGCTTGCTATTATAAATGGGAGTTGTGCTCTTCCGCAGAAGTCTGTATTATTCAGTGGTGCCACTAAAGTTAGTGGGAAATATCTTAGAATTTGTAATGGGATTGGGGTTTTATCCATTGTTTCAGCCAACACATGAGTCATCCAACCCCTTCTGTCGTGTGCAGGAGGAAGGGGAGCAATGAGGCATCAACACAGAATTTTAGTGTTAAAATATCAAGAGTAAACACTCAGGTAAAATATTTGGCAATATCACCCAGTTTTAATTTTCACATTTTAAAGGTTGATCTTTTGTGTTCCCTCAAGTTCTTTGTTTGCCTGAGTCTCTGAATAAAGTGCATGGAAAGTCAGAGGATATCTTATGTCATCACTATTTGTGTTAATGGCTTAGGAACCCACAATCCAATCAGTTAAAATAAACAACCCAGTGTAATAGGAGCATAAATCAATGAAGACTTCATTACTGAAACCTTAATGTGTAATCCATCCACCTACAGAGGAAAGGGATACTGAGAGGCAGCAAGACAAAACCAGAGGACAGTCTGATTTAGGCAACCCTGATATTTAAAAAGGTGTTGAGAACAGTAAGTCTTCCTGGAGTCAGTAAATTTGATGGATGCTCATCACTCCTGACAACCTGCCCCTGACTATTAAGTCCCTATGCTAAAAAATGCCAAGAAACTCTTGGGAAGAGAGCTCTGAATGTTCTTTGTTTAGTCTGGGAGACTTGAGCCAGCTCAAATGAACAAAGACATGAATTAGGAAGATTAATATAGGATTTAACCATATATGTTGCCCAAGAGTAATGCTGCTCAGAACTGCCCTGACCCTGCTGCAGACTGTCCTTGCTGTGTGGTCCCTTGAGCCAGTGGCACAAATCTGGACTCCTCTAAGGCGAGGGTGGCAATACTTGGTGAAAAGAGAGTTACTGGATTTCATTAAAGCCAGGTATTCTGTTTGTCTTGGCTCTGAAAGGAGCAGTAACCCTATCACACCGAGCCTTTTGATTTCAACATGGATCATAAAAGGGCTGGACTTTTATGTTCAGGCTGAGATCTCTGCTTGAGTTAATAATGAAGAGAAACAGCAGGCTCTGTCTGGGCATGGGCCAGCTCTGAGGGGGGGGATGAGACAGGCACTTTGTCTGTGGATTTTAGCTAAGAGCAAAAAGCAAGTTGAGCCTTGAGAAAGCCATCAGTGCCCACACACCCTCCTCCACCGAGTGCCCATGTCAGAAATGATTCTCTGCCTGTTTGCTCTAATCTCATCCTCACCTGACTCTTCTTCTTTCCTTCCTTCCTCTTCCCTGACCGCATCTTGTTCTTTCCTCCCACTCCCCTGGGGACACCTCTCATCCCTGTGGCTCACTTGGAATATTTATTGAGCAGGGAATGGTTGGTAGCACTCCTCATTGACCAAAACCAATATGATGGGAAACCTTGATTTTCAGAGATTTGAAGTTTGTTTTTGTTAATAATTACAACAACAACAACAACAACAACAACAACAACAACAACAACAAAAAGGAAAAAGAAATCTAAGAATACACACAAGGTTTAGGATACAGAAGCTAGGAAACATTGGCACTAATGTAGTTATTCCATGCAGAAAATGGCACACATGGTTTGCCAATACAGAAGGAGATTTGGTTGCAGGGAGCTGCCAAGCATCCGACAGGATTTCTGTGACAGGGGTGGAAATCTGTTTCTCCAGGCTGGCAGTCAGTCACCTGCTCTGGCTGCAGACTGACCAATTTCCTGCTTCATCCCCACGTCTCACCCAATGCACACCCTCCCCAGCTGTAACAAAGGGGGAGCTATGAACTGCAGCTCCCTAATTAGCCACACAATCCTCAGCACCTTGTCAGCTTGTGCTGTGACTTTTTCAGGGATCCATTGGGGAAAAAAAGGTCCATTTGCATTAATAGTCATTATTACAGATCAGAATTAGATTTTCCCTATTATTCTTTCTAGAGTTTCTTTTTGCTAGGTGTTACCTCTTGATTCCTTGTCTTAAATATACAGTTGCATAATGTTAAATATGTCAGAGAATGGTTGAATCAATTTGGCTGGTAAAATGATCACATATATCTAGAATGGATACTAGGTTAGTTGAAGTTACAGGGTAGGTTTAAGCTTCTGAAGCAGTTCAACATTCAGAAATATAGGAGCCATATATTTGTGAGATGTTATTTTATTGTCATCATTTAATAGAAAATAAAGTGATTCCGTTATAATTTGTGTGATCCTAAGGTTCTTTGGGACCAAGGCTACTCAAATGCAAGTTCTGTGTTATATTAGAAATTTGTATGGTGTTGTATCTGTTCAGAAATAAAGACATGCAGGTCTTGACCCACAGTCCTCAAATTGCAATGCAGACCAGTGATTAATTCTTGAATCACAGCAGAGAAATCTGTTTGGAGGAGGATTAAAGAAGGGGTCTACTGTATCACACAGATGGAGGGTAGATATCATGTGTTTCCTTCTCCTCAAGTGCATTAAATCTTATTTCCTCTAATGCAAGATTTAAAGCAACTCTAAAGCAGAATGTGTCATGTCAAAGTGTGGTGGTAACTTAGACTTAAATTATATTAGTTTAAAAATAAGCTTAGGAATTTTTCTTCTCCTCAAGTTTAAGGCTTCCACATGGTTGTGGCTGCAGCTGCAAAGACAGGAGAATTTTCTTGTAGATGGGATTAATATATTTAAATATATTGTTCTTCAACTCCAGTAATAAGAGATGCTATCATGCAAAACCACCTCACATTTAGCATTTCTATGTGATACAGAATTTCCTCCTAACTTTGGGGTAGCCAGATCAAACTAAAAAAGAGAGCTTTAGTTTAGAATTTAGATGTAAGTTCTACAAAAATGCTACTGTGTATGAAATACTGTGTAGTATGATATGTTAGAGGCTTTTAAAATGTGTCATCAATATGTTTCCATATATTCACTGTCCAGATGGCACAAAAGTGCTCAGTATCCAAAGAAAGATCTCAGTGCCTCTGCACCGCATGATGCACTGCAGCCCTGTGCAGCACAAAGTGTCCTTTTCTGAATTGATCCATAAATTTGGTGTGTTTCCATTCCAGAGCTCCTGTGACAAGGATGTCATCCTGAACATTCTCAGTGTCCTCACTGACTTGCTGTCTTTGGGTAAGGAAGCAAGGATTTGGGCTGTGGGCTAGGGCAGAAAGGGGGTCCTCAAATAAGTCAGGGAATTCATACTTGCATTTAAACTTGACCAGGTGTTAGCAAGGTGAAAAAAATGTAAATTGTATCTATAGATCAGCAGTCCTTACTCCTGTGTTTGGAAAACTGAGTTTATTCAATGTGTTAAAGAAAAGAAAAAGAGACACAGAGAAAGCTTCAGTTTTTTCTTTTTAGTTTCGAAGATGCCCATGGGTTGCAAAGTATTTCATAATCCCTGGCAGTCAACCACTGAAAATATTCACCAGTGCCATTGGAGAGAGGACTGTGAGACAGGGAAAGGAACCTCACTTTTCTGAGCCCAGGGACCCTCTAATTCAGAGGGTTCAGCCTCTCTCCAAAAGGCACTTCTGCCTTGGGGCTGCAGGGAATGGATGTCCCTTTATGTGCTTAAAGCCCCACGAAAAATAAGTGTATTGGCAAAAGAACTGAAAAAATAGTCAAGTTCCCTTTCCTTTCTGCTCCACCACAAAAATATCATCTGCTAAACAATTTCCAACCCAACTAAGCTGCTAGGCTGTGGGGGCTGCATGGGTGAATGCTGGATCCTCCTGGCTCCCCACTCCTGGAAGCTCCACCAGAGACATCACCTGTCCATCTGGGCCTCTCTTTTGGAGCCCTGCAGCCCTGCTCCTCAGCTGGGAGCAAGGATGGCCTCCAGGGAGAACAGGGGGTCCTGCTCTCCCCTTGGAACTGAACGAGCATCCCCCACCCACAGAGCCTGGATCAATGTTTGTTAGCACAGTAAGGCTCCCAGGGTTAGAGTGTGGTTTCTTTGGAGACCTACATTTATTTGAAAGCTGTCCCCAAGGCTTCCCTAGTATTCCTTTTCATTTGGCAGGAGCCCGGTGCAGCTTTAGTTCTTTCCTTGTTTAATTTCCAGTATCTAAGAAAAGATCACTGAGCCTTTTGCTGCTTTGAAACCTGTCGGTGTCTCTGCTTATTCCTCTCTGCCACATTTCAATGCACAGTGAAAAACTTCTCCAGCACGTGGGTTTGGAGAGACAAAACTGCCATGGTAATGGGCAGCAGAGCACACAGTTCCACCCTGCAGCCACCATCCGTGTCTCCAGGCTGGGGACACCAGAGATTCACGGCCAGTTCTGCAAATGCTTTGAGTTCATGGTGCTCAAAAATTGTCTGAAGGCCACAGAAGCTCCGTGTGCTCCTTGCAGACTGAGGCTTTGTGACAGCTGTGGCTCAGGGAGGGGATGCTCTGAGCAGTGTCTCCTCTCTTCCCCAGGCACTGGACGGAGAATTCACTACGTGGTCAGCAAGGGGGGCAGCGAGGCTTTGCTGCAGGCCCTGGCCACGGCTGCCCGGACGGAGCCACCCGACCACGGCACCCTCCTGCCCCTGCTGAGGCTGCTGGCCAGGGTGGGCCAACGAGGTACTGCTGGGGGCTGGGGGGCTCCTGGAAGGGAGGCAAAAATAAGGGTGATCTCATTGTGGCCTCCCTGTAGCTAAAGGGGACAGATATTTTAGTAGAGCCTGTTGATACAGGACAAGGAATAATGGTTTTAAACTGAAAGAGGATAGGTTTAGATAAGATATATTATCTAAAGGAAGAAATATTTCATGATAAGGATGGTGAGGCACTGGCACGGGTTGCCCAGAGAGGTGGTGGATACCCCATCCCTGGAAACATGAAGGGTCTGGTTGGACAGGGCTCTGAGCAGCCTTGTCTGGAGCAACTCATTGTGAGGGGTTTGGACTAGGTCGCCTTTAAAGGTCTTTCTCCATCCAGATTATTCTATGTTTCATATATGGTGACTCAAAGTGAGCCCCTATTTTTCTGTTTTCAATGAGATTAATATTGGTTTAACTCATTGATACATTTGAATGCCTTATTAGATTTTGAGTTACGAGGTTTAATAAACATACATTTAGCAGCACAGCTGAACGACCTGGCCTTTGCAATAGTTTAATTCTCATTTGCTTTTCACAGATAGGAAGTTTGGGCTTAAAGTGCAGAAGGCAGAAGCCACTGATATAATACTGAGTTTGACAAGAAGAAACCTGGGCCACCACCTGCACCTCACCCACTGCCTCTGGGTCCTGCGAGTTTGTGCTTCTAATGGTGAGTGCCAGGGTTTTCCTCTTTTCTTCTGTGTGACAACCACCAGGGCTCTTTTTTAGTCATTTCAATGCAAAGAAACATTATTCCTGGAAGGGTTAGTGCCTGCATGCACCATTAATACACAGAAATGCACAAAAGCCAAAACAGCCTTAGAAAAAGGTGCTCCTCAAGGGGCCTATGCAGCCTTTACAGTGCATTTCATCTGTGAGCTATGGAAATAAAAGTGCTGTAGTGAAAAATATTCATGGCAAAGATCTGTTCTGGAATACAGACAGTCAATTCTTTTGCTCTGAGACTTTGGTACCATAAATCTCTATACAGTTGCCATTACCATAACAGCCAAATGTCTCACTACTGTTGATTGTATTGATCCTCAGAGCAGCTCCATGAGGGTGGAGAAGCAGAGGGAGAGAGAAATCTGTCACTTATTCAAGGTCCCCCAGGAAGCAGATATTAGATCCTGGTCTTTTGACTGGTATCCCCTCAGATGTGCACTCTCCCAGCTTTTCTTGCTTGGCAATGCCCTCATGTTAAATGATTCAAGCAATGGGATTTCCAGTATTCTCTCTCGGGATCATTACAGATTCATACAGGCTCCGTGCTGTAGAGCACTGAGCTCGTCAGCACAAATTTCCCTTTGCTCACTCTAACCCTTTCCTCTCCTTCCCTACATCCCTCAGCCAGCAGATAATTCTTGATGGCCATCCTGTCTGCAGTCTGCTGTGTGCATCCTGAGATTTAGCTCTCCTGGCACCCAACCCTGCAGGTCCCTTCTGCCTGGACAGGAGCTGGCTTCACGCTTAGGGCTTCTTCAGGCAAGCAGCCAAGCCCCAACACTCAACCCCTCTCCCCCTGATAGGCAGCATTTGAAAGTCTGAGTGTGACTGAAAATGCAGCCAAAGCCAGAAGATGAAATGTGCCTTTATTTGGATTTCACAGCTGTGCAGTGACCCTGTGCTGCCTCCCACCCAAAATGATGATCTGCCCACTTCCCTGTTCCCTGCTTCAATGCACCTGCACTCAGTTCAGCTGCTGTTTCTGCAGAGGTTTTAGGGTGCACACTGCAGCCTGGCCTCCTTTCTGGTAATGTCAGACCCCAGAACCCCAGCTCTGCACCTTTGCTGGAGCATCTCTGTTACTCTCCAGACATCTCCAGCACTCTCCATTAATAACTTTGTGGGTTCAGAGGCCCAGCTGGGAAGCTGCAGGGCAGGTTAGGTGAAAATGTGTCTGGGTGTGATATCAAACCAGGGGATTACATGTTCCCAGCCTTGAAAATTATGGAGTGGAACTCAAGGGAAGCCAGAACCATACAAAACCCTCAAGAGTGCTTAGGTATAAAAGCAGTAAAGACAGATCCTTGTCCCACCTCATGCCCCACCCTGGATTGCTCCCTTCACTGCCACCAGATGTTTGTGGCTGCTCTGAAGCAGGAGGAGTTCGAGCAGCCTTGTCCACCATCCTGTCCCTAATGAATTTCCAGCCAGTGTGAACGTAGCTGGCAGGCCTTGCAAGGCTTTCCATCACAGGACAGCTTGGCAGGGACATGGTAGGACAGCAGGAGATGATGGGCCCTCTGGCAGCTCTCTGATGGCCACTGGGAGATATCTACAAAACAGCCAAAACCCAGCAGTGGGCAGGCAGCCAGGGCTCCTTCTGGCTGCTGTTGATTACTGATCCTTTCACCTTGGTCGCATCCATTTAATATTTCAGGGCTGTATCTGTTCCTTCATTACACAGAGATATCCTGTCTCATAGTGGGGAGGTCTGGCTCAACACCTAGGCTATGCATCAGGCATTGAAACTGATTGCAAAATCTATCTATAAAAGTTCCTAGTGTGTTAAAAAGTGAAGGATTAAAGGGAAAATTAGCCTAGATGAAATTAAACTGTATCTAGAAGCCCCCCAAACCCACTTCTACTCTGCTGAGTAACAGCACAGAAAGAAAACTCTGCCCTTTAAGCCTCTGTCCTCATTGAGTTGCACGTAAAAAGTATGGGATGAATTTGAGCTCTGTCACTTTTCTCTGAGAGAAGACCCTGGTTAATTATGATCTGTTCTCTTGAGAGTACAATGTCTACAGGAAAAGGGGCTTTTGGGAAATTGAGAAAAAGCTGATTTTGCACCTGGTTTTGGCTCAGGTGATGTCCACAGACAGCTTTGTGCTTCACTTTCTGTGTTTGTAAGGGCACCTATGGAGTCCAGATGGGAGCCCAGAGAGCTCATAGCCCCAGGGGCTATACTCTTCCCCACATCTCTTCTAAGCAATGTTTGCCAGCTGCCTGCTTCAGAGCTGACTGCTTTTTTCCTTTTATTGCTGCAGTTACCACGGGAACTATGCTTGGCATCAATGGAGCCATGGAGCTGCTTTTCAAAGTCATCACTCCCTACAGCAAGAGACACGTCAGGACGGTCAGGTAGGCAGTAGCCCCAAGGGAACTCATCTTTCCAGGACAGCAAGAAATAAAATTTTGGTTCCACTTGAAGAGGCAAAGAAATCAGGAATGTATGCAGTTTCCACTCACTTTAAATCTGCAGGGTTTTTTAAGAGGCAGAAATAGCTCCCCAAAGGACAGGTTAATGCTGTGATTCATCATATGATTCATGCTGGTGGCCCTTTATTTGTAGTGTGCCCCAGACAGCGATGGCAGTTTGATTACAAGGTACCCTCCTTCATTTCCCAGCCACAACTGGGTTTTGAGAAGCATGTGCTGGCAGCAGACAAGCCACTCCTGCCTCCCACTCAGCAAGACCTGCCTGCCACCACCAGCCTGGCGTAGACAGAGTGGAATCGTGGCAGTGCTGCCTCATCCTCCATTTGCAGAGAGTCATGACCTGGTCATCATGATATTTTTGAAGGATGACAGTTCTTACTAGTATTCATCTGCATCTGCTTTTAAGCCCATGCCACATATTTTAAATGGTTCTTTTCTGAAGACATCAAGTCCATTTTATATCTTCGTCTTAATGCTGAATGTTAGTCCCCGAGTTGTCTGTTCTGACCACTTTCTCAGATGCCTTTCAAGGCAAACTTTATAAGAGCAAAACACTTATCTCTGGCTTGCTCTTTAAAAGCAGGAGGGAGAATTTGCTGCTGTGGGCTCTGCCCACACAATCCCATTTGCTCAAGGCACACAGAACCTGCCAGTTCTCCTGCTGGGACATCCAATGACTTGTGGGGCACAGGCCCTATTTGCTCAGGCATGTGTCAGCAAGGACAAGGCAGCATTCAGCCAGTTCTGGCTTCTGCATGGACCTGACCTGGGTGAGGTCCATGGCTGATGATTACTGAGGAAGCAGCTTCAGGTAGAGCACAAGGTGAGAAGGATGGACAGACATGGAGCTGCAGTTTGGTCACTGCTTGCTTAGCTGTGATTGAACTGGGGGCCAGTCACCCTGGATGCTTTAAATAATGTCCATCCTGCTGTTACTATCAAAGACTGATGTCAGTTCTCTTCACATCATGAGTTACACAATAACTGGGAAGGAGTTTGAATTAATTTCCACCAGCCACCAGTGCTGAAGCTGCACATCAACACATGCCACTGTTGTTTACTAAGTGCAGCTTTCTTCCAGTTCCTCTGCCTACATGTCTGGGGATACACAATTTTTTGGACAGTTTGCTTTTCTAAATAAGATACTGAGGGGGCCCAGCAGATGCACAACATCCTGCAGCTGCCTTGTTGATAGGAGCCAACTCCCATCAACTTTTGCCTGTGCTTTTGGATCTGCCTGTGCTTTTGGATCTGTACCTCAGTGCCAAGTACCTGGAACTGCTTCACAGCTTCAGCTCTCTCTTAGACAAAGTACCTGAGATTCCTCTACGTGGGAATACCAGGATGTTTCCTAGACAGAGGTTTGAATGTTACCCAAATTAAAGAATATTACCACTAAGATATTATTCCTAGGATATCTGAGCACCCTTCAACGTTCCCGTCGGGCCTCATGTAATAACTTTAAGATTTAGGCAGCCTGGAGAACTGCTTTATGTATGACAGGGGTGCCCAGGATGAGTTAGACCCAGAGTTGGGCTTGGCTTCTGAAGAAACCAAAAGTGATTGATGGGTCCAAGCCCTTGTTCAACTAAGTAAGTTCCACTCAATTCCCTGTTTTCCTTCCTGTGGAAATGTTGGCTGTGATTAGACCAGTATTAGTTCTGCTTCTGTGATAGGCCAGGATCTTTGTGTGATGGGTTGTATCAGTTTTCTGTTAAGCAATGGGACTGGCTGCCTAAAGGCTTTTAAAATGAATTTTGTGCAAAAGTACTTTATTTTCCATTGACTGTTTCCCATAGAGGAAGTGGAAACCTTGGTATTCGTCACACCTCTCTAGCCTGGCTTCTTGCTGAGATACATTTGGAGATGCAGGGAATGTTGCTGGGGGTTGCTGTAAATGTAGTCTGTAAAGTGCTCCAAAATACTCACTTCTAAGGGAAACAACCAAGAGAAACACGTGCTTTTGATTTCAATGATTCCACATCATCAATATGCAATATTCAGCTTTTACTTCCTTTTATCTAGTGTACAAGGATTCTTTTGAATTCTTCTGTGGACATTTTTTTCCATTTAGAACACAGACACAAACACCAGAAAAGCAAACTCAAAATTGCCCTCAGTAAATCCCATTTTATAGCTAATAAGCTTTTTTATTTGTTACTGAAAAGCTGTAAAGTTTTCACCATTTTTCACCTTTTGAAAGAAGATGTCTTGCACATTAATTTTTGTCTACCTGAGATTTCTCACTGCTAGTTCAGTTTCCTAATTTTTTTTTTATTTCCTGAAATATTTGTGCTCTTCTTAAAACATATTTTTCATGAGCGTGCAAACTGCACATAGAATCTTTGCACAATCTTTTCACAGGAAAAGGTGATTTGGCTCCCACCTGGTCTGATGAACAAGAACCATAAATCAGCTGAAGCCTGGTGGCCACTCAGCTGGCCTGCCCAGGGCTCAGAGCTGTGCCTTTTGTTTCATGACTAGGGGCAGCTGAGAAGCTCAGTGGCACAGTGGAGACAGCCTGTTTTCCATCAGAAGAACCACACAAGCCTGTTTTGTTTTAAAATGTAATTGCAACCCATTAAAAGGCACTAGTTTCTTGTTAGGTAGTGTAGGCTTTGTTTGTTTGTCGTTCATTTGGAGGTACTGCTTTCATTGTGGAAAGTGGCTTTAGGAGATACTGTTGGCAAGAATTTTTGTCTTGAGACCAGAAGAACAGACTGTAGAGTGGGTCACACATCTTCTCTCCCAGCATTAGTAAATGCCTGGAACAGCTGCAGTCTGAAAGCCCTAAGTATCTTTGCAGTTCATCAGAAAAGGGAGGTAGGTCCACGTGGGGAAAATGTCCTTCCATGATTTGACTTGTTCCAGCTAAAACTTTGTGAGGTCACTGGGGTGGGGAGATTATGGGTGGATTTTCTGAGCTGGGGAGAAAGGATAAAAGGGGTCATGTTCTTTGTCTAGCTCAGCATTTGCTCCCAGCTACGTGACACTGGTGCAGCTCTTCCCAAAGTGGTTGTGGCTATGCTGAAATTGGGAGTGTGGTTCTTGGTCACAAAAACATCTGCTTCTTTTTGTAGAGAGCACCAGCCTCTAACCTGCCAACAGAGGAAAACTCCAATATTGTCCCACAAATCCTTTGACCCTCACTTTGCGTTTGCTCTTGATACCTTCTCTCCACCTCATAACTGTGTGCCACCACGGTTTGCCTTTTTGCTGGGAAGGAACAGCCGGCAACTGTGGGAGCTGAGATTACCCTGGCTCTCTGATCAGCTGCCAGGAATGCAGCATTGGAAAGGCACCACTTCTCTGGTGGGCACACCCGCGTTCCCCTGTCCTGGGCAGCAGCAGGGCCAAGGTCACTTTAAGAATCTGCCCTGGAGAGTGCCCTGTGAGAGCTATTTATTTAGCCCGCTAAGATGTGGAAACAAGATACATAGTTCTATTTATTTTTCCCAGTGGCAAAGCTCTGGGGTATTTAGAAATAGTCTCCCCATGCTCCAATTGACCTTCTCTGGGTATGTGCCAAGTAGCTCTGATTCCCCTGAGACTGTGACTCATGGGCTTTATTGGTTTTAGTTGGACATTTGAGGTCTTCAGCTTGTTGGTGCCATGACTGTGGATCTCTCTAGAACTATCCATATCTGAGGTAAAAGCTACATGGGAAAAACATGGAATTCTTTGAGGTATAGAGGACTCTTGAGTTAACCACTGTGAAATCCAAGACTTAAGGCTGTCTTGCCCATCTCTCACGATGCTGTGCTGCAGAGAAGGTTTTCTGACACCTTTTACAGGGACAGTTTAAAATAAAGCCAGATGATGTTCTGCCTTTCTCAGTTCTGTTTATGTCAGTAGCTGGGATATCTGATAGGAGTGTGTGTGGGATGCTCAAATCTTCACTCCATCAACACCTTCTCTAATGCAGCATCTCTGATGCCTCACACAGTGCAACGATCACTGCTCTTTTCACCTTTTATCCTTATTATTCCCCTGTATGTTTCACAGCTTCTACCCTTCTCCTACTTTCCCGTGTCCCTTTCAACACTGTTGCTTGTTTTCCCAACTTACTTGTTCTGAGTCATGTTTGGATGGGCTGTGGAATGTGGCAGTGGAAGATGTTTGCTCTCTAGTCAGCCAGGAGCTGCTCTCCTCTGCATGGCTCTGTCCAGGCTGGCAGGCACCAGGTATCCTCAGTGGCTTTGGAGGCCATGGGTTTTCTGTGGCTACATGTTGTACAGGCTCTTCTAGGGCTCCTCAAGTTGAAGATAGAGTATCAAAGAGGCTGAAAACTCAGAATTTATTCTCCTTTCTTAAGAGGAAGATCTGTGCTTTAGGAAATGGCAAATGATGGGGCTGACTGGTGCATCGGTTGTTCCCTCCATTATGTTTTCCTTTTCTGCTGTTAAAAGGTTGGTGCACAGTTTTATTAAAGCAATTTGGATAGTCTTTTAAAATGTCTTTGTTTTTCAAACCTCCACGAGTACATCTGTTTATCATACTGAGCAAAGCTGGCTCATGGTAAGTGTTCGCATACACCTCGTATGAAAGATTACAACTAGAGTGAGTATTCATCAGGAATAAAAACTCTTTCTGTGGGTATTCAGAATACTTGGCTTTCTACATTGGGCTATTCCAGTAAAGTTTGACTACTTAATTAAAAGTGGAAAGTGAATAAAAAAGGTCTGGGAATGGTGCCAAATTAATTCACTAGAAAATGTGATATGCAGAAATTATCTGCCTTTGCTCATGTCCAGCATTACCCACTTCTAACATTTGATCACAATTCTTATGTTTGGTGCTTATTGGATAGTTCCAGAGCCTCAAATGCTTTCTGATAATCTCCCTTTTCATTAAAGGGAGGAAATCCTCCCATGTAACTCTATTTCACCTAAGGTGGATATCTAAATTCCTCCCATACTGAAGGGAAAAAGAAGCACGTCCTCTTCACCAGTGGTAAATGTTTGCCTCTAGAAACCTGGGGTCTTGCAAATGTTTATTTCTCTCTGTGCAGTGGGCAACTTGGAAGTGGCATAGTGGGCATTCAAAGGTGGGTCAGGTAGAAGGTTGCTGAAAGAGATTTGTAAAGTGGAGTCAAATCGACCTGGTGTCAGGGCTCAAAACCCAGGAGTGAGAATACCACAGGTGCTCAGGGGTGATCTGAGATGGGGAAGGATTCATGAGCCTGAAACATGCAGGAATATTGATGGCACTGTTGCCATGGCCATGAAGTGACTCCTGTATCACATTCTTCTGTCAGTGGGAGCTGAGGAGATTTTTACTGACGACAGGAAGCAGAGCTCATGCAAGTGAAAAGAGAAATGCCAAGATGATCAAGAGAGCACATCTAAAGCTAAAAACTGTATTTAGTCAGATATTGTGTCAAATTGACCAAGGAGAATATGAAGACCCTGGAAATAAGTTAAGAGGTTGTACATAGCTTCAAATTAGGCTTTGAATATAGGGTTTTGTATATATATATATGTATATTACTCTTCTCTTTAGACAGAGAAGAGACATGCAGTGGGGATGAGTTGAATACTGGATCTACCTCTTCTGCTGAGAATGATGGAGAGGCATATGGAAGAGACCCAACTAGACCCCAGTGCAGGCAGTTGGATTCTTCCCTATCCTTCATCCTGAATAATGTCTTGCTGGTAGACCACCATAAACATTTACTGCAATTCCATCTCCTGGGTTGGTCTAAACTTCCAGCTGCTCTCTTGAACAGAAGAATATGTGGCATATCTGGCCGCTGCCAGGCTGTATTTTGAGAAAGAGCAGAAACTCAAGGCACGAACATGGTGATTATTTCAGGTTATCAGGTTGTTCTTCAGCCTGATAGAGAAGCTGTTGTGATGGGTCCTTTTTGAGGAATGCTCCAAATACAGCTTTATGCCTTTGTTTATTTGGCAATGGTTCCTGAGAGAAGATCAAAAGCAAATAGTTGTTAATTCATCTTGTTAGTCTGTGTTTTGTCATTAATCATGTTGAGCAGTCTGGATATTTAATTGGAAAGTAACACATGATTCTATTGGAATGTGGTCAGAATTAATCAATGCTTAGCATTTTGAGAATAAACAGGCACTATTTGGTTCACTTGATTCATGTAGAAAATTCACAGGAAGGGAAAAAAAAACATTTCTGTTGAGCTATATCACAGCTAAATGACTTGCTTCCCATCTGGCCTTGATCTACATGGGATTTATCCTAGAAGTCCTGTTAAGTAAAACTAGAAAACACCATTCTGAATGAGATGATTACAGCAACAAAGAAAAGAGTGTTGTCTTGAAAATTTTTCTTTCTATAAAGTGTCTATTCAACTTGAATAAAATTTCTGATAACATGAAGCAGGGATGGTTGCATCACTAAGATAAGTAAATAAACCCTACTGTGCAAATTTATTGCAATGAGCCATTGTAATAGAAGAAATTATCTTGGAGCCAGAGGTGTCCTGGTTTCATGCAGTTCCTTCTCTTTCATTATTTTTACAGTCTGTGTGGTTTCGCTCAAAGAATGACCTGTTCGAATATCAATAATCAGTTACAAAATTTCATTTCAGACTGGTGGTATGTCAGTGCTGCTTTGCAGAACAAATAGAGTTGCGTTTCAGAATTACACTTTACCAGCATGGTACTGTTAATAGCAGTAGATGAGAGAGATTGAAAAATTAAGAGGTAGAGACAAGGGAAAAAGATGTTTTCAGGCGAGATTTGAAAATAGATGAGGAATTGATGAGGCGGAGAGGAGCAGCATCTCCCAAGGTTGTTCCAGAGGCGTGGATGAGTACGGGGCACACAGAAATCCTGGTGCCATCTCTTGGTAGCCTTTGGAATGGCATGTTTCACCACAGATGCACCCACCTTTGAGGCACTAAAAATTGGTGAATGAGCATTATATGGAGAGAAATTCACTTCTGAGCTTAAGTTTATATGTCATGAGAAGGGAGGAACTTAGTGAGACTGTTACTTTGAAAGAGATGTTTGCCTTTTTCTTTTAGGTCTAGCTTATGTTTTACATCTCTTTCAGGTCAGAGTTTGAAAGAGAAACAATGCTTTCAGCTGAAGGCCTTTCTTTGCCTGCTCATTATTTCTCCCCTTTGGTGAGCTAGAGTGCTACATTTGGAAAGATGCTGTGAGGGCAAGTCCCTGCTGTTCTCAAGTTGCTGGCTTTTCACAGCTGGTGGCTGTGGCAGATGCAGTTCTGCCTCTTGTGATGGTTTGGGTATGTCCATACTGCAGGCAACTCTGGGTTTGTTGGGCAGGAGATTCCCTCTGCCTGAGCTTTAATCTTCCTCCTTCTCCTAACAAATGCTCAGGCTTGCAGCAGGGCTTCCAGTGTGGGCTGCCCAAGCTTCTCAGGACATGTTATCCAGCCTGGCAGTATTATTCGTGTTGCTGTATCTGTCTCGCTGTTGGTCTTTGTTCTAACTGGATTAAAGCTAACACCTGGGTGCCTCACTGCAATCCCACAGCCTCCTAAGACCTCTCTGAGGTGTAGAGCCTGTGTAACCATGGAAACTGTCACTCCCATCCAAATGGGAGGTGTGACTTGATTTCCTACATCAGTTGCATCTCTGTTTCCCAGAGTTAGATGAATTGTTCATGTTGATAATGCTGTCTTGCATATTCCCCCATAGGGGGAATAGGGGTTAGGCCAAGACTAGTGTGAACTGGTTATGCCAAGCATTTTGTAAGTAGCATATAAAAACCAGAGTGGAATTATTAAAATGTTTAAGAAATTAGAACACAGCTAGAAGAATTATAAAATATTTCATAATTCTGGAAGCTGGTGGGTTATCTTTGAGACATGGAGTGTGCAGGATCCTAATCTGGAGGTGCAGGAAGATCTTTCACCAGTGGTGGTGGGGCTGTAAGAGTAAAGAAAGCAAAAAGTCTAATGTTAGGAGACAAAGGATCTGACTTGTCTGAGGTGTTAAACTGAAATGCTGTGAGCAAGTCACCTGAGATCAGACTTTTAATGTACTTAAACACATGCCTTACTAAGGGTAGTGAGGGTACACTCAGCTCTGTCTGAGGCATTCAGTGAGAACATAGATGGGGGAAATGAGAAATGGGAGAGAAGAAGAGTAATGAATTTGTGAAAGGTTTTGTGTTCAGGTGGAATGCAGCTGAAGTGGCCTGTGGAGTGAACGTGGAGCTGGTGCAGTGAGGAGAGGGTTGAGCAATGTGGTTATGTGACCTTGTAATCATGTTTGAGGTGGCTGTGAAGTGCCAAAAACCTCAGCTCAGTGTCAGAAAACCTCAGCCTGGCAGCCCTGGGGGACAGGGACTGGAGGGAAGGGATTTCCAAACAAAGCCTATCTGAAATGTGCATGTAGAGATGATGAAGGGGTGCCCACCCTGCCTGTTGGCCTACATTGGTTTTTCTGTGTCAAGGAGACAAAGGAAGAATTCCCCTCGGAAATCACTGAGTGGGGTAATGACGTGAATCTCTGACAGAGGCCAGAGAGGGAGCAGATAAAGCTGAGGGCACTCACTTGTGTGTCAGCACATGTGAGAGCCCAGCAATCTCCTCTTCTTTGCCTTTCACTTGATTTGCTGCCATTTCTCCTCCCACCCAGAAGCCTCTTGCCCTTATGAAGAGGGTAGAAAGCAGCTGTGAAATCCTTCCTACAAAAGCAAAGATAGACAAGGGAAATTTGGAAGAAACAATGAAAATAAGTCTTGATGCAGAACTTCTACAGAAGCACTTTGCACAATGCTGTCCCTACAAAAATATCAGCCCTGAAAATTCCCTGTGGTTACTGAGGCTTTCCCCCAGCTCCACCAGTGCTGACAAAGCTGGCAGGCTGAGTGTGAGCCAGTCTCTAGAACTATCAGTGGTTTTAAAGCACAGCAGTGATTAGACCTGCCCTGAGCAGAGTTATGACAGTGTCAAAGCCTTAGCAACAGCCTTTCTGCTGCAGGGTTCCCTGTCCTGATAGCACTGTTGGAGCCTCACCAGCTGTAGCAGCAGCAGGGGAACTGGATTTAGAGATACAGAGGCAACACAAGAGGCTCATTTCCAGTGGGTGAAAGAGACCTCCAAAGTCTTCAGTCTTTCAGGCTCTTTTGAATGGTTATCAAACAATTATTACAGAGAATGAAAGAGATAAAGTAAATAAGAGTGTTTCCCGTGAAGGTGAAATGAATTTTTTAGGAAGAGAAGGTGGCACAGATTGAGCTCAGGGCTCTGGCTCACTAACGCTGGCACGGCTCTTCTCCATCTCTTTATCTGCAGGGCAACACTTGGAATTGCAGCAGTGCCAGTAAAACCTGTAAATAAACCCAGAGCTGAGCTGCTGTTTGAGGTGTTTGGAGGCAGGGCTTGGAATGTGGAGGGGAGAACCTGAAGACTTGAGCAAGTGGCTATTGAGGAAGAACAGGGCTGCTGATTCCCAGCATGGGTGGCTGCAGCTCTGGGAATGGGAATGGAAACTCCCCCTGAAATGCAAACCTTGCAAAGGTCATGGCTCTGAGACAGCAAAAGCCAGATCATTCCAGAAAAGAGAAACCATCCTATAACTTCAGCACACCAAATCCATGAGTTTCTTCCCTGTGTTAATGGGATAAAGTTCTGGCTTTGTGTGGACCACAGGGCATATGTTGCAATGGCACAACAGTTGTCACTGTCTAGTCAAAAGCTTTATTTCCTCCTTGTTTTTCATTATTTAAAATTGCACTTAAAGATTTGGGGTCATTCCAGTTTTAAACACCTTCCAGATTTTACTATGTAAAAAAAAAGACATGGAGGAACCATCCCAATAATGCTCAGAAGTTTTCCTATGAATTTTAATTCTTTATCCCTGTTGCTTCATTATTATATTTACACCTTAAGTTCTACCAGCCTTAGCTTTGATATGGTCTGTCTTCAGATCCCAGAGTTTGTCTGGATTATATCAAATGGAAGATTTCCAATAGAAAGGAAAAAAACCAAACCCAACCCCTAACTTTCATTATTTAGGCTTCTACAAGTTACTGCTTCAAAAAGCCCCTGCAGTTATGCCAGTGTGACACTGAAGCTGTCAAACAGCAAATATCAAGACAATTTGACCCAGTACATGCTGCATTTTGACATTTATTGTCTTTATCTTCTTTTTAAGCATTCTAGCTAAATGTTGTGAAGAGCAGGCACCGGCATTAAGATGTGACCAGATTATGGTTTAATAAAGAGTTAGACATGTGCAACTGAACAAATTCATTAATCTGTGGGTGCCTAGACCAGGATTAGGGTTAGGCTGGATCAGCCAGATGCTGCCTTACCAGCAGCCTCACGTGCTCCACGGCACTGTAGTGACCTGTGCTGCAATTGAGGCTGGTGTGAGCTGCCTGCTCCCAAATCCCCTTGGTTTTGTACACGTGGGGGGGAAAGCTGAGGCTGTGCTCTGGCTGCCCCTGGCAGTCTTCCTGCCCATCCTCTCCAAGTCTGAGTCAAAGTCTTTTCCTGCGTGTTGAACCTCAGGCACCAGCTGGGCAAAGTGCTGTGTGGAAGGCAGCACGGGTGATCGAGCAGTTAAACCTGATTTCTGACTCTTGTGCATCCTGGTGAAAGGAATAAACCAACATCTCATTCTTTCTCAGGAGCCTTCCTGTGCCTCTCCCACCTCTGTCTTATTCAGGCTGTTCTTTGAAATGCTGCAAATCTCGAGGTACTGTGGTTGCAGAGAGCCTCATCTCTGACCTGCAGGCTGCTTCCCTGCAGTCAGCTGTCCTGCTTGTGTCCTGCAGAGCTGTGGGGACGAGGACAGGACAAGGACAGGGTCACAGCAGGCGGTGGGGTGCTGCTGTTGGGCGTGGTGGCTCAGCCTGCTTGCAGGGACAGCTTCTGCAGGAGATGGATCCCCATTGGCAGCATCTGTCCTGCTCTGGGTGAGCCTGATCAGTCCTCAGGTGACTCTGCTGCCTCCCCTGTCACAGCCTGGCAGTCTTAGGTCCAAAAAGCTGCTGCAGGGCAGTGGGAAATCAGTCTGCTTTCCACACCTTGGCTGCTTTTCCTGCAGAGGGATCTCTGGATATACTGCACAGCACAGCAGTATCCCCACCCCCCACCCTCACCATCCAGCAACACAAACCACAGAATGGCAGAGAGAGGTGAAGAGCAGGATGCCTTTTCCTGCTAAATCCTTATTGAAAATCCCAGGCAAATTAATAAGCTTTTCTCCCCGCTCTGCATTTGCAACATTTTTTTCCCCTAAAACTTCCAGCTCACCTGTGGCAAAACCAGTCAGTATTATACATTTCTAGCAGCATTCTACATATGTTTTTGCAGGCCTCTGGGTTGGCACACATGGTGGGTAAAATGGGCATTTTTTTATAGCACAAAAGGCACATTTGAGAAATTTTAAATAACTGGCCATTTGCAGTGACTGAAGGCACCTAGGTGAGACCTGAATTTTTTTAATGAATGTCCAGATTTTCAGAGATATTTAAATGTGTGAAAATGAAAGGGAATGTAACCATAAAAGAGAGCCTCTCAGCAGGTTAACAGATTAACTTGTACACTTAAAAGGTAGTTCTGACCTTAGGATACGAAGGAGCTTTGAAAAATCCTGCTGAGTGCTACCTGCATGTTTAGACATAAAAATGCCTTTTAAATTCAGGTCAAGATGCCTATTGTGAATCTGTAAGAGAAGGTTACTTTGTGATTCTTGAGCATGTTTATGCATTGTCCTCAATTTGAGGCTGATTTAATAATGCCAATTAAGCTCAGTATTGTGTGCACGTGTGGCATACAAATGAATACTCCAGTATTTCCAAGCATGTTCTTATTTGGCAGCATCATTTAGGACCAACAAACTGTAAAGTGCCCAATTCACACTAAATTTAGTGCTGGAGGACTATATGTGGATGTACTTAGGGACCACAGTCATTAGAAAGGTTGAAAAGTGGGAACAGCTGGAAAGCAGGAAAGATATGGTGACCTATTCTGCACATTTTCTTCTGCATATTTTGTTGAAATTCCACTTGCATGTGGGCTTTTCAGGCAGGTCTATCTCTGTCCACCATGCTTTGGTATTTGGTAAGAGTAATGGATAGAAACAGCCTGAGCTGTGTCCACAACAGGGGAAGTGATACCTCCTTGGGAAGCACATGGGATTTGATAAAATGCATTGCATGCAAGAAGATTAATTTCATAGGTATCCTTTTGCACTTGCACCTGCTGCATGAAACAGCTTCCTGCTTTGGCACATTCAAAAACATTCTGCACTCCAGCCTTCTTCCCCAGAGGTTTTAAACTTTGAGTTTCCTTTGGCTGGACCTTATGGATGTGCTTCATCTGAGTAGGACCAGAGGGGAATGAAGTGCAATATAAGCTTAAACTGATGGATCTATTTCTAGGGTCTTGTAATATGGAAACAATACCATTAGATTAAAAAGATTTTTTTTTTTATCTTATGTTCAAAATAAGTCATTCCTTCTTTTATTCTTGAACATCTGACTTTTGCTTAAAGAAAAGGCTTCTGTACAAGTCAGCCTTCTTTCTTGGAAGAGATCAAGGAAGATGATGCTTTCTCAGTCCTTCAGCTTCATAATTCATGTCCTTTTCAAGTCTCTTATGTTGTACACATTTTTTAAATTAGCTTCTCTGAAAGGTGTTTACTTCTTTGGTTAAAAAGACCAACCAAAACCCTCAAAACAGATCTCAAAATTCTGAAAACCATGGGGAAAGCTGAAATGAGAGCTCAGGTTTTCCATCCATCGCAGCAGCCTAGCTCCATGCAGGAAAGGTGACTATTTAAAACACAGCTCAAGGGAACCTTTCACTACAAAGTGCTTTTTAAAGTTGTTGTACCCTGAGATTACTGCTGCCTTAGAGATGGTTTGTACTAACCAGCAGTCAGGAAGAGCTATGGCTCTTAGCCTTGATTGCATTGGAACCAGCCTCCCTTTTATGCTCTCAAATAGCTCTGGGCACAAGTAGTGACATGTTAGTTACTTCTCTACCTGGGCTGTCAGCAACACAAGCTGCCCTTAGATATTTCACTGCCAGTAATTGAGAGTATTCATAAAATGAAAATCTTGCAGTGGTTTGCCAGCAATATGGTGTGTGTGCAGCCTTATTTTCTGGCATCATAAACCCTTGGGTACCTCCAGACTCTCCCTGAATCGTTCAACATCAGAGACTCCCTAGTGGCAAAGCACCTGCAGTTCAGTTTCTCTAAATGAAAGAAGTCCCAGTTGTCCTGCTGAGATTTGAGCCCAGGGTTCCTGGTGACCAAGAAGTGTCACTTGACTTCATCACACCCTAAACAGGGTGCATGGATTGTGTCCCTCTCCCTGCCCTTACTCTGGATGTACACAACACTCAGAAAAGGTTAAGGCTGAATGATCTAGAAGTAAGAAAAATGAGACTGGGTGTCTTCCCCCATGTGTGGAGCACACACTCTCCTGTCAGCAGAGCCTTCATGTCAATCCCTGTGGTTTCCAGAGCAAAAGCTGCTGGGAATGGATGAGCTACAAATAAAATGACAGCTAAGGAGTGAGCCAAGAGAACACCAGGCTCTTCTGAACTGAGTACTGACTGGATTGGGAGTGGAAGGCAGCTGCCTGGGGGAAGGAGAGGCATTTAACCACATTCCCTGACACACTTTAACTGTGTCTGAGATGTTCTATAGGGCTCTGCTGGTTCTTGTTAGCAAATGTGGCCTCGATGGGTGTCCTCACCACTCCTCTTAATCAATCAATCAAAGTTAATATTGAGCCCCTTTCCCAGTCCCCTCACATGTGTCCCTGGAGTGGGAGAGCTGGGTTCTCACACTGTCAGCCTGGAACTGCCTGGGTGATGAATTTGCTAAGAATTCTGTCTGATTGTGAACCTTCCAGCCCCTTTTTCTTGATGTGAATGACAAGCTGTCACAGCCTGCCTCAGCCATATTGATGACACCTGACCCTGGAGAGGGAGCTGACTTCATCCTCTGAGGTACGGCTTCTGCCTGGGGAGGCAGTGCCAGCTCTGCACTGCACTGTGAGAAATGCCTGGGCATCCTTTTGGCAAGGTTTTAAGTGCATTTCATGTACCTTGTTCTTCTTTGTTACTACTTTGAAGCTAATTTAATTTAGAGCTGTAAAGAATAGCTTGACTTTTTAGGATACAGCTGTCTCCACTTCTGTACTTGTACACAAGAAAAAGTAGAGTACTTGTAAGGATGCCTGGAGGATAGGCCCAGAGTCACTCTTTTTTTCTGGGATGCAGATGAAAGAGGCTGGAAGGCTGTACCTCTTCACTGATATTAACCTGACAGGCTCCAGAGCAGGCAGAGATGTTTGGAAAATGCTGCAGTGAAGGCTTTGAGCTGAACTGAGACAGGCTGGCCACTAGAATGGATGTATCCATTAGAAAAGGAGTGTGTGGGTTTTTCCCCCTCATCTTTCAGCATTATACTGAAAGCACATCTGGACACAACAGCTGGATCTCCAAACTCCACCTGTTGGCAGTGTGTGGGACATTGCAGACTATAAGCAAACGTTGCCTTCAGTGTAAGCTTTAATGCCTTGCTAACAAGCTGGAATTAAAGAGGACAAGATGATGGGTGTTTTTGCATAAGTCCTAGACCAGCAGTGATATGAAAATGCCAGCAGCATAAGCAGCTTTTCCCCACCCATATTTCCAAGACTTGTGAAACTGCTGGTTTTAAGTCTTTAAAACAAATCATTGCACAAGTGGCTGCATATTTCAGATCTGTATTTCTGGGCCATGGGGGAAATGACTTTCAAGGCATCTGCCTCAGATGAGATCTACCTTCTGGTAGGATTTATAAAGCACCTATTGCTGTGGTGCCTGTGTGTTGTTCCTGAATGTCTCTCAGTTGTCAAATGTGAAATCATCTTTACAGTGAGTGGTTCTGTGACTGTATAAATTCCAGTAGTTAAATACAAGTCCCAGGGTTTGAAGCAAAATGCAGCCAGGTTATGTGTACACTTGAGGACACAATTCTGCCTGGAGAGAGGGGCTGTGGAAGATTAGGGGTTCTGAGCTCTGAGTCAGGGGTCCATTGTGCCAGGTGCTGTACAAACACATACTGCAGGGTCCCTTCCCCACACTGCTTGTGGTATAAACAAACATGACAGCAATAAGTGAGTATATGAGAAATAGCAGGGTGAAGGGCAGGAGGAGTTGAGCAATATGGGTTCTGCCAGGGCAGAACCTTTTCTTACAGATATATAAAAATAGTGTTTTATGTCTTTATCATCCATGTGCAATTGCTGTAAGGAATTAGGCATCAGGTTGAAGAGGTTAATAATAAAACACCAAGTCATTAGCTTTCATTCAATAATTTGTAGGGGGTGTTCTGTGTTCTAGCATGTAGAAGACACAATTTCACAGGAGGAAGGATGGTTAAGTTACTTGTGGGCTGATCTGCAGAGCCCTGTTGGTTCATTTCTTTGTTCAGTGTTTGGCTTCTCTGTTGTCCCCTGTCCACAGCTCCAGGCTAGTCCTGGGTGATTGTGCACCATCATTGTGTTCTGTGAGTCTTAAAATCCTTCCATGCAGTCAGCCCTGTATCTCTTCTGGAGTGGAGTTTTGTATTTCCAGGAGTCCTTCTGTTTTCTTCAAGAGACAGAAACAGGCACAGGATTGTCCTCATAGTGCCTTGTGTGTAAGCTGAGATCAGAGTGCATAAGAAAACAGAAGAGATCTTGGTTTTCTGCAGGCTCCTCTGCCTGCAGTGATTTCCAGTAAAAATATCCTGGCAGCTCAGGTTTGAAGGGGTGACCTAGGCACTGGGCTCCTTTGTCCAGGCTCTTTAACAGCCTGGTTTTACTGGATAATCCAATTGTGCTTTGGCTTGGGACATGGAGTTTTTCTTTGTTGTTGCTCCTGGTTCCTAAGCACAGGATCTGGAAGTTGCATTTGTCTATCTGTCTGCTAGCTGTACTCTTGCCCAGATATTCAAGCTGCTGACTTGGAAACACTTCAAAGTTTTCCATTCTTCAGAGTGGCTGTCTCGACTGCTACCACAGGGAGTTTTTAATGTTTTCTGATTATGGAGCAGGATTTATTATTATGCTTCATAAGATAGTGCAACTTTATTTATACTTTTTTTTTGGTTGATATATAAATGAGTCTCCTTTGGGATACACTGGACTTGACAAAACAGATAAGATTTTGCTAATGTATTACCACAGAAAACAGAAAATCAGAGGAAGGCATCTGGGCAGATTTGGCAAATTTTTAAAATTATTTAATCCCTTCNAATGCAGAGATTTGCTCTGGGCACGCTATCAAATTCTCTGTTATGTCATGTGGCTCATCAAGTCATCTTTCTTATGCTCCTTAAACTTTTCCTCCTATTCTCATCTTCCTCCTGCCCAGTCCTTGCTCTTGTGCACAATTTATGAACTCCTCTCTGCCTTCCTGTCCCAGGCTTACTCATCTTTTTATGTCTCTTGATGCCAGCAAAGAGGCTGTTGGTTTGCCATATGGTGCTGAGAGGTGCTGGTATTACACAATCACCGTTTGCCTGGCTTGCTGTAGCCCCAGTGATGCTTCAATGCTCTTGCTACTGCTTTCAGTGAAAGCCTATTCTGCTTCTATTCCTCTTCTATGATTTATTGTTTCCCATAAGGTGTTTTGTATGTTTGATTTTGTTCAACATCAAAGATAGGTAATATTCTGGGGGTGGCTAACACCTGACTTAATGTGCAAATTACAATGCTGATTGAAAACCCAAACTTAAAACAAATGCAGGTGGTTGACTCTATACACATTGTAGGTGTGAAGTCCTTTTCCAGGATAATTATGAATGCTGAGTTTACACAAGTTCAAAAGTTCTCAGGCAAATATATGGAAGCAAAATCAGCTGAGAGCTGAGACCCCTCCTGAAGGCACCATTGCTGGTGTATGGGATCTCTGGACTGAAAGCTGCTGGAGTTTGAATCTGTTCTGCAGGTCCTAGCCCTGTGTTTCTGCCGTGGCCTTGCATGCTTTCCCTGGCACTGTTGGCCACAGGACTCTGGACTCTTTGGACTTCCATCTTAAGCTGATGCAGCTGCTCTTTTCTGGGCTGGCTGATTAACTCTGAACTTAGAATACATGTTTCTCATTTCATTCCCATTATATCTATGTTTAAAATGTAAGGCTATCGGGGCACAGTCGCTCCTGGGTCACTTTTCTCAGGTCCTTTCCTCGCTGGCAGCTGGGCCTGGCAGTCCCATTAGAAGCAATCCAGGCTGCCTTTTCAAAGTCATTAGGTTGTTTGTCCCACTGCTGCCAAGAGGATGTTTCATGCCTTCATTTTTCAGTGCTTAAAACCTATCCTTTCAATTCCAGCTAAATTTATTCATGGCCATTTTATATCCATTTGTCCTAGTGCCAATTTTTTTTTTCCTGTGCCTAAGTATCTCTCTGCCTTCCTCAGTGTTTACTTCTCTGCCACCCAGTGTGTCTGAGGGGAACAATCCAGTTGTCTCTTAGCTATCATTTTGTTAAGGTGACTAAACTGTGATCTTTAAGACTCCTAATGAGTTATGTCTCTGGTAACATAATGATTTCCCTGGCAGGTTTCTGCATGGCTCCTTCTGAGTTCTGCACACAGCTGTTCAGGTGAAGCCTCCTATGAGAACATCCATGCTCCCTTCTCCACTGCTTTTCTGAGACCTGATCTGTCCTTTTCATGATTGTCACCCTGCTGGTTATGCTTGTCCTTATCCCTTAATGGGCTCATATATCTAGGGTGTCCTTCTACTCATTTCCAAATTATGAGCCCCTGGTCATAACAGTAATCCTTATTAAACCCTAAATGCTTAACCTTGCACTTTGACTATTATATTTCATCACATTTCTATTCCTTCAGAACTCAAGAACATCTTGTTACTCCTGAAAGATATTCTGAACTCCCTGCTATTGGCAGCACTTCCTGACTTCACACGGTCAGCAGATTTTGTTAGTATACTCTGACTTTTTGTGCCAAGGTCATTAATGAAAAGCTGAAATAAGATCAGTCTGAAAAGATCCTTGAGGACTTCCACACATAAGTTCCCTCTAGACTAATAATTCCTCTTCTAGCACAGCTCCTGTCATTGAGTCTTTAACCAATTCCTTTCCCACATTGTAACTCTTACACTAATCCCCATGTTCTCCAGCTTGGCTAATAATTTTCAGTGTGGCACCATATCAAATGTTTTATTGAAGTACAGATAAATTAGATCTACCACACTTCCCTTTTGTAGAAGAAGTTGATTTTCTTATCAAAGAAAAATACCAAGTTAGGCTGGCTTGATCTACTCTTGGTAAGTCTGTTTTACCCCTTAAACTTATTTTACCTGTTTTGCAGTTTATCCTCATGTCTTTTATGTTGTTTTTTTTTTTCCTCTCAAAATCTGATCTAGAGCAATGCATATCATTGGAGTCAGTCTACTGGGCCTCCACCTAGGCCTACCTAGACAGCTGGAACTAGAGATTAGACTGAGAACAACTGAGAACGTGGTCTGGGAATTCTGGGCTCCTTTGAGGATGAATGAAGTTGTCTGCATACAATGGGGTTAACAGACACTTTTCCCCCCTCCCCCCCCCCCCAAAAAAAAAGTATTGGAAGATCCAGATTTGCTGATTTATTGTCTGATGGGAGGTTTGCTGGCAGTGTGTCCTTTATGACAGTAGTGCAGCTCTGCTGAAACTCTTAGCAATGCTCATAAGCACCCACAACATAAAACAAATGCCTGGAGGAAATTCTGAGAACTCTTCTGCTTGGAGCCAGAGATACTCTGGTCATTCCTTCATTGCTCTGCTGCTCTGGCAGGTGATTGAGACATCACATTGGGCCTGTAAAATATAGGTATGCAGAGCAGTCTCTTTTTAAAGACACATACTGGACTGTGAGCTTTGGGAGATGCTCTGGGTGGAATTTTTACTTGCTTAGAGTTGTTTACTTTGTCCCAGGCTTTAAACTTGGGGAGAGATGAGTGATCAGTGGCTGTAGTGTTCCTTTTCTGAGCAGGCTGGATAGCTGGGGGATGACATTACTCCTCCACCATCTGAATAATTGCTGTTCAGGTGGAGCTAAAGAACTAATGAAAGCATGACTGTGCTTCCACTGGTGAGATGTTTAGGTACAGATTTCCTGTTCTGTCTATATGAGTGCATTTGCTTTGCAGTTTGTAAAGCTGTTGTTGAACTCTGACAGATTCATTATGAAAGAATGACTTTAGATAGAGATGCTGACCCAATATCAGCAAGAACCAGCTCTTGAATCTCAGTCTCAGCTGCTGTTAGGACACACAATGAACAGGAGCTTGGTGACCAAAAAATATTTATTTGCTGCAGGATGATAATTGGCTCAGTATGGAATTTAATACGATTTTATTTGGGGATTGGTTTGTAAAGAGATTACATTTTAAGGAATCTTTGCTCATGGAGGTTTCTGTAGCTGTATTTATTTAATCAGCTCTGGGCACTTGAAACTTCACAGCAGTAAGCCATGTTAGAACAGGGATCTTGCTCCAGCAGAACATGACTGGAAAAGGACTTCTGTGAGACAAGTGGGATGGAGATTTTGAGGAAGGAACACACATGAGGAAGGAACTTGCCTCCAGAAGTTGGGGAACAATGATGTCTCAGTTCCACTTCCCACGTTAGTGACCAGCTCCCAGCCAAACCAGTGCTGTGCTGGCTCAGGCAGGTTCACCTGCTTTCCTGCACAATGAAATGACACACAAGGTCCTCAGAAATGTGTCTGTCCCTGCCCTTACTCACTGCAAGCAGTGTTACTGCAGAGCTTTAGCACTTTTCCTACCAGTCCTCCTCTGAGTGGGGCCTTCTACACACCTGCAATGCAAGGCGTGGTTTCAAGTAACAGAAATTCAGTTTTGTTTTCAGTTAAAGCTGGGATCGAGGATAGGGGTGAAGCTTGTTTCGGGAAAATAGAAAAAGAAGAGGGATTTTGCTGGAAATATTGACACTGATGTCCCAGCTTGATATGGAAGTTATCTGCTGATGCAGATGGAAGCACTTGTGTCTGGAGTGGGCATTTGCTAAGTCTCTGGTACAAAGAAAAAGCTCTGGGGCAGCAATTTAAAGACTTGTTAGATCACTTTGTGGGTGTTGCTTTAAATTTTAATGGTCACTACAAATCAGTGTAACAGTAAAGCTGGAGGGCTAATGGTCTTTTGGAATAACTGAGTCAGCTGCAGAGGCTGGATCCTCTGTTGGTGTAAAACATTGCAGTTCTGTCAAAGTCCATCATAAGCTGTCAATTTAGACCATCTGGGAAGCCTGGCTCAGAAGACTGTGAAGATGAAGGTTACAAAAATTATTGAAGGAATTGACATTATTTCTCCATCTCTCTTCTTTCCCCAGGGCAGCCATTGGGGCTCTGGCAGCTCTGCTGAAATCAAGTAAGCTTTTTTCTTCATATTCTTTCCGACTTTGCTTTCTGTGCTGTGCTGCTGGACAGAGTGATCCTGTTGAACCTGATTCTTCTTTGGTATTCCCTCATCCCTTGGTCCCAAAGAGCAGTGCATAGGAAAGAGGCAGCAGGGCAGGAGTTTCCTTTACCAGTTCTGATTCTTGGAGTGCCTCCAGGCTTGTGGTGCCCTGAGTGCCCAGGGAGCCAGGCTGGACCCTTATTTTGAGTATTTAGAGAGGATTGGTTGTACTGGGGCTTGGTACAATGGGAGAAATGGTGTATTTCCCCATCCAGTGACAAATACTTATTTCCCTTCCCAATTTGTTGTTTCTTCCATGGAAAGAGAAAAGGATGTAAATAACAGCAATGTTGTTTGGTTGTGAATGGTAAAGTGATTTTAGGAAAAGACAATCTGTTTTCAGCTTTTTTTTTTTTTTTTTAAAGGTACTGGAGCTGGAATTTAGGAAATGGTGCTGATATTGTAAAATCAAATTGAGCAGCATAGTACCAGAAGTCAGCCTGACTGGTGTTTTTTGGATGATTTCTGCAGTTCTGAGTGGCCGAGAATGTACTCTAGTTTTCTCTTTGTCCTGTGGTTCAGGGCATGAGAAGCTCCAGGCTTTTGGAGCAGACTGCTCTGGTAGCTGCATACAAATGAGCAGGTTGTGTCTTTTGGGAAGTGTGGGTCAGGAGATGTGAGAAACAGCTCTGGTTCCTTGAGATAAATTCACCATGCTTGGGAAAGCAATGAATTCTTTTTCAGGATTGCACCAGGGCATCTTTCTTTGTCACAGTTAACACATTTGTGGCTCTGGCCTCAGTGCATTTGAGTGGTGCAGGGGTTCTTGGAAAGTTAAGAATCAAATCTGGTGAATATTTTAGCACTTGAAAACTGATTATGAAAACGGGGTAAAGCTGTACACAGCAAAGCACCCAGAAGCACCTGAGCATGTTTTAGTTGGGATACAAACTAAACAGAAGGCAAGAATCTTGGAAAGTGCCACAGTAGTGAAATGATGGACTGATTATTGTGAGGTTTTTTTGAGAAGTCCAGTAACCTGCTTGCTGGGAAATGGTGGGGAGGTTGTATTTTGAGGGTGCTGAAGGCTGTAGGACAGACAGGACAAGAGCATGGCCATTCAGGGGGCATCCCTGTAAGCCTGTCCTTGAGTGTTTCAGCCAAAGGGATCCAGGGAATTGTGGTTATACACGGGGCTGTGCTGGAGGTTCAGTGCCCCTCTTGCTTTTAGCAGAGCTGCTCTGAGAAAGCAGTTTTAAAGGGAGCAGGCAGATGGCAGTGTGTCTCCCTGATGGATTCAGAAACATCCATCTTCATCTCAGGCTTCCATGAGCTCTACTTGAGACTTTGTGCACCTGCAGAGCTGTGAGCTGGCTAGAAACTGTTTGGCATCTGTCTCCTTCCTAACAGAAGCTGATGCTAAATGCTCACCTAACCAGGTGCATAACTCCAAAAGGAAGATATGCCTGGAAAAGAGACATCAGCATAAGAAAAAATTACCAACCCAGATGGACCTGGGAAATTGCTGCTTTTGTTTCAGAGGGAAAAGTATAAGATGGTCTAAAGGAATAAGTGATGGGACACAACAAACTTGTGCTTCATCCACAACAGGGAAGAAATGTTTGGAAACCCAGTGAGAGATGAGAGAGCTTGGTTGTCCTGTGTCCAGTGATTGCCACACAGTGATAATCAAAGAGGTGGTGAATAATGGAGGAGTAGAAATTTAAGTCCCTTCTAAAGGCAGTGCTGCACCTTTCTATCAGTGAAAACTCAGATTACTGATATGGAGAAGACATTTCTTGTCTCATCATCATCTAGCCTCTCACTCCTGACTTATCTCTTTACAAATATCCCAGAGCATTTTACCAATCCTTGCATGCTGCTCTCCCAGTTGCTGTTCACCACCTGCCATGCCCACATTCTCGCAGCAAATTCTGCCTCCATTGCCTTGCTGCTTTTTTAATATCTGTTGTCTCTCCACCGTGTTAACTCTGACTTTATAATAAGGCTGAACATTCTGATTGGTAAATGTCTGTAGTGGTGCTGAATTGCTGTGGGAGCATCAGGAGTGGTTTTGTTCTTCTCTTTGATGTTAGGCTCAAACTTCCCAGTGTTACTCATGTCTATTCTTCCTTCTTCAATTTCTAGATGCTCACTACAGGCCAGGGTGGGGAGGAGGAGGCAGATCCTGACAGCTATAGATAAACTGAGGTGGGGTGAGGCACTGCAACTTTCCCAAAGTCTCCTCTCCCTGTCCCAGAGTGAACATGCTATTTTTTCCAGCCTCCTTTGGCTTTGCTCTATTTCTTCTCTGCACATGTGTCTTCATAGCTTGATTCAGCTCTGTATTAAAGCCTGAGGAACTAATTTCAAAGCACTCCTGTGTCTTCAAGACCCCCAGGTGTGGAGGGGCTGAGCCTGTTTGAGAAGCTCGGAGGTGTGGGATGCCCTCCAGGGCACCCTTAGCCATGGGGTCTATTGCTTTTAGTGAACCCAAACCCCAGAATAAACCAGGCAAGCCTTTCCCAGTTTTTGGGATAAAACTGGACACCTGCTATCCAAGAGCAGACAGACCCAAGGCAGGGGTGTGGAGGCTGGAGGGAATGTGAGGGAGCAGGAGCCACACGGTGGCGATGTGATTATAGGGATCCCCACCGTGCCTAATCCAATGTGTATTTTGGGTGAGTAATTTGTTTATCAGCAGGTTATTTTAATCTAATTGTGGTCGTGTTTGTTATTCCCGCCTATCTGTGCTTCCCAGAATTACCGGCTTGCGCGTCTTTAAGGAAATTAGCTGGAGCTGCTCTCAGAGGCATTGGCTGAGCGGATATTGAGGGAAAAGGCTGGGGAAACGGGCAGGGCCCTTGGTGCAATGCATGCCTGGTGAAATTGTAATGAGCAATTTAAAAAGACAGGTTGTGGTGACCTCCTGATGGTGCTTATTTCATCAAGACCATTCTGTGTGCTAACAGCAGTTGCTGCTGATGGCCTTTCCCTTCTCTCTATCTAAATCTTCCTTCTTTTGCTGTCTTTATCTTCTTGTGCAGACTTTCATCTCTCATTTTCCTACTGTTTCCTCCCCATCTTCCATCAACTAACCTTTATTTAACCTTTTACACACTTTTTTTTAAACCAAACCGTAAGAATTATATTTTGTGGCTGCTGGGATAAAATAATCATTGTCATTCTTTTCCTTTTAAGTTGGCATCAAGGAGGGGCAAGTAACTGAGGAAGAGATAGTGATGTTCTAGCACAGAAGGAGATTAGGGTGTGTGACAGGCCTGCACTCTCTGCAGCTGAATTCATGATGCTTGACAACAGATCCAGTGAGGCAGGTCTTTGATCTTGAGTCAAAATACCCCATTGTTAAACCATCCCAGTTCCTGTAGCCAACAGCACAATGTCTGGGATTTGCCTCATACTGCACCAGTACCCATCTCTCATGATCCATTGAAATCCTTATTATCCATCTCTGGATTCAAACTCCAGTGTCAGTCTGGCTCCAAATCCATGATCACATCTTGTTGAGTATTGTGATCAGAGTTTTTTTTCAAAATTTTGCCGTTCCTTTCATGATAATCTAAACCAAGCATTGTGTCTGTCTTTTCTTCCTGAATTTCAGAATACAAACAGTCTTGATTCTATACTTTTATCTTCTTTGAGAAGAGCCATTTTGTGGGAAAAAATGATTTTTCTATGTCCTTTATATTCCCTTCCCCAAGACTCTTCATTCATAGAACCTATCCCAACACTGCTCCAGAGAAAAATGTTGGCTTTGTCTCCTGGGGCATGGCAACTTCCTGATGTTTTGCCTCTCAGGGTGGGTGTAATGAAAACTAAGTGTTGAGGAGTTGCATTATTCTCTGTTGACATCCATAATAATGATTGTTTACCTCCTTTTCTTGGCATGGGCAGTGTTTGTGCCTCCAGTGATGATCTGGATTCTGAAAACTCAGTGCCTGAATTTGAGGAAGACTTCCAAATTCTGGTCTCCTTATTAAAACTCTTTCAAACCACTTCAGTCAGAAAAATCACACTGTAGATTTTGTGCAACTGTATTTTTGTTCTTAATTTTATTTCTGGTTTTCTGATGAGTTGCATCCAGAAAATCCTGTGAAATTGAAAAGCAAAGAAGAAAAGGGAAACTGTTTAAGGCAAAACTATAGGGCAGTGTTCTGGCTTCCAACAGGAGTTGAGCTAAGGCCAGCTTCTTGCTATAGAGCTCACTGGGTCTGATGTGATCCCAGAACTTCATGTGTGACTTTGTTTCTTCATGGGGACAATTAATTTTGTTTCTATAGAGAGCCCTTGTGCTTTTCTCTGCAAAAATGGCCTCTCAGTGACCAAATAAAACAGCTGTGTTCTTTGCTGTAGGAAATATCTTGCATTTTTCATTCCCAAGAGGCAATCACTAGAGCAGAGTGGGGAAGTTGGAGTTTTTCTTATTCCTTTCTCTGCTCTAGGGGCCATAGGGTTAATTTAGCAGAGTATTCTTATCTCCAAGCTGTAACAATATATGTTCTTGGCATAATGAATCAGTGGAGTGGCATCAACAAAGAGATTTAAGCAGATAGACAGAAGGATAAATATCTCTTTGTTCTGCCTGGTAAGCAGTGCATTGCTCATCATATTTCAGGTTGACTGTAATTCAGTTTTGTGATTAAATATACTGCATGTTTTCCAGTGGTACCTGTGTTCTTGGCAAACACTTCAAAGGGGGCTGGATTGCAAAGAGGGCTTCAGAAATCCACAGTGACACTAGTGGTCATGAGGCTTTCATCTCCTAAACTGAAAACCTAAACCTGAAAACCCCACCACAGAACGAGAATTCCATCAAAACTGGGTATTTCTATCTAGTGAGATCCCCTTGCTAGTTTAGATATAACTTTACCATTTGAGTCTTCTGCTTGTTGGCTGGAGATTGATGCCAGAGGTTTCTGCTGAACTGCACAGGTGATTCAGGTCCCATGTTTTGAGCTGCAGCACTCAAACTTTCACTGGTGAGCAGCACTGCCCTGGAAGACACAAATGGAAGGGGCAGGTCTCAAAATGTGGGAAACTAAGAAGGCATTGAATGTTTTCCTTTCACTCTGGTCTCATCAGGCAGAAGGGAAACTCTCACGAAGAAAATAGGATTCCAGGGACAGGTTTGGGGTGGGGGTGAAGACAGTGCTTCCCTGTCAGATGACAGAATAAGATTAGGAAGACAGACTGCCACAGGGGAAGAGCCAGAGATTGATCAGACAGATCTGATCCAGTAGTTAGTTTAGTTTTAACCAATAAACCTGGGTATGTAAAATATTTGATAAGTACAGATAGATTGGAGGGCAATACTCTACTGTTTACTACACTCAAGGTTAGAATGGGATACAAAGATGAGCACATAAGTTCACCATATGTCCTGAATGTCACATGCATGCAAAAAATGTCACTTACCAACCCATCTCTGTATGGTGTCAGGCAAGGGATCCCTCAGCCTTGAAGGGTAACCTTGAGAGCTGTCCCTGCTCAAGGGGAGGTCACAGAATCAGCTGCTTCAGAGGGAGAGCTCATCTGATGGCTGCAGATATGTATGGCTTAGAGTGGTTGATATATAGTCAGTTTTTGCTGTTAATGCAGCTTTGGCCACCGATCAGTCCAGTCTTTAGCCAAAACAGGTTTTTTATTGGGTTTGGTGCTGAATTCCCACTGATGGCCTCACAAGATAGGAATCCCTTCAGTTGACTCAAAATAGGAAGCACCATCGCTGGGCACCTCTGAAAGCTGCATGGTAGGGAAACTTTCATTCCCACTGGCCACTGACCATACCCAGGGACAAGGAAAGGGCCTAAGTACACAATATCAGGAAGAGGGTCAAAAGACAGGACATTTTGCCACTTAGCACACAGATTGTACACCTCACTCCAGGAGGGGTGGTTCTTGCTGCCTACAAATCTGTGCAGTGCTGCTTGTACCTGTATGATTCATTTCCACCATCTGTATTTGTGCCAAAATATAGATAGATACCCATGCTGGTGCATCCCTAGATGGAGAGACCAACAGACATAGACAGGTGGGGAGGCCTCCTTTTTCCATTCTGCCTTCTGGAGATCTTGGCATACTTCCTCTTTCATTTATTCACTACTTTATTGACTATAGAACTGAAAAAAATGGAAGAAAAAATAAAGAAAAACACTGACAGCACAGGAGAGCAGAGGAGAATCAATGAAATCAGACAGGAGAAACAAAATTAATGTGTTTTTTGCCTCTTCAACAATTAATTCTCATTGCTTCTGATCAAAGGGTTCAGGAAACTCTAGTCTTGCCTCTCCATCTCTTTCTCACAGAATAGACTATCTCAGCTTCATTCTGAAAAGAGACTGTTTTGATCCTGAAGGTGGTAAGTACCACAGAAAACATGTGAGGGAACAGCAACATTATTCTGCTCACCTTCCTCCATGCTTTTCAACGAGTATTAAGACTAAAGCATGAGACAGTTGTGTGTTCTGGTCCCCATGGAGCTGAGATTCAAATGTGGGAATCTGTCTTAAAAGATCACAGACACACTTGGAGAGAATTTTTTTTTTCAATAAATTCCCCAAGAAGCTCTACACACAGTGCTTCCCAATTTTCCCCTCTTGCTATTGACATTGACACAGAAAGTTTAGACTTCAAGCTCTGCATGCTAGAGGCTATAAAACCCTAGATCTAGTCCAATTCCATCTGTCCCTGAACAGCTCAGGGAAGCTCTGACTCTGATCTAAATTGTCCCTACTTTATGCTTCCCAACTCTCTCCTTCTTGTCATGTTTTATACACTTATTGACTTTTACAGAGTTCCTGAGTAATTCTTCAAGGAAGATTGACTGATTTAAGGGGTTAGTCATCCTGCAGGTTAGTAAACATGTCAGCTGGTTGAGGATTAACAGGAAATCACGAATAAAATCATTGGGTTTGATAAGGGATTCTCAAGCAATTAAAGTTTTCTCGCAGAGAGTCAAATAGAAAACAGAAATACAGAGTGAAGGTCAGGGGAGGAGGGTGACCTTCTCCATGCTGACAACCACTGAGCCTCAGAATGCAGAGTTAGTGTAGGTGGCTACCAGCAAGGGGCAGAGAGCTGCAGGCCAAGGTGTGGGAGCCTGGGCAGAGCTGTGAAGGACTGGAATTGCTCTGGGACCAGCAGGGGCATGACAGCAGGGTGGTGTGAAGATGCAGAGCAGCATTAAAAGGAGTTGTCAGCCTGGGCTGGGGGTGCTGGTTGCTGCCAATGGTAGAGAAAATTGCAGGACCAGGCCAGGTAGCAGAAAACCTCTCCAGTCCCTCCTCCAGACAAGGGTTTGCTAATCTACTACAGAGAGCAGACTGAGACAGCTGCAGGTGACTTCTTTCCCCTTTCCAGTGTCCCCATCTACTTCATCACTGGGATTGAGGTTTGCTGCCCATTCTGTTTCCTGCTTATTCCTTCTGTGGCTTCTCTTGTTGCCGATTTTCTTCAGGCAGCATCTTCCTATTGTCTCACTTAACCTCTAGCTGCTTCTCCTGTCCCGTGAGTCCCCAGTGATGACTTTAAAGTTCCAGGTGTGAGGGGCTCTGGCACTTTGTTTAATGAAGTGGAAATGGATGGAGCCCACAGCTCTGGAGTACCAAGAGCCATCTGCTGAGTGCTGATTGCTATTCAGAGCTGAGATCCTGCCTTACATAGCCTACCTGCCCCCCCCCAGCTGATTACTGAGCTCCTGACAGCTTTTGATCTGTGTCACAGCAAGGAATATCAGGACCAGTCAGGAATTTAGGCAGGGTTGGTTTAGGGGGGAGAGCCTGGAGTCTGGTATGGCTTCATGTTTGTCCTGAGGGCCAAGGAATGCAGTAGGTGAAGGGATGTGTTTTAGAAACTCAGCAGAATTTGTATTCTTTCACAAGCTTTATCATCTTCTGCTTTCAGTCTGATGTTCTGGAGCTACATGATTAAGGGACTATTGTAGATCTCATTTTATATTTTTATAAATTTTATTTTTTTAAATATTTTTTTTGTAATTTTATTGCCCATGAAGTAAAGCCTTTAAACATTATCTGAACGTGACCTTTAAAATCTTGGAGCCAGAAAGCAACAGACAAGAAGCCCAAACTGCCCTTGCTCATGTTGGTGTTTTGTTAATTTTTAAATACTGTGGGTTTCCAGAATAATTTGATTCATGGCTTTCATTATACAGGTATTTGTGGGAACACATTTAGAAGTTAAACATAATTTCTCTGGCTGTGACAGGACTGTACAGCCACAAGGTTTTTGAATTTGTTGATCTCAGCAAGGTGTTCTCTCAGGACTGAAGTACAGCGCTATGTGAAGATTTTATGCTGTTGACTTTTCTTACTTTATTCAGCTCTTCTCACTCCTCAGGAGCTGTGGTAATTTCAGGAAATCTTGTGGTGCTGCAACTGGAATTAGGTTTATTAGCACTTGGAGGGAGATATAGACTTATGGTTGGGTTCCTGTTTCCAGAGAGGACACTGGTGTGATGTTGGTTTGTTTTTGGTTTTTTTGGGGTTTTTTGTGGTTGTTTTTTTTGTTTGTTTGTTTGTTTGTTTTCAGATATTGTTCAAAGAACATAGGTCATGTTTAGCATACAACATTTTAAATTATAAAAAAAGGCTAAAAAAAATTTGTTTTTATCTGAGCCCGTTAATCCAGAATGAGCAGGTGTTAAAGTCCGAGTTCAAGCACTGAGTAGCCACAATTACCAAACAGGAAGGAGTTTAATTGAGCCTTTTCTCTCCTTTTCAGGGTTAAACAGCCGCCGGGCAGTGAACAGAGGCTACCTGGGTGAATTGCTGAGACTCTACCAGGACTGGCATCGCAACGATGTCTCCAACAATTACATTTACATTCGTAGGGGTCTCCTGCTCTGCCTAAAGCACATCACCAACATCCAGCTGGGCAGGGAGACTTTCCTTGGCTCCCGGGGAATGGAGATTCTCTTCACAAGTGTGCAGGTAAATGGTGCTTTTTGTGTTAAAATGAGCTGATTTGGTGGTTAGGGCTGGGTTCTACATCCCACTGCAGGAAATTCCATCATCATGTAAATTCAGGATAGGACACAGAGATGAAAAATTTGATAACATTACGAAATATTTACTTTTTCACAGTTAGTGCTTTAGAAAAGCTGAAATGTTTCAGTTTAAAACAAATCTTAATTCCTGTGAGATGCATGGGAATTCTAGTTCTTGCTTTTAGTGCTTCTTTTCTCTTTCCCTGTACATCCTGCTGCCTGCTTGGACTTCTTCTCCTGAAGAATAATGCAATATCTCTGTAAGAGAATTGCTTAGGTCTTTTGTGATATTTTTCTTTACAATATCCAGATAATTCCACTCAATTAGCCTTTTAAACAAAATGCTCATTTAGCCAAGCCTTTCCTAATGAGAAGCATCCATCAACAGTTTTTCAGGAGGTTAAGTTTTAACCTTGTGAAACATTAATGTGAGTTGAATAAAGATGCTGTGGTCCTGTGGATGGGATGCCGATTAAGGTACAGAAAAGGCAGGCACAGAGCAGTGAGAGTTTCCTCAGTCTCTCAGCAAAATGCTTCTTTATCTTGCTTTGAACTTAGAGAAAATCACCTGTGTGATTCCATAGGAGTGTTTCCATTCTTACTGGCTATGCATTATCTCAGTCTACAAGATCAGAAAGAAAAACCTGTCTCCTTTTTCCCTTAAAAAAATCCACTGCCTTATGATTCAGTGTGTTTATTTCTTCCCCCTTTCCATCACTGTCACGACGGATTCTTCTGTGAGTCATTTCTTAAAAGCAGCATATGGGAGACTCGTGGAATTTTTTCTCTTCACTTTCCTCATGAAGAATTGACCTTTCCTTTAGGTAGGATGAGGTGACCAGAGCCAGCAGAGCTCCCAGGGGATTGTGGCCTCTGTTAACGGGAAGTCTGAAGAAAGGTGGATGGGAGCAGCTGCTGGAGGTGGATGTTGGCTGGCTCCCCTCAAGAGCCTTCCAGAGCCCGTGGAGCTTTCTGAGCTAACACCTCCTGATAGCTCAGCCTGGGAGCAACTCCATGGGGAGTGCAAACGTGGGGTCACCTTGGGAGAACAAACAGGAAATGACACACTAAGGCTCCAGAAAACACTAATAATGCTAATCCTTCCAAGGGTCAGAAGCGGAGCGGAAACGACAGCTTCAGGGGCCTCCGGTTTGCTTTTCTCCCAGTGTGTGCTATTAGGGAGACCTTGGACAAGAAGCAACCAAGGTTAATATATTCCAAGCTCAATATAAGCTCAATATTCCCTCACTGCTTCTTTTGGGATATTGTCAGTCTTGCAGTGAATCTCCAAGACATGAAGTGTTGGCAGGAGTCTGGCAGCCCGAGGAGGTCTCACTCATGCTCTTCCCTACTCTAACCTGAGGTAGAGGCTGCTGCTGCCACGAAAATCTTCATAATTTTCATGATAGAAAGATGGGAAATCTTCTCTCCCAAGACAGACAACAGGCTGTAGCAAGAGGGAAAGAGATGAAGGCAAGACAAACAACTCCTGATTGGAAAAGCAATGACTCTGTGTGTGGACTGTATTTTAGTGCCTTCAGGGAATCCACTGGCTCTGGTGATTAACCTGGACCAAACTCTGAGCAGCTAATGAGATATTTAAGGTGTTAAAATCTGGCTAGAAAAGTTCTGCTGAAACTTTAAGCTTTTTTAAAAATATTTTTTAAAATATTTTTTTCTTTCTTATACAGACATGTTTATGGAAATGAAAACTGTTTTGCCAAGAAGGGTTTGTTTTTAACTCCAGTGGAAATTCTATTTATAAGGCTGGTTTTCAATTGAAACCTCTCTGGCTGCCCATTGTCTGGGCTGATGGACAGCTGAAATACCTGAGCTTTTAATAGCCCTTAAGCTTATTTCTTTACAGGAGGGCCAATAGTTCAAAACCTGTCACCTCACATAGATTAGAAGTGACTGCTACTCTATTTGAGGAGAGTTTAGAGATATTTTAGGGGAATTTAGAGATATTTTGAATTCCACTGCTACCTGGAATAAAAAATAATTTTAGATAATGAAATCATTCATGGGAAGGAAGTACCTTCTGTTCCCATTCTCTTTTCTTAGCTGCACTTAGATTTTCCTGACAGTTAAATGGTATATTCACATTAGCATTGTCTGGTTTTGTGTGCAGTGATAGAGCTGCCTACTCTGAGACAAGAAAACAGGTTTGTATGTGCAGCAGGAGAGACTGCTGCATGGAACGTTATCTTGATATTTTATCACTTTTCCATCTGGTTTCTTAAGCTTGCCTTGTTTCCCTTCAGCCTTCCCATACTAATCTAGGATAATATTATCCTATATTCCACTCTGTTTGCTGATAGGAGCATCCATCAGCATCACTATCTTTTGTCTTACTGTCATATTGAAACCTCCTTTTTTTTTTTTCTATGTATCACATACCATAATATCTGTTCTATTCCAGATTCAGTGGAGAAAAGATTGAGTGTGGAGATTAAAAGCAGATCTGAATCCAGGTTAGCTTTACATGAGCTTTCTGAGCTAGGGATTTACTTTTCCCTCATTCACATTATCCCACCACAAAATAAATGGTATAGCTTACACACACACAGAGCAGTCTCCCGTCTGCATCTCAGGTGTCAGTAAAAAGGGCTTTTCCAACACACTGATGTAATAATTTTCAGCCATTTGTAAACAGTGTTACCTTGGAATCTGAGAGCACTTTATGAGCAGTAATGAAAACAGTCCCACAGATTCCCTCTAAGGTATCTAAAGGCTTGTTTGCACTTGTGAGCTAATTTGCCATACAGAAAAAATATGGCTTTCAAATAGCATCACTGAGTAACTCCATGTGTTCAAGTTCATTGTCTGGATGAACATGCCTTGTTCTTGACTATTTAAATTCACTTGGCAATGAATTAAGATGGTTGTCCCAAGGCAGGCAATTGAACAGTCCTGTGTTCAGTGTTTTAGCAAAAACAGATCAGTTTTAGTAAACGAAACTAGTAGACTGTTAAGAATATTTGCCTGTTCCCACATGTAGACAAACTTTCCTAATCTTTCCTTTAATAACAAGCAAACAAAGGCAACCATATGAAGGAGTGAATAAATTGAAACAGAAATAGAAACCAGTTCTCCTTGGTGTTTACTCTACACATAATATAACTTTCCTCAGAGATGCTTTCATAATTTTCTTTTCTCTCCCCCTAGTTCCAAACAGCCAGAGAACTAGAAATACATATTAAAATTCTTGTAGCGCGTCTTGTAAGCATGTCAGCTTTAGATGATTTTTTTTCTAGCCTCCCTACAGGAAATCTGGTTAATCCCACTGAATCTTATAATGCCGTTCAATCATACATGAGAAAACAGAAAAATCCTCCACAACCAAAAGAACCCCAATACAGCTATTTTCCTGTTCCTGATTATAATAAAGTACTTTACGATCACAGGATCATTTAGACTGGAAAAGGCCTTTAAGATTGAATCCAGTCATTAACCCAGCACTCTGAAGCCCACCAATGAACAGCATCACATTTTCCTAGAAGGAGATGGGGTTAGTCAGCCAGGACCTGTGATCCAATGGTCATTTTATGTTGGTTTTTTTAATGTTCTTTTGGCCCTTTGCCTGGTTCTGCTGAATGCTTGGATTGTCTGGTTTGGTTTTTTTTGTCCAGCCCAGATCCTGACTATGGGCTGTCAGACAATGACCTAAAGTATCCGTTCTCCCCTCTTGGTTGTTCCATTTTATCTCTGCTGCAGCAATGCCAACTCATGAAATGGTAGTAGAAAGTATTGCAATATTTCTCTTTTGCCTTATAGCACATTCATGCTGCTTATTTAATTTGCATTCCTGTTCTGATGAGCTCAGCCTTAGCTCCAAAGCACTGAAGAAAACCTGCTGAGAGGCAGAGTGAAAGTTGTGAATTTGGGTAGGATACTGTGCTTATGACTCAGTCCCTCCGGTGGAGGCTGTGCTTTGGGTGTGGTGTCTTTGGGCAAATCTGAGGGCTGGGTTTTCTAAGAATTGCACCCACTTTTAGACAACTCTAGGTTTTAGACAACTCTGCCTTTGTGCAGCACTATCATTCCTTTATCCAAACTCCCTGACTCTGTTAGAGTGAAACATACACTGTGATGTCTGAAGACATACATCACTTCTATGATGTCCCAGGGGGTCTTTGCTTTATTCTGTGGGGATTTTGGTTTGTTTTCTTTGTAACAGAAGTCTGAGGAGCTCACTTGCACAACAGTACAACAAAATTACAAAATATTCTCTGTCTTCAAAGTACACCTGGGTTCTAAAAAATCCTTACATGTCGATTTCCTCCTCTGCATTATAGCAGCAGAAATTGTAGGATACTGCAGTTATTAATTATTTTATGATTAGTTAATATATAGTGACCTTTCAGAATACCTCTTGGGCTTAGTGCTTTAACCACAGAAAACAGAACACAGTGAGAATGCTCTCTTTGAGAATATATTGTGTACCCTGAATACACTGAAATAGTGCTGTTAACTCTGTTAGTTTATCTCTGTGAGTTTTGGCATGATGACTCTGGGTATAGCTGTGCTGAAGGTGCAGAAGCACAGATTTTGGCATGTTTTGGCAGCCAAAACATACACATAGGCTCCACAAAGCATTGTTTAAATCCATATTAAAAACCACATTGCTTCAGTGCTGCTGGTACCTGTGTTAGCTTCCTTTATGTGCCCTGACTACACTGCCTTGGAGCAGGGCCTGGAGATGCTGTGTCTCCCAAATGACTCCCAAATGAGTGGGGTGGAAATGCCCTGAGGTCCTTGCTAGTCTGTATGTCTGTAGGAGATGCAGGAACTCGAGCCCTTGCTGTTCCAGTCATATTTCTTTAGTGATAAAAACACAGGGGGAACAATGTGAACAATATGAAGTGATGTGCTCAGAGCTTTCACGTGATTTTCAGGTACAATCCCAGTGCAGTTTCTTTTATTTGTGGATATGCCAGAATTTAAGAAATATTTGAAAAGGAGTGTTGAAAAGTGAGAACTAGATAAGACTATTTCAAGAGTAAACCTCTAAGTCTTATAGGACTGGAAAACCAAGATTATGACTTTTTGCTGCAGTTTTTGTGTGTGAATCATGAGTGATAAAGGGAATTTTCTCACCAGAAGAGTGGCTCTGCTCTGGGGAATTATGTGTGACAGGGAGAACTGTTGTAAGAGACAATTCTTAATGTAGTTCTCCTTTGTTTCCTAGGACTGTTTATCTTGTAAAAATGTGGATCCTATCATAACTACTGCGACTCATATTCTGAGAAAGTGCTACCCCAAGGAGCATCTGCCTGTGGTGACTGTGAGGAGCTCCTATTCCTTCCCTCTTCCTGGGAATGCCAATGCTGAACCTCCATGGGAGGGATCTGAAGGTAAATGGCTAAAGGGTGAGTTGAGAAGGGGGAAAAGGAGCATAACATGAGAACTAAGTGTGAGGTCTCAGAAAGGGAGACTTGGCATAATCCTGAGGTTTAAATTAAAATTAATCTGATAACCTACAATGTCACTCAGTAGGGAAGAAATTACTCCCAGGTCTTCTTGAAGCTGTGAGAGTCTGTTTGGAGAATAAATGAGAGAATATGGAAAGGAGCAAGGAAAAGGAAAAAAAAAAATCCAAACAATAATGGAGAAGAGTGGGTATAGCAGAGGCTGGAGCTGCCATTGCTCCCCAGTACCAGACAGAGACATCACTGTGCCTGTGCATTGGCTGCCTGGGAGGTAGAAACTGCCCTGCAGCTTTTTCAGCAAAGAATTGCAAGAATTATTATCCTTTTCCCTTTCTAAAGTAAAAGCAGATAGCAGTCATGCTGCATGAGTAAAAGATTGGGACGTCTTGCTGGAAAGCAAAACTCAAGCACAGGCAGGACAGCTACTCTGCAGAAAAGGCTCCGTGATACACAGAAGCAATTTTTGCTACATTCAATTTCGTGTGGAAGATGCTGAAATACTATAACAATCATAGCAGTAAAACTCCCTAATCTAGATAATACAGATTAAGAGCATCCTGTAATATCATTGCAGCCAAGCAGAAAATCTCTGTATTGCTTTGTAAAATGAGTTGGATCCATATCATGGGGACATTTGTCATGGGTTTTGAAAGGCAGCGCTGGAGTCCAAGAGAACAGAGCTTTAAAAGCTGGGCGAATTAGTGCCAAATTCATTTATATCAGATTAACAAATGGGATTTGCTTTAATCAGGGTTGTGGTGGGTTGTGGACTGTGTGGCATACATGGAAGAATTTACAGGTATTTTTCTGTATGAGAGGGATATTAGGTTGAACACCTTTATCTGTCTCCTTCCTACTTCTGCAGGTGACAGTGAAAGTGAAGGAGAGGAAGAGGCTGAAAAAGACCAGGATAATGAGGACGTGGAGAGTCAAGAGGAAGTAGGTATACTAGCCATAATTCCCATGATTATCTGAATACTGGGAAATAAAACATCTTGTTGTCCATTTTGACACCCTGAAACACTAAGCAGAGAATGTAGACGTGCATGTGGTCCCACATCCACACTACATGGATAATAGGAGGATACTTGAAAGAAGGAAAAGAATGCGGTGATTTTTCACTAAAAAGTGCCCTGCATTTATTCTATTCATTTTCATGCTTGTCTCCCAGGTTGGAGGGGGTTTGATGACTTTTCTGTTCCCCTACAGAGACTGCCCAGAATCACATCCACAGTCAGGGATAAATGGTGGATCTTTGATCCACTAGGCATATGCCAGGAAAATGGCACTTAGGGAAAATTGATTTATCATCTAGGAAAGGCTAACCCTCTCTTTATTCCCATATCAGAGCATATTTTGGCTGTGCACCTACCCTAAGGAAAAGGCTAGTTCTTTTGGGCCACAGCTGGTGCATTTGAACTTTAATACTGGTGCATTCCTTCTTTATTTGCTGCTGCACACAGACAAATAATACAATGAATTATTCAATAGTTCTCTGAATTTTCCCTTAGTACTCTCCCTGCAGTGACCTAACTGGCAAAAAAAACTTCTACCAGCTGAGGATGAAGGTGCAAACGTTTTTGTTGTGAAAATACAAACAAGCTCACGTGCAAATGTTAAGTAGTGAATGCTGCTAATAAGTCTTATCCACATAAAGTGGCTTGGGGAAGCAAATTAAAGAAATGAAGTTGCAAACACAGTCTAATTAGAAATGATTGAGACTTCTGTGAAAGGGAGTTCTCATTACTTGCCCTGTCTTTTTTTCCTCAAATATTAAACTGATGTCAGCCAGTGAAAAAAATTAAGTTAAAAAACCCCACACACATTTATCTGAGTGTCCTAACTTGCCCCTGTCTGGCTGTTTTTATCTGAATATTAGAGCTCGTCAAGATGCTCATTAGGAATAAGGCTCATAGTGGATTTATCGCCTTTTTTAATTAGTTATTCATTCAGTAACAGCTCCTCTATGTTTCTGAACTATTTCATTATTCATAAGGATTTACCAAGTAGATGTAAGCAGTTTTGTGGTTGTCTTTTTTTTCTTTTTTTGCCTAAGAGCTTATTTTGAATATGAGTTTTAAATACTGTTTGTCTGGTTTGCTGGTCATATATCTCCTGTAAAAAGCCTTGCTAAAGGGAAAGCAAGCAGGGAATGGATAATGAACTTTCAGCTTACCCCCCTTTTTTCTTTTTTTTTTTTTTTAAATGAGATCTTTTGCACAATGTTTGCTGGTATTGATGTGATTTGCAAACATTTTCACAGCTACATAACACATACCCATGCATGCTAGCAACACCAACCAAACTGAAACTTGGCTCTACCCTTCTATCAGGAACTGTTCAGAGAGTTCTATGAAAATAAAAATCACCACATCAACCATCTCTTCTTTTCCATCCAAAACTTGAAGCTTCTTATGCATCAGTATGCTCTCAGTGGCAAATCCTTTTCAGCTGACCTCATGCTCCTGGCTGGTCTTCACTGCCTTTTCATGTCTGCCCAAAAACCACTTCAGACTCTGCTTTGTGACCCAAGTGTGGCTCAGGGTTTGAAATGCTGTGGGCACTGGTGCATTCAGGCAATTTTACTTTTTTCTTTTTGTAACAGCTTTGGAAATGAATCTGTTTGTCAGGAGCAAATAATTTTTTTGATGGCATTTGGTGGGACATGGACATGTTGAATTATTTGAATAATGCTGTAATACCCAGCCATCAATGCCATGTCTCCATCCTTTCCTCTTGCTCCAAATTTTCCTGGTGGTTTTTTTGTTTGTTTGGTGTGGCGTTTGTTGTTGTTGTTGTTGTTTTTTAGTTGGTTTTTCTTTTGGTCTTTTGTGCTTTTTTTTAATGTCATAGCTGAATGCTTGACACGGTTTGGCTTTGGTTCTCACAACTGATATGGGCGAGGCTGCACATTAATGCACAGCAGCCTTCGACTGTGAAAGTTTCAGATACTGTTTTTATCCTCAATTCACTGATGGCTGAGATCCTCTCATGGGGTAGGTGTAATACACACTTTTTTCTAATTCTGCTTTTGTAGGATTGTGACTTGGAGACCGATGTGAATAAATTGAGGTCAAAGCCAGTACTTGACCGGCCAGAACAAGAGCTTGAAAAATATGAAGCTCTGTGTGCAGAACTTATCCAGAATTTTCAGGTATGATTTAATTTTCCCAAATAAAGGCAGTTTCCTTTATTTGTGAATATTCTAGAATTTAAGAAATACTTGGAAGGGAGTATTGACAAGTAGTAGCTAGACAGGGCTATTTCAAAAGTCTATCTGTGAGCCTTACAGGACTGGAAAGCCAAAGATTATGACTTGTTGCAGTAGTTTATTGGTGTGAATCATGAGTGATAAAAGGAATGATGTTTGATGCACATTTGTCTGGGTGTAGATTAAGTAAGCACTGTTGAATCAATTGCCACATGAGAAATCTGTCAGATAATTTGTATCCTTGCTGGCAATTTCAACAGCAATATCAAAATCAGAATGAGATGTGAAAAGTAAATACTGTCAACTAGTGGTTTGAAGGAAGAGGAGATTGCACTGCCACTGAGTGAAATGAATGGTTCAAATAATTTTTTTTCCAGTGATGCTTGGGACAAAAAAATAAGGAATATTTCACTCATTACAAGTTTTGGAATTTAGGAGAGCTGAAAACCCTGTTTCAAATATGAATCTGAAAAAGATCACTGGGTTAATATATCTTCTGTATACAGAATATTGTGATAGTGATTGTGACCATAAGTAGCCAAATGGGATTAAATCATACTCCTGCATGAAGGTGGGGTGGAGTTTTGCAGGACAGATTGGCACCTTTACCCTCCTGTAACATTTATATTTTAAAAAAATGCCTTGCAAAATATCTTCCCTTCTTTGTTTGAATGATTGGGTTGAGTCCTCTCCAATCAGATCCTTTTGGTTTCTGAGGATTTCTGTTGAAACAGCTTTGTGGATAGAGAAATGCTGGCAGGTGGTTCATGCACTGATTTTGCTCTGGCTGTTTTATTGGTTGAGTACAGTTTTGGGAGATGCGTAAATATTTCTTCTTTTCCTCATTGAAAGGTTTCCTCTGGAAGGAGGCACGATCTGTCTGTAGTTTCTTTTAATTTCTTCTGCTTTTTAAATTTAAAGGAGCTTGAATTTGAGTCTGAGGAAAAGAAGAGCTTGGAGAACAAGACTGAGAATCTTCCCTCTGCTCCCTCTCCTTTCATTCCAAGTGCTACTTCTGTGAAACATCCAAACTGCAGATGGAGAAACCAAAGTGTCACAGAGATGGGACCGGATCCAGAGGAACAGGATTTCAAGGTCCCATTGCAGAGCTGGAGAAAGGAGGAGGAATGCATATGGGATAAGAATGATGAAAAGAGAGACACTGCTGAAGAAGCCCAGGATAAAGACTTCTGTGAGGAGGAAGATCCAGCCAGGAGTCATGTGTTTGATTTGTGCCCTCTCCTAAAAGATGCTGCTTGGTACAAAAAAGTGTTTTACCCTCATTGTGAGGCATCGGTCAATCCTAGTCCTGAAGGGAGCCTGGAGAACTCAGATATAGTTAGAAATCTTCTGGAGGAACACCATGGGAGTATCCCATTCCACAGCCCTTGTTTCTATGCAGCCAGGGCCAGATGTGTGAAGTCCATCCCAGGCTACAGAGAGCTGGCATTCCCGGATTTCTGGGGTCACCAGGCACCTCCTTACAGCAAACCCCTGTTGGAGCGCAGGCACGGGGTCCAAAGGTGATTGTGCTTTAATGTGGTGACCACCTTGAGAGCTCTTGGGCTCAAACCTGGCTTATGGAGGTTCTGACTCTAACAGCTCTCAATGTCTTAGGAAGTTATTGAGCAATATTTTTGCTACCCAATTATTTGCCTCAATTGATTGATAGATTCATCACTATACCTAAATTTGTGATGGGAATCTAAGGTGGGTTGTGAAGCTGTGACCTTGTTAGAACAAAAACGAGAACAAGTCCATTTTAGAGATGGAGAAGCCTCTGTGAGATGTGTTTTTACCTTCAGTCTTACTGTTTATTCAGCCACCTTTATTGCTTGCAGCATTGGTTCAGTCTGGTTCTTTGAGGGAAAATCTTCTCTGTCCTTTCAGAAAGCACCTCTCATTATTTAGGTGCTCAGTTCACCTGTAATTAGCACATGGAAGTAAATTCCAGTCCTTAAAAAGAATTTCCTAAGACTCTTTCTAGTAGAATACTCTACATCAATATTTCTCACACTGTCACTGCAATTTGCTGATTTTCTGCTTTCTTTTTCCCAGAGACAAAGTCCTTGATGATGTTCGCCGCCTAATCCAGCCGGGGGATGTGATAGGAAGAACTGTGTTTGATTTAGATGATCCCAGGTGGGTCACTTAAATTGAGTGCTGCAACCAGGGGAACTGTCAGGGCTGTCACTGAGCTCAGTTTACTTGATCAGCTCTGATAAAGGCAAAGAAGTAATAACAGGAGGTAAAGGTCTAACAGAGAAAATATCCAGGAAGGGTAGATTCTTTCTAAGTGACTCCAGGGAAAAGATTTGTTGTGGAAGCCACTGGAGCAGGAGATGATCAAAACTTTTAGATGGAACAAGAAAATCCATACATCAGAGGGACTGTAGGTTGTCCCTGGATCTGTCTGCATTGCATGCAGTGATTTGGAACAGAGATGTGAAGACCGGTGCTGGGAACTGTACTTAAAAATCCATCTTTTCCACCCCCTGAGGCAGAACTTCCCACTGAGTGTCTGCACAGCCAGTGTCACAGGCTGTAGATGTAGCCTGTTTCATAAGTGTGGCACTCACACAGCACTTGACAAAACCCCTCAAACATCTGGCCTTGTGAAAGCTTTAAGTGCTCAGCTGTGCTCTGTGAGAAGATGTAGCACTGGGCAGTTGAGAGGGTCCCAAATTTAAAGAAATGGCATTCAGAGGAAGGATAGGTGACTTGGAGAACATTCTTTGGGGTAAAAAAAGAAGTGAGAGTTTGAGGTAGGAGAAAGTTATGAAGTTGCGTAGGATTAATTTAAGAGTTTCTAAGCAGTTGGAGAAAGAAACTCTGTAGATGAAGGAAAAGTAAATATAGAATGATTGTGTAAAGCTGCCTTCTGCAATTAATGAAATAATAGGGATAGTCCAGTGGGAAAGTAACTGGAATAAAGAAAGCAAACATGGACAGTGACAAAAGAGAGTATTGGGAAAAGGAAAGATGTGATTTAGAATTACTAAGCAAGAGTAGAGAGAAAAGCTGCATTGGATAGGAAGGTTATGGATTTGCTCACCTCTTCTTCCTTCCCAGTATCTTGCTTATTAAGAAAAATTATTAAACCCATTTTAGCATAGGAAAGGTGCTGGGGAAGGCTTAGCTTTGAAGAAATCTGCTACAGGTCTCCTTGCTTTTCTTTACAGCAGTCTCTCAAGCCCAGCTGCTCCAGGCTGTCTGACATTTTTCTCCAAGTTTGAGTCGGGAAACCTCCGGAAAGCGATCCAAGTGCGTGAGTAAGTAGCCCTGCACAGAGGAGTCCCAGCCTGCCTGCTGCTGTGACCACAGCATGGGATAGTGGCCCTCTCCTGGGTCTGGAAAGGGTCAGCCAGGGAAGCAGGTTAGATGATGAGCAGCTTATTATGCCTTCTAACACCTGGATGTCATGGTAGGAACATGATTGAGAAAACAGAGCTCAAAATGTTTTGACTATTATAGTGTGAGTATTTAATGGTGTTTGATGGTGACGCTCACAAAATATCAATCAAATTGACTGCATAGCCTGCTGTCAGCATGTTCAGTGCAGGCAGGAGGTGGTCATGGCCACTGCTATCACTGTTATTTTGCTTTACAGGTTTGAGTATGACCTCATTATGAATGCAGATGTGAACAGCAACCAGCATCACCAGTGGTTCTACTTCGAGGTCCGTGACATGAAGTCAGCGGTTCCCTATTGCTTCAACATCATCAACTGTGAGAAGTTCAACAGCCAGTTTAATTATGGTATGAGCCTTTGGGGAGCTGGGGTAGCCTGCTCTTCACAAGAATATCTCTCTAATGCCATAAAGGTTTCAAAGTCTGTGTTTACAGGTATAAGACAGACTGTAAATTTAATCTTATCTGCCCTGAAGTCCACTGAAAAAGTCACTTTAGATTTGTCAAGAAACCTTTGTCTATCCTCAGGAGGACTGAGGAGGAAACTGAATATTGTGACCTCAGAAGGGATTTGTGGAGGGAAATAAATGTCACTATTGTGTTTGTAGGCCAGAACTGAAGAAGAATGGCACTAGGGTTGGGAGAGCTGGGGGGGGGAGACAGTCTGTTGGAACTGAAGGAGCAGCATAGAGTTGGAAAGTACTTCTAAGGTTTATATAAATGTGATAATCCTCAAACAAATATTCACAATTCTTTGGTTTTATCTAGTAAGATACCTTCAGACCTACTGAAATTTCTGTTGATATCAATGATGATAAAAAATTCTGCTCCTTGCAGTCTTTGAGCTCCTGTCATGGTTCAGGAGGAAGGCAGAGTTGTTCAGAAACAGGCAGGGCAAATCCCATCTTTCAATACCCATTTTGGGAAGAAATTATTTCTTGTGGAAGGAGATTGTGGATTGGATTCTTAGCTGGCAAAGGCTCAGGGTTTTTTGTTTGTTTCCATGGAGTTCTGTTAATTTACACCAGCTCAAGACCTGACTTAGAATGTTTAATAAGTCTATAATAGTAGACTTTGCATTCCTCTGAAGCCCTGTGGCTACAGCCTCTAGCATCACCAGGACGACTCTCTGAGGATCAATGTAGCTATAACAAACAGCATTAGGAGCTGGGATCACTTGTACGTGTGAAACTGGCTGGATGAGTGACACGACAAATTAAAAGGCATTTACTCTTTAACCCAAAGGGCTGAAGTTCAAATATTCATACAGACCCACACTGAATTTTTTTGTCATCTTATTTTGCTTGTCTGAATTACCAAACAATTCAGTGTGGTGTGTGTGGTAGGAACCTGAAAATTAAGGATGTTGATGTAGCCCCTAGTGCCTTCACTCTTGTAGCCAGAGATTCAGGCTATTATTGGTGGAAGGTTGTTGTCTGCTAGTTTGGCTGTTGTCAGCATCTATAATCTCATTTTGTGTACCTGAAACTGCACATGACTCACATGTTCAAGCATACAATGAAAAATATATTTGGAAGAGAAATGTGAAAATACTGTCTGGGCTAAGGAGGGAGGAGGCTAAGCCATGGCTGGCTTTTGGAGGGCTTGTTTGTGGGGTTGGCCATTAAACAATTCCTCTGGGGTTCCTTTTGCTGCTCCAAACAGGCAGTGAAGCTCCAGCTTTTGTGACTTGGCTGAGCAAGGCTCCCTACCCCTTCCAGCACATGCATGGCATTTGCACAGAGCAGTGGTAAGAGATGCTGTTTATTTGTCTCATTCCCTCTGCACCCTCCTGGGCTAATGCCCACACTCTGAGACAAAAAGCTTCCAGTTGTGATGTAGTGTCAAAGTGCCCTGGGTGGCAGTTCTTTGCAGCTCCTGGTTACTTGTCTGGTTTGATTTTTCCAATTTGCTCTTGGTTAGATGGCACCATGTGAGTTTCAAATCAGCAGAAAGGATATTTAAAGAAATAGTTGTGGCCAGGAGCAGAGCAAGACAGGAGGCACAGCCTCCACTTCTCTCCTTCCCCCTCTTTCATTAACTTACTCTACCATGGGAGATTTCATCAGACCCCTGAATTCATTTGTTTTCTAAAACTGAACATTTCCACAGGGGAAGTAAAAAGGAGAAACTTTTTTTAAATTAAAATGAGATGGCAGACTAGTAGCAACCATTGCTCTGAGACAGTTTCATGTGCGAGTCCTTTGGACTCAGAGGGAAGGGCAGGAGCTGGCATTCAGGATATCAAAACCCTGCAGACACTGAGCCCCACATCCCTTCTGTGATCAGCTGGGGACCTGGACAGGCCTCTGTCTCTCAGAATTTGTGGTGGCCATGTCCTGGTAACAAACATAGAATTGCCTCTTGTACACAACTCTCAGCACTGGTTCAGAAAATAGCATTTTAGAGGCTACTCCTGGCCGTGGTGAGTTAGTGCTGCCCCACAGCACAGCCAAAGGGGAGCAGGAAAGGCATTGCTGATTCTTCTGGGCTCTAACAGCTCCAGAGAGTCCAACAGAGAAACCCAAAGGAAGAAGGGAACTGAATAGCTGTTAATGCAAATGTCATCAGTATTACTGAGTTTCAAGCATCACCACCCTCCAGCACAAGAACAGCCAAGAGAAGGCTTGGGGGGCAACTTATCAACATGCAAAAATACTTGAGAGGGCATTTTCCTCTTTGTTAAATGTGCTCTTACAGAGGTGGTGCCAGCATCATTGCTGGGCTCAGCTGTGGCAGTGCTGGAGCTGCTGACAGGAGCCTCCCCTGCAGCCCCTCAGCAGGGACACCCTGAGCAGAGAGCTCTGCTGGGGAGGGCAGCATCCTCACCCTGCCCTAAAGAGCAGGAGGTGTGTACAGCAAAGGAAACTGCTGCAAAAATTCCCTGCAGATGGGTTGGCTTCACGGAGCTGTGAGTGATGGATGTGCAACTCAGATCAGAGAAAGCCTTGCCCCTCAGGGCAGGAAATGGTAATATTTTGGAGGTCAGGAGGAGGTCATGTTCTGGGATAATGCAGCATTTATGACACTTAAGTGTTATTTAGGTAAAATAGTAAGTTTAAAACTTTCTAGTTTTGCTTGCTGATTTTGGAAGGCAGGGTACTGGATGCACCATAGATCTCTGATACTATGGTAGGATTAAGAGTTCAATAATAGTGCAGCCAAGCATAAAATATTGGACTAACCAAATTACTGATCTTGTTGATGCCTTGATTCATATTATTTTCTTTCCCTTTCTCAGTTTGTAAACAAAAGAGTTTGCAAATTTAGTAAACTCCATTCAGCTCATTTCTTCTGGAGGGACTTTTTGTACAGACGTGGCGGTCTCACAACAAACCACAGGGCTTTGGGAATATATTTACTCTGCATAAACCATCAGCAGAGAGCACAGACAAAATAATGATGCTTCTTCTTTAGCCTTTTCTTCCTGCTCCTGCCTTTTCAGGGAAAAGGGAGTCACATCACCTGAAACTGTCTTGTTTTCTGTAGGCATGCAGCTGGTCATGTACTCAGTGAGGGAAGCTCTCCAGGGCAGGCCTCGCTGGATTCGGGCAGGCCAGGACATCTGCTACTACAAGTAAGTGCCCTTTTGGGGAATAATTTGTGCCTTTCTTTCTCTACTGCTCTGCTCCTGTCAACTGCACTGATGTCATGAGCCCCTTGCCACCAGTGCCCCCTGTTTCAAATGTCCCTAAGTTGGTGCTGGCTCAATGTGTTCTGTGCTTCCACCCTCAGAAATCAGCCACAAGTGAGATCTCACTATTGCATGCCAGGGAATATGCAGAATTCCCTTTCCCAGGAGGAGGGAGAAGGAAAGCAGAAGTAGTGTAGTTGTTTTTTCCCCTGGTTGGGAAGAGCAGAGCTGGATGGAATCATTGATTTTCTGTTGCATGCTCAGACTTTTGTGAGAGACACAGGAGCTGAGGAGCCAAAGAATGGGTTGAATATACAATAGTGGTGTAAAGGAATCCTGACAAGCTCAGTGCTGATATTTGTGCAAGTTTCCTGTTTCAGGCTCTTTCTGCAGTGTGCCAGAGCCTCAGAAGAAGTTGCCCCAATTTCTGTTGTAATTTTTTTTTTCAGAGGTGGGATGGGGAGGGGTTGAAGGCACAGATTATCCTCTCTTAGCCTAGCATCTGTCTACAGCAATTTGAGCAGCTATTTTATTTTCTTTCAAGTACTCTTTGCTGACCTTCATGCACCTGACCTTAACCTTTTCTACCTCCAGAGCTCACATATGTGGTTCAGTGGTTTACATGTCTGTAATCTGACTTCTCTGAGTATGGGCAGACTTTTCATGGTGGATACCATTGCAGTGGCTTCCCATATCATTAGCAAGGCAGCTATTGTGCAGTGATTAAACAGCAGCTGACTTCCAAGATTAAGCCATGATTGTGCAATTAAGCCTGTAATCAGATTCTTGTTCAGAATATATGAGAGAATTGTTTTATTGATTTGGAATATTCTGTGTTTTCTAGCTGTACATTGAATTATATGTCAACATAATCATCTAGGATAAGTACTTGTTGTCTCTCATTTATTGTGTGTTCCTGGTTCTCACATATTTTTGTATACACAAGAATGTGCATGCACACACATAAATACATTTTCAGCTCTACTGAAACTCTAATGTTTTTATTTCAGTGATTATAAAAGAGATTCTCAGGCATTAGAAGTTGTAGGGGGGATGAATGTGAAACTAGTGTGGTTGGGGCTGCATATTTTGAAGGGAACCTCATCCAATTATTTTTACCAGGAGTTATTAATAAATATGGGAGAAGAGTTATATACTTTCAAAAAATACAGAGGAACCCAGGCATGCCTTTAATGGCTTTTGCAGCAGGGCCTTTCCTGAGAGACACCTCTGAGCTGAAGGACAGGGAGAGGAAAAGCTTGTTGTGAGAAGTCTGTGTGAAGCAGGTTGGCTGATTTTTGGCATTCATCTTCCTGTGGATGGGGTAGTTCACTCATAAAGATGAATGTTGTGGCACAGCTGTGTCACTGTGTACCTTTCTCATATGTCTCACAAGAGTTTTTATGTTGTGGAGAATATTAGCAGAGCTCTTGTCAAAAAGGAGCTGAGTGACACTTCTGCTCTATTTTATTGCCTCTCTGAAGTGACAGGATACACCCATGATAAACAGTTGCAGTTAGAATAAGATCATCTCATTCTCTTGCTGTCTTGGCAGCTTTTATGCACTGAATAATATTCCTTTCTGGCAAATTATTTAAGGAATAATGGCAGCTGAATGTTGAATTGGTGACAATGTGCTTATGCCTTGGGTTTCTTGGCTCATTTTAAGCATATTATCTAACCTCCAGCTTTTTCAGACAGCAGTCAAGTCAGATAGTTATGAGGTACATGGAGTGTTTTGTTCTCACATCAGCACTAAAAACTTGGCTGTTTAGTGATTATAACAATGTCAGAACTAGGTCTTTTCAGCATCTTTATAATCACATTAGATGAAATAAACATAATAACATTAGGAGGTCACTTCTCAGCTCTGATGATATCTGTGTGAGGTGAGACACCAGTCCCACTCTGAGAGCACCTGGCCTTTGCAGTATGACTGAACACCTTGATGGCACAATGGCTGGGGGAATATTCTCCTTCAGCTGGGATTCTGCCTGAAATATTGACATTGAAAATATCTTATCAGGGATTTGCCCTTTGGAAAGGAGGTTGTGCTGTGCGTTTTCTGCTTTCCAATGTGGCAGACCCCAAAATAACAGCCATGCCCAGTAAACTGTTAAATACTGCTTTTTATGGTCTCAGGGTGTTACTGAAGTGTCTTGCACTTAATAACAATGTTTAGAGATGTAAAGGAGTCCAGACATGGAAAATGAGGACACCAAACTTCAGGTAGGAAGTATTTTGGACCAAGGGAATACATCAACAGATTAGAAGAGACAAACATTTTACTTTCCATTTGAACTCTGTTTTGAGGTGGCCCAGAAGTCTGGGATATTGATACTTTCTTTGGCCATTTTAGTCTAAGCTGAAAATGCCGTATTCCATCATCTAACAGTGCTTTTTACAACATTAAATGCTGCAGATAGGAACTGTAAAGATCAGATGACCAAGAGATATTGTTCCTGAATCACTTGGTGCTTTTGAACTCCTCAGTTACAACCCAGCTCCTTTCCTGCCTGCATCTTTGTCCAAGCTGCTTCACCTGTCTGCCTGTGCCCCCCCTAAGAAAGGTGGAAAATTAAAGTCACTTATCTGCCACCCAAAGAATGAAATAGATAAATGGGGAAGCATGTTTTAATCAGATAGTGTTTGCAAAAAATTTTTTTAAAGCTCAAAAAATTATCTTGCAGAGTAAAAGATAAATAGTATTATAATTATTATTAATTAACTGTTCATCACTTCTGTGCTGGAAATATAATACTTGTGCATTTTTTTTTCCAAAGGGGAGCAACAGCAAGGTGACTGAAAGGCTTAGTAGATACAGCTTACATGTTCATTGAGAAAACTACACTTTGGGCTCTGTTTTTTCTTTCCAATAACCAGTATGTTGGCTTCTAGAAAGCATGAGAGACTTTCAACATGTTTTTGAAAGAGAAGACAAATAAGGTAGTGGGGACCAGATGTTGCCAGAGTCTTTTTTTCCTTTCCTTTTCCTTGCTTGTTACTTTAGGCTCCATGTTGATATGGTAGGGTGTTGTGATGAAAAAGTGGTGAGGAACTAAAAAGCATCAATCTGGTGGAGGAAAAAGGAAGCAATAGAGTTATTTTGGCTTGACAGCAGTAGGAGGAGAGGGAGGCACAGGGGAAAAAAATTTTTTTTTAGGTTTCTTTTAAAAATATTCAGAGCTACTGCTTTGTATGACGGATTGTGAGGAGACCAGATTATATACAGTAAAAGTACATGATCATTTACACTGCTTACACACAGGGGTTTTTCCTTTTCAGTGCGAGAGTGAAGAATATCGAAGCCTCCCAAAGCCACCTGCAAACTTTCTGTTACTGCCAGAGAGCTTGCTATGGATTGAAGCAGGTGTCAAGGAGTGATTCAAAAGTCTGGAGATGTCTTTTCTGGGTGTGTAGTCAGGTGGAGCAGCAGAGATGCTCAGAACAAGGATGAAATGTGCTGTGAGCAGTGCTGTGAGAGCTCTGAGCATCCCTGCCCTGGGATCGTGTCTGGGCAGGCAGGAGTGAGGAACACTGAACCACCCAAGGTCAGAGGTGTCTCCTGCTGCTAAACCCCTGGGTTAAAGTGACCATTTTAGGTAGGAGAGCACATTTGTCTGCAGAATTACAGACTACAGAGGGAGAAGCCTTTTCTCTGGAGTGTTAGGGACAGGTGGGAATGATGTCTGTGAGATATTTAGGGAGTATCTGCCTGTGAACACCTGCTTCCTACCACACCTCTAACCACAAATGTGAACTTGGAGGAATTCAGCACTCCTGTGACTACTGTGAATAAGGTGATCTAACCTTCCAAGTGACACTGGGTATAATAGAGGCCATGGAGATGAGCATTTTCCTTCTGCACCATGCAGGAAATGGTTCTTAATTATCCTTCATTGTCAAAATTAACAGGAACTACATTAAATGTTATTGCTCTGACTTTAATAAAACCCCCAGACTTTAACCCTCGATCCAGTGAAATACATATATAAATGCTAAGTTCATGTTTCTATATTTGTGGGTTTATTGAATTTTTTTTTCTCTGTGAGTCTTGGTCCAGTATTAAGGTCCTTTATTTGCAAAAGAAATGTTGGGGTATGTTGAGAGTAAAATTATAAGCTTTTCAGGTTGCCACTGTGACTCAGTGCTCCTGCACTATCTATTGATCCAGTTGGTATCACTCACACCACATGTTCCTAACTATTGAATTCAAGTGAAAACCTAGCAGCATTGTATTGTTTCTCCCTTATGAAAAAAGAGCTGATTATTTTGGAGAATTTGACAAGAATAATTATCTTTTCTCTCCACCCCTTTGAATAAAAATGAACAGCAGCAAAATAAACTAGTATAGTAAAATTCAGGAGCTGAAATTGCATCTTTTGGTTGCCTCTTCTATTTTGCATTTTAATGCAACATTGATGATAACATTTGTCAAAGAAACCTCACAGTCCTTCAGAATCAGGTTTGGCAACAGCATAATTGGTGCAATGTGGGAAAAATATTGTTTGAAATGTACTTATGGGTGCAATTTGCTCTGAGGCTTCTCCTTAAAGTGCATGATTTGTCACTTCATCTTTGCTGAAAGAAAACTTTCCTACTCAGCCTGAAGTCATCTCTGCATCAGAGTAAGTCTCCTGCAAGAGATCAGGTCCTGACACGAGGCTGAGGATTTTGTTATAAGATGTGTAGTTTTATTGCAGGCAGTGTCAAGGATTTGTGTGCTCTCTTAGACCTTGTCAGTGTTGACCAGCCTCACCCAGAGCTCTGCTGTAGCAGGGCTTCAGCTCAATCCCTGCTGCTGTGTCCCTGCTTTGCTTTGCTGCAGATCAGATCCTGATCTGGATCCTGACCCATGAAGTGACCTGCTGGTTGGACCCAGACTTGCCTCACCACCACAGGCTGGTCTGATGATCTGAACCTGTGGTTGAGCTCCTCTGCTGCCCCAGGCATGCCCTGATCAGGTGCTGTGGGAGATGACCCTGCCACAAGAGTTCTGGCTTCCATGTCATGCTCAGCTCCCCATGGTTTAGGGATCAGCCAGTACTCACTGTTCCCTGGGAAGGAGAGGTTCAAGTCTTCAGAAAAGAGGGATATGATGAAGAATTTTTGGGTAGGTCACAACTGGCAAATCTGTATGAGGTCACTTCTCTTTTATGCTCAGTCTCTACTCAAACCGACTCTCCTCTTCTTCCTACTCAGCAAAGTGCTTTTTGATGGCATGTGAAATATTTTTTATGTATGTCCTATTTATTATTTATTTTTATTCCTGAAATATCAATTTTCTTGCTGTGGTGGTACTGAATAGTTGGTTTGGTAAGGTATTCATATTTTCTAAACCTCTAGGCTTTTTGCAGAGTATTTTCTTATGGCATTGTTCAGGACTGTGAATAGGAACCTGCATCTCTGAGCAAGATAATGTGGATATCTGAAGAAATACAGCAGTTTGAGCTGAATGCATAGTTTAAATATGTCTGGACTCTGCTATATGAGCTACTATAAGCTAACTGCTTCTTTATTTGCATCTTAACAAAATGAAGCATTAATGGATTTTATTTTCCTAGGAGAGTGGTCCCATCCCTCAGCAGCGTGTGACTGGCTGTGCCCTGCACTGCCACGTGCAGTTCCCAACTCCCTGCTGGGCTCTTGTGTTCTGTTCTGTGGATGCTTCTCTGAATGCTCATTTTTCCCCATGGCTGCTTCAAATGCACATCCAGAAGTGAGAAGCACTTACTTTGCTCCTCTTTCTCTTCTCCCAGAAACCACTACCGCTGCAGTGCAGCTGCAGGAGGAGGCATGAGGGGAAGGTTCTACTACACCCTCACCTTCAGCATCAAGTTCCCTCACAAAGATGACGTCTGCTACCTGGCCTACCACTACCCCTACACCTACTCCACAATGATGGTAATACTGACATGCACACCTAGATAAGATAATGGCCCTGACAGGTTGGAGCTGCTTGGGGATGTGTAGATGTGGAGAGGATTGCTTTCACACCTCCTCATCCCTGGGAGTGTTCAGTCAGGTCGGATGGGGCTTTGAGCAGGCTGGTCTAGGGGAAGGTGTCCCTCCTCATGGCAGAGGGCATGGAATGAGATGATCCTGAAGGTCCCTTCCCACTGAAACCATTCTGTGATCATGATGGTGTAATTGTCTTGTTTACAGCTGCAGCTCCTGCCAGCTGTAAAGCCCAGAATGCTGTAGAAGAAAAGAAATTTCTCTGTGGGATAAGCTGAGGACAAACCATTAGTGCTCATACCAGTCATAACACAGACCAAAGGTGTCTGCACTCACTTGGGGTGGCAGGATCCTCCTCCTGAGGGGCTGGGAATAAGAGGGATAAACCTGATGACAACTCAGATGTGCTGCCTGATCTTCTTCCTGACACGGGGCCCAGCTTTCAGAGCTGCACCCAGGGTTACCAGGCTGCTGAACCTCATCCCATAATTTACCAGCTCTTTCCTCAGTGCCAGCTGGAGTGTCAGTAGGAATTGGTGACACTTCTACCAGTGCTGTCAGTACAGAAAACTAAAAGAATACAACTCCACAGCATAAATTTAGTTGTTGGATTGTACCAAGTTTTTTTTTTTTTGCTGGATACAGGTTTGTTTTCCACAGCCTTTTCTGTGGAAAGGGGTGGATGGTAAGGGAATTTTCTGTGAAATGCATTGAATGTGCTTCCTCTGTAATTGATGTAGAGGGGAGATAGGATGAAAGAAGTGAAATGAATAGTTCTGGGAGTAGCTTTGCTTTGATGCTAAAGATGAGAACGATGTTACTGCAAATGAAACCTCACAGTTCCAGCAGATCAGTTTCCCTTCCTTCTCACCTCAGTTTCCATTGTCAACAGATTTTGTTTTGGGCAATACATGCTGGTGTGGGCTGGTGGAGTTTGAGGTCACTGTGTTTTTTATGATGCTATCAGTTTGCCATCAGCAGATGTTGGAGGCTGTGCCTTCCAGGGGACAGTGTCCTCCCCCAGGACTCGCTGTGCTGCCCAGCACGCCAGCAGAGTTGGGCTGAGATTGATTCCCACTCAAGAAAGTCTCTTGTCAACAGTTTTGCATCCTGTTATAGACATCCAAAGAAACTTCTTCCAAGCAAGATCTGGAAGAAGGCCAGGCCAGCCTTCAGTCCAAAACATGTCTGTGAGCTCAGCTCTCATCAGTCCCTCTCCAGTTACTCCTAAAGTTCCGTGAGGAGGGCTGTGTGCTCCAGTGGTGGGGTCTGACCTTTAGCCCTGGAGGCACAAATACCTACAGTCTGCAGGGTAAAAAATACATGCAATACTGAAGAATTGGTTGGACTTATTCACCACCATACATTTCACATAAATGCAGTGCCTCATCATTATTTTACTGTTATTGATTTCTATCTTTTGCTGGCACAAAGCAAGAGAGACTTGGAGGGTTTGTGTGCTCTGGGAATCACTGAATATCTCACCTGCTCCTGAATTAATAGAATAGAGATGAAAAAGATGTTATTTCTAGGCTTGCAGGACCAGGTCTTTAAGTATTTCACTGTCTCTTCAAATAAAATGCTCATTGAAGTTAAAGGGAATTTTGCCCCAGGAAAAGTTTAAATGAACTCAGACACAATAAGGACCATAAAGTTTGGTAAATGGGAATTATGGGTGAAAAAGGTTGATAGATTGTCAGGTCCAGCTCAAGCTAAAGCAAAATCACGAGTTCTAATAATTCTGAAAGGCTTCTTTGCTTGGGCTAATTTAAAATATCAAGAGATGCACTACACACATTTCCATTTTACTTTTATTTCCACAGTAAATAAACTAAATCAGGTTTCTGCATCAGTAGATTGCATTTTAAAGCATTTGTCCACTGGTGAAGAGTGTCAGTTTTACATATCAATAATAAATTAAAACTGATTATAAACCCAAGGGCTCAATTAAAGACATAGTGCTTTGGGGAAGAAGATAAACTTGTATATGGAGTTAGTAATTTGAAAATGTTTTTAAATATCATATATATTTAATGGTTATAGGCATATTTGCAGGAAATATTGCAGGATTTTATTTGAACTGGATGTACTCTGCAGTTCGTTACTTCTTGTCCATTAGTAATTACATTTCTTTTATGAACAGTAATTTATCTATTTTTACATCACAGTATTAATTGTTTTGATATCTAGCTGAAATCTCTGTGGTAGCTATACCCAATTGAGTTTCCCTGGGTGCCAGGAACATAAGTAAATGATGATATTGAGTTCTCTGTATCTCTGTGAGATTGTTAAATGCATCTAATACTTGAATTTACTTTATAGAGCTGTATTTTAATTGTTTTATAACACAGCTGACTGTAAATTTCAGTTCTGTGTTTACATGGCTCTATTTGGATGCTGTCTGGTGAGCTCCAAGGCTTGAGGAACAGGAATGTGGTATCCCATAAACGTGGATTAAAATTTAACCCTGACTTATAGAGACAAACCATCACCCTGTGAGGGTCATTGAGGGGAACGGATGTGTTTTAGTTTTTGTTAGGACAAGAGTGCTCACTGCACCTATTCCTACCAACTGGGAGACAACTGGTGTTCCACAACACTCAGCAACACCCCAGGGTGGCATTGCTCACACTCATCAGTTGCAATGCAAACACAGAACCACACTTCATCTGGTGTGTGGGTGACAAGTGGCTCTGTGTCTAATGAGGCGCTCATAATTTGTTCCAAAAAGTCTTTCTTCTAAGCTGCCAAATTTTCTCAAATTTCTCAAGAAGCTGTTGGACTTTTAGAATTGTTTAAAGCTGTCATAAACTTTGGGGGTGGGGAGAAAAATCTCCCTTTTTTAAATAACTTCTTGGAAAGACACTCTTCAGATTTCCCACTACTGTTTGTACAAAATGTTGTTTCGATATAAAGTTTTTGGCTGCCTCTGATATGGAGTTGTCACTGAGTTTCACTGGCATGTGCTTGACAGCTAAGCAGTCAATTCTGTAAATGTTCAAAAGTGGTGAGTTTTCTCACTTTTCTACAAAACCCTTATTAAAATATAAAGAGGAAATGCTTCTCTTTTGGATTTCATGTATGCATAGAAATTCCATTATGCTAACAAAAGCACCCAGGCACTGCTCAGGCAAAATCACAGAATAGTTTGGGCTGGAAGGGACATTTAAAGGTCATCTGGTCCAACCCCTCTGCAGCAAAAAGGGACATCCTCAAGTAGATCATGATATAAGAATAAATATTCTGGGAAGCTTTAGTGAACTGGGATGCATTGTGAATGGCTTGTGCATGTTTGTGGGATGAAAAGGTGCTGATATTAACTGGCAGAAGAGAGGAGCTGGGAGGTTAGCAAGATATGGATTTTAGTATCAAAAGTAATATACAGCTACCTGAATAAAATCAGGTTTTATAGACTGTGAACTCCTTTATAAATCTGCTTCCTTGCTTCTTTTCCAGTCCCATCTTGATATCCTGGGACAAAATAGGAACCCTAAGAAGGTTTACTGGAGGCAGCAGACACTCTGCCAGACTCTAGGAGGAAATCCATGCCCATTGCTCACAATCACTGCCATGCCTGAGTCTAAAACCAGAGATGAGCTGGAACAATTCTGTAAGTAGCCCAGTGAAGCATTAAAAAAGGTGCTGGTGAGTTTGCTTGTGTTAGCAGTGACAATAACAACCTTTTTTGTGAGCATTCTGATTTTCTTGTCTTTCTCATTTTGGAAAAAGGAATATAAATATGAGGAATAGCCAATTATGATGCCCTTTAAAAATTACAGGTTTGCACGGAGGAGGGAGGAGAACTGATATAATTTTGTACTTCTAATTTCTCTTCAACGATGTAAAACATTTGACAAGTTCAAAATGAAATATCTCCTAGAGCAAAAAACTGTGAAATAACTAACTCAACTTTTTTTTTTGATATTTTATGTTTTCTACTAAACCAAGATAACTCATTCCCAGCTGGACCAGCAATTGAAGTGTTCTGGTAAAATTCCAGCTTCTCCAGTGTGCCCAGCAGATCCATCTGGACACAATATAACTCTTTGCATTCTGTCTGAGACCATACTGGTTATGTACTGTTTAATAGTAAATATTATAATTGCCATTTTATATCTAGAGGTGGTTATATTTCTTTGTGACAGCCAAAGATTTAGACCTTCAGTGGCCTTGATGAACAAGATTAAGATATGCATGTTTCTGTAACTCAACAGCAGTTGAGTGATAAGATTCTGATTAGCCTCACATTGGGTTAGCTTTGATTTTAGAGCCTTAATCATTAACTACTTATATGTAGGTTGATTTTTTTTTCTGAAATCAGGAACAAGGTATACAGTGATTTTTTTTTTTTATCTCTTCAAACATAACACCGGTTGAGATCTTTGAGGCTTGTGAATATTTAAATTGTCTTAAGATCATTTTAGGTGTTAAATGAATAGTTTTCATCACCTCACTTAGATACTAGGCTAGAAGAATCCAAAGGGATTCTGTGACATGAGCACAGTCCTTGTAGCAAACTTCTTCTAAACTGAAAGGGAGCTGAAATATGAGAGTTAGTGAAAGTTATTGCTATCCTTTTTGGTCCAGGTTTAGAGCAGAGTGACTGCAGCTATGCTGACATTACAGTGTAATCATCCACAGCTCGTACTTTTTACTGTAATAACTCGATTACAAATTCAGCTTTTACTCTGGATTAGCAAATTTATATCATGAACATGCTTTTCTTGGTTGAAATACTAAAGCAAAATAGCCAAGTACAAGCTACATGGGGAATTCTGTGAATTTATAATGTGCATGCACATGCACAGCTTTAATTGTGGCTGTCCATGCCTGGCTTGAGGAGACAATTCCTGCCCTTGAGCACTTTTTTTCCATGATAATGATACAGAAAACCAGTGGGTGGGAGCTGGGGAGGGGGAGGTTGGTTATCTAAAGCAGCCTTTGGCACGTGGCAGGTGATCACCTGGTCAGGTGTTATTTGCTGACACCTCATGGCAGAAGGTCTCGAGGGGGCAACTGGAAGTTAGAATATTTCATTTGAGGATTGGAGCCATCTGGAAGAGGCAGACAGTGAACCAGATTTTCTGCCCAAGTGAGAAGCCCTTGGTGGTGGCAAAAATCTGCAAAGTACCCAGTGGTGCAAAGCAAAATCTGAGCAAATGTTTGGGCTTATCTAAGCAAGGGCTTGGAGTGAGTCAGTCACATGAGGAGTCCATATCCTGAACATTGGACTTTTGGCTTTGAAAGGACTTTCTGAAAAGAGTGTTTTGCCATAAGAAAGCAAAAAAATTCAAGAAAGTATTGTGATAGAAATGTGGCCATGTTGGGAGGCATGTCCATTTTCTGGAGCACTATTAGATTGCTTCTTGCAGTGTTAGAAGAGAACCTGGCAGGTTTTCAAAGGTTGTTAACCTGTCTGCATAGACAAGGCTTGGCTTGCTTATTCAGCCCAGGTTTGCTGAAAGATTCATAAGGCATCTATGAACTATTTGGACAGATACTTTTTCCAAATGCTTCAGACTGTTTAATATACTGCATCTAGGTTCAAATCCCAATTATGTGGCTTAAGTCCTCTTTATTTTCAGTAGAAGTAAATACCTCCTGCCTTGTGGTAGTACATGAAGCCAGTGGGAGCTTGTGGTTCTCCCTGAAATGCCATGAAATCCCATTCAATTAAACCCTTCCTCTGAAGCCTTGCACTACAGTGAGATTTCAGACTTCCTATCCATGAGCCCATGGAACTCAATCAAAACAGAACATGTGGAAACCCCAGCTGTCCAACTGAAAAAGAAATTTTTTGGGGGGGAAAGACAAGGCAACATAGTTTCACTCAGGTTTTCAAGACTGTAAAAGTAAACACCAATACTCATAAGTGATGAAAAATATTTATTGTTTTATCAAGTGGTTGAACAGCAAGGCAGCACACCATGTTTTATGCTGTGGGGATGCCTGTAGGCAAATCTGAATAATCATGTATGTGCTTATTTTGTTTGAATAGCTTGGATAATTATGGCTTTTGGGGATGCACTTGGTCTAATTTGTGCTGCTTTGTGTTGCTTTGATCAGCAGTTACTTCTCTGTTTCCTCATTTTGTATGACATATCCATTTTCTGTGAAGTGTTTTGGCTGATGGAAGGACCTGTTTGTCAATGTTTTCCCTGCTAAAAACATAACTCAAGAGCAACAACTTAGAGCTAAATATGAAGAGACCAAAGGGTGGAGAATTTCCCTGCAATAAATCCCATGGCTTTGTACATCTCCATGCTTGGGTATTTCAGTTTGAGAAGGAAAATAGACCTCCAGCACTGGGGAACTTGGCACATGGATAATGAATAAAAATGGACAGTCCTTGTTTTTCCTTCTGGTTCAGGCCAATGCACAGTTTTCATGAGCTATATCAATTTGATTTCCTATCAAATTTATGTTGCTTTTGTTACGTGTGTTAATCTGTACCTCGAGAGTTTCTTTTCAGCAATGCCAGTGGCACAAACCTCACCAGGACTTTGTAGCTCCTGCACGTGATCACACTGAAATAGTGTAAATCTTTCTCAGTATAGACACATAGGGACAAGGAAACATCCCAGATAAAGAGGCATTGGGTGGGTGAGGAGTACTGGGAAAGGCAGCAGGATCAGCCTGGCAGGAGTGCAGTGGGAAGGAATTATTTTGTATTGGAAGTGCCCAGGGAGAGTGAAGGCATAGCATCCTCTGTGTCAGCTGGGCTTTACTTCCCTTCCTCAACTCTTACAGATTGCTCTTGTCAGGCTTTTGATTAATGTGGCCCTAGGATGGTTAAATTTGTCCGAGTTAAATTTATTAACGTGCACCTTGTTAATAGGAAGCACAAGCCATGCTGAAGGGAAGAAAAATGGGCTACTTCTTTCCTTCATTATGCGTTGTTTGTGTGAGGCTTTGATGTTCACTTTAGGCTCCTTTCTCCTTCCTCTCTTTATATCTGCCCTTTATATGACAGTGGTGTACTGAACAATTTTTATTAAATGTTCAGTTCTGAAAATGATACAGAGACAGAAAGAAATGAGCTGGGAACTCTTTGGCTTCCTGTGCTTTTACTGTCATTCATGCAACCACTCAGTTACAATCAGCACAACCTCCACTCAAACCTGATCCATGACTGCAGGTACCTGGGGCTGCTCAGTGGTCCCTGCTGGGCTTTCCAGCTCCATGGACTTGAACAAATAGAGATTGAGAGGGTCTATCTTGTTTTTTGTGGTTGTTGTTTAATTTTAAACTTGCTCTTCCTGCCATCAGAGGAAGAAGACTCAACATCCAGCTAATACAGATGTCTTTAATACCCATTCTAACTGCAATATCCTCCATGGTCTTGTGATAAAGGTAACATCATTCTGACTGTGTGTGGGGGACTTCATTTCTGGCTATGTCAGGTCTGCCTGGTGAGAGTTAAAGGGACTTTTGAAGGGAAAATCTTTCAGAGCATTCTCAAATGAATGCAGAAACAAGGAGAATGATAAAGCTTGCAAATCCTGGTGCCAACTCCCTGCTTGATGAATTATTAGGTGTTTTCAGAGGTCTGATTTTCTTCAGTTTGCCACACACACAGAGCCCAGTGAAGGCAGTGTTAGCAGCATGTATGTGCACTCAGTAATAGTTTGCAAACTCTCAATTCACAGTATTATTTATGCATGTGTGCAGTGTGTAACTCCACTAAACGCCCTGGCAGACAGCTGAGTAGACCCTGCAAGCAGTAGGATACTGTTGTAAGTGACAGATCAAATGGACAGATGAACTCTTCATAGAAGTGTAAGGAAAATATTTAAACACTGACACACAGGCAAGGATAAAATTGTCTTCTCGCTAAGAAAGCAAAGGACACTGATATGTTGCTAACATTGACAGAGCGGTGGAATTTAAACCACCAAAAGTAAAATGATTGGTCAGAAAAGAGCAGTGGACGTGTGCCATGTGAGCTGCCATGTGAGCATCTTTCAGGAGGTGTTTCCTGGCTGTACCCTGAGTTGGGGTGGATTTGCTCTCACCTTTAGCTAGAGGAGGGAAGGGGCAGGACAGCTCTGAGATGTGATGCAGTGTAGGTGCCATCCTGGTTAGTGCTAACACAGAGTAATGACTCCAACAGCCCCACAGGAATTGCACAACTCTCTTCATGGCTGGTTGTACTGTTGTCATCCCCATTAATAATGGTGATTATTCAGTGTGTTGTGTATGTTCCAGAGTCAACACACCTAATGAGCACCCCTTTAGCCGTGGGAAGCATTACAGATCTGAATTTTGTGGTTTAAAGTTAACCCAAATTGTCCCAGATAATTAGCAGCAGAGGTGAGGAAAATTAAACAAAAATGACACTAGCAAATGGATTTACATCTGTAATATCTGTCACTTTGAGTTGCTCTTCTGTCATCATATGTCCTCTTTATGCATGGCTGAGGAAACCATTATGAATATTGTCAAAAAAAAGATAATGACACCTGCTTATCTTAAATAGTCTCCCGGGGATTTGAAGCACATTTTTTTGTCTAGACATGTTTCTGAAGAAGGATAGAGTAATGTTTTTGGGATAGATATGGTAGGATGCTCATACCACTGATCTGCAGATGCTCCTGGAGCTGGAATGAGGGATAAAGTAAGACTAATAAGGTGTCTTTACCTGGTCTCATCTTAAACCTACGGAATAAAAAAGACACAGTTGCTGGAAAAAACTATTCTAACATTTCTCAATTTGCTTATATAAGCTATTTAGATGGTTGTTTGCAACTTTGATCTTTTCTTAGGAAGAAACAAGCCCTTTACCTTTAAATATAAATTGCAGCAAAGAGCAATTCCTGGGCAAAAACAGCAGAGGATGTGAATTGCAGGGGCCACTTATGCAGGATACTGGGAAATAATGATCATGTGGAAAATGTACACAGTTTAATTAAGCACATTGATTAAATCAATATGACTCAAACAGCTTAGTGCTCCAATCAGCTTAATCTCATTAAATGTAATTCAGGCCTCAATAATTGATTAATAATGCATTATAGTTTATGAATTATTGACTCTGAGTTATTATAACTGTGCCTGCTCCCCGTGTGGCAACCAGTGTTGCATGTTAATTATGAAAGGCTCAAGCTCTCTTGAATAACTTTTTCAAACCTGGAGATGACACATCTCCTAGAGAAACAGGGATCAAATTAGTTCAACACCTTCTTGGAGTCAGCCTGCCCCAAAGGAAACTGCACACTCCTTAAAGGAAGCTCTCCTCTAATGATGTCAAAATAAGGAGGCAGAATGACCTGCTTTGATTGGTAATGATCTTTTCAGCAGGCAGAAGGGCTGCCTGGAGCAATTCATCTGGAGTGCTAACCTGGCATTGTGCTGGCTGGAAGCAGCTCTCACCAGCGAGCACATCTGCTCTCTGCTGTTCCTGCACGTGCTCCTCCCTCCAGCACAGCACAGCCACTTGCTCATGCACCCTCAGGTCACATATGTCTGCCAAATGGGGACCAACCCACCTCCCCACAGCTGGCTGGCTGCTGGCTGGTTTCTGTGGAAAGGTCTGATAGGCTTTATAATGACAATTCCACAGTGCTAATGTCGTACAAGAGGAAAGAACCAATGCTGCTGTTGATGAGAATCTCAGGAGAGAAACCAAGAACTGAGGAAAGCTCCTGGGGTGGTCCCCCATTAGATGGCATTTCCACTGAATGGAAACAGAAGATGTTATCTCTGACAGACTGTTTTTGTAGCTTCCTAGGTACTTAATGTGGACCAAATTGCAATCTTATGCAGAAAGTGTCCACCAGCATTACATTTCCTTCAAGTATTCCATTTACAGACCTGGTCTGCTTTTTCCTTTCATCACTTCTCTATCTCTTCTCCTTATTTGTGATTATAGTTAAAAGTGAACAGATTTTACTGTGTATAGAAATTGATTGAGATGATTATAGAACACTGGAGAAAAACATTTTTTTCTTTATCCTTGCATCTGCAATAATGAGGTTTGTGTCTTTGTATTCTTTTGGTTTGAAGATTTTCTCCCAATTTGCAGGGCTGCCAGGCAGAGGTGCTGATTTCTCTCTCACTTTGTACCAAACACTTTGTTTTTGGTGACAGGAAGAGTCAGCTGTTGTGAAAACTGTTATCCTGTTTTAATGCAGCAGTGAAGAAAGGCTGAATAAAATTGTCATGTGTTCTACAGCGCTAAGTAATTGCAGAATTGAGACTATGTTTTTTTGCACTTGAATAGACAGTTTCTCAAGCTTCTGCAGCCAAAGCAAAGCTCTCCAGTTATACAACACTGATGGTGTGTGCTGAAATTTTTTCAAGATCGTCTTTCAATTTCAAACATCTCTTCTACTTTTTCTTTCTGATATCCCAGTCACAACAGTGTTGGCAGCTCCTTGTGAAAAAAACAGGCAAATTTCTGCAAAACTATGCTCCTGTTTGAGTATCCAGCTTGCTGCCATAAAGATGGAAGCTGGTTGAATGGAATATGAAATTTGTGAGACAGACACATGGTTGTCTGCAGGCTGAGGCCAGTATTTATTTTTCATGGTGTATCAAATGCTCTTTGAATCCCAGCCTTTGGTGGAGCTGACTCTGCCAGCACAGCTTTGACACAGTGGTCAGCCTTCTGTGAGCTTGGCAAAATACATATTAATATATTGAATTCCAGCAGTCAAGGCAGCAAGGAATGGACAGAAAACACTGAACAAGGATGCTAAAACTGTGCTTTGAAGCATAGACAATAACAGTGATTTTAGCAAAGAGAGAAAGTAAATATTAGGGCAATCTCTCATTCTGTCCCACCCTCTGCCTAATGCAGCATGATGGCAGAATAAGCACCTTAAATGAGATTATTTGTAGTGTTCTTCATTCAGCTGCCATGTTTTGTATTTTTTTAAAATAAAATTCCTTCTGAAATTTGGATGTTTTTTTCTAAGCTGTCCTCTGCTTAGGGGATAGAGCAGAAAATTCTGTAGCACTTTTTTCATCACTTGTTCAGCTGCCTTTCATTCTTTGATTTAGAACAGTCTTATTTCTGCCCCAAGAGACTTATAACCTTTGTATGTCCTTTCTAGAGAAGAAATTATCTGATTAAAGGCAGAATTTTCTGGAACATAAATTATCAGTATTTTCTTGGTTGGTATGGGCTTGAGCTAGAACATCAGGAGTTGGATATGATGATCCTTGTGGGTCTCTTCCAACCCAAGATATCCTATGATTCTCTCAGTAGTGCTTAAGGCTGGCAATGCTCCAGGCTTCCAGAACATAACAGTCTTTTCTGATACACTAATGAATTAAACATCTTGAAAATGAAAATTAGCATATCTTAGTCATAATTATTTTATTTCTTGATTGGTTTGTCAAGTTCCTCAGACGAGTCTTCTCACAGGAGTGTGGTACTACTTGTATTTTTGCTACAAGGCATTGAAAACTATCAATGAAACTGAAAATGGTTTGGTTGTATGTATTTCTTATATTGATTTGGAAATTTATAGGCAACTTCTTGGAATATGCCTGTCTTACACCACCCCAGGATCAATTTTCATTGTAGTGGACCTGCAAGCTTCTATAGGAGTGCTAGGCTGCCCAAATTCTTGCCTTAACAGAAGGGGAAAAAAATAATCTTCTCTCCCTCAGGTGGAAACAGTTTGTGAGAAGCCTGCAGGTGTTTCCAATGGCCAATCAAGGTATTGAAATACAGCCCAGCAGAGCCTCCAGGCAGCTCTTTCTCCTTCAAATGGTGAACAAGCATTAAACTTCTACTGGGTTTCTATTATCAGCTTCAAATCATGGTGTGGCAAAAAACCCCCAAATCAGTGTGTTTCTGTGAGTGACACATTTCCCATGCCTGGCCATAAATTCCAGTCACGTACAGTCCTGTGGGGCACGTGCTAAAGGTCACTGTGGTACTGTGTAAGTCAGCCAGAGAAGCATTTGGGTTGAGGTAAATCTCTCCTCAGTGTGGCAGAGATGGGCTGTCAGAGGGAGGACACAATTTTAGGGTCGGATTGTCACTGGAGACTGAGCGTTGATAGGAGCAATCTGCACCCTAAGGTGTGAAGAGTCAGTGCTTGTGCCTCAAGGTAAAAGCCAAGGTCAGCAAGGGGTTCCTTTATCTGGCCACAATATTGCCCAGTTGGTCACATGTCATATTACACAGGGAGGCTGTTTTCAGGTCTGGAGCACCTGCTGATGTATAAATTGGGTTGTCCTGAAGGCAGCTGGGTTTGCCCCTGGACACCTGTGTTAAAACAGTTGCTTCTGGTCATTAGTTCTGTGGATAAAGGTGTGGATGGTGGGGCAGTCTGTGGATCACTCTTGCTTCTTGAATTAAAAGGTCAGTAAGACATTCCTCAGGTTCAAGCCTCTGTAAGGTAAGAAATTGTCATTTTGTAACGGTAGAAATGTGACCAGTTGTTCTCCTTTCTCTTTGGTTGTACCTCCTCATTGATAACTGCTAGGCAAGCTGTGATCCCAGAGCTGGGAGCAGGACAGCTGCCAGGTTGGCCTTGTGGAAGAGTAATCTGTGGCTGGAAATCCCAGGGGTGTAGCACATGCACCAGCTGCTGTCAGACCCACACAACCACTCCTGCCATCTCAGAGAGCAGTTTTTATTTCTGGTTCAATATTCTTTTCTTTTCTGTTCCAGAAAAGCTGTGCTGATACACAGATTGAGGTAGATACACATTGCTTTCTGATGCCTGACGATCTTGTGGGAACAAACTATTTTGGATGGCAAGGTTGGGCAGAGTTGGCAAAAAGTGGTGTCTGCCACTCTTCTAGCAAACCATTGCTTTTAGTTTGGGAACTCAGCTCAGGGACAGTTTGTCAAGTCTTGCACAGTTTGTGTTAAAAAACTGCTAGGCTGTGACAGAACCCAGAGTGTGTCCTGCTAGCAGGGAACTCTGCTACTCTGAGGTAGACTTTTCATGATCCTGTGACTCTTGAATTTCTCACTCTAACAATAGGCTTCAGCTTGCACAGGCAAACCCTTCCTCAACACCCAGGACTAGCAGGCTGTGGGGAAACAAGTGTGGGTGGTGTTATAACTTTCATGTTGCTTTCACCTTTATACTTCTAAACTGGGAACTTTCTTGGTGCTTTTAAATCTTGGCTGACTGGTTTGGAGAGACTGTCTACTGCATCTGACTTGAAAATAGAAAAGTCATTCAGCTGATACCTCAAGGCTTTGAAAATGTTCTGGAAAACAACAATCTAATTTCTGGATTTAATGTTCCAAGCTATGCATTTTTGTCTGATAAAGGCTGACCTAGCTAGTCATGCATTACCAATGCCTGGAGTTGTTTGGATTGTATGGAACAGCTTTAGTGCATGTTTGCCAGAGCTGCAAGCAGATAGTTTGTTCAGCTACTCTGCCCACATCCATGCGAGGGGCTCTACACTCTTGTGAAATGCAGCAAACACTATTTCTATGTGCTGATCTTAATCAATGCTATTCCTATGTGCTGATCCTAATATTAATCTATCCAAGAGCATCACTGAGTGAGGAGGCATATTTGCAATACATGGTATGTGTTTGTTTTTCTCCTGGTTTTGTATCTGGAATTCTGAACACCTGCTATTTCTAATTCCCACCTGTAAGTTGATTTTGCTGGGAGGGCCTATGCAATTTCTGCCTGACCTGTTTAACTGAGTTTAATTTCTGTAATTGGAGAATGAGATCCATTCCTGTGTGACTGATGCAGCCAATCTTATCCCAGTAAAATAAGCCAGCAATATGTTGAAAGTAGTAGTTTGCAGACACCACAGGCTGATACTACTTGTTGCCTATAACTGTCAGATTCTAGAAACAAGCATTTGTGATTAATGGGCTGCAATTATACAAAAATACTGAAATGAAATGGGACTAAAAATACTCCGTAATGATTTTTAAAAGGCCATTCTGTTAATGAGAGGATTTGTCCATCTCTACATCAAAAAGAAACTTGTTAGCTCTCTGAGCTTGCCCACCTGTTTCTAATGCAGAAATAGAAATAAAACCCAAGTGGAGACAGCTGCTCTGCTCAGACTGCAAATGTGCTGATAAGATCAACGAGTTGATGAGTGACATGGTAGATACTGCAAAGTGCACCAGTGTTCCCAGACAGCTAAACTTGGACTTCTGTATCATTTCAGGGCACTTATTATGTGGCCGTAATACTTGGAAAATTATATCTGTCAAATCACCAATGCGCTTAGAATTTAATTTGCTCTATCAATTGCAATTGTTGTGCTTCTTAGCTGTGGGGGGAAAAGAAAGTAATTTTCCTTGCCACTTGGAAATTCTTTTTATAAGCTTTTACTCTTTTTTTTTCCATTGAATTTCTTTAACAAATTAGAATAGCCTGGGTGCTTTGAAAGAAGGAGGTTAAATTAAATGGGTTGAAATTTTTATTAAAACATGATGTGGGCAGAGGTGACGACTAAATGAAGAAGTCAGAATGGGGTCGGAGGTATGTCTTGGCCCATGGATAAGGAAGGACTTGTGGACAACTTAGGGACTTCCTTTTATTTTTTTTTCTTTTATTCTTTTAAGGAAACCAGAGAGACCTACTACAACATTCTGTTTTATTTCCTCATTCTTGCCTTCCCACTTTCATGTCATCTTTTGCTTTTTCCTCTAGTCTGAAAACATGACACGATAGTGAGGGATAAAGGAATACCATAGCACTCTGCAAATGTGTGTGCGCTTGATAATTTTGGGAAGGATGGGTGGGTTCCAGAATGAAAATTACAGCTGATCTTGATATAGGACAAATAACATGACTGAGAGAGGGCTCTACTGATTATGTCTAAGTGCATAATTCAATTCATTTTCATAGCTAATGAAAAGAGGAGGAAGTGATTGAAGTAATGGATTATGAAGAAAATCACTTCTAGGGTGAATGTGTATGGCACAGAATTCTTTGACTGGAGCTTGGAAAACATCTGTTGAGCTTCCAGCTCTGACTGATTTGTATTTTATCCTTGGGCAACTTACTTGATTTTTCTGTAAATTCTTACCTTCATAACTTGGAACACACTTGAAACATGTAATCTTCAGTCTGTGAAGTGCTTCAAGAGAAGATGAGTGAGATGGGATTTATTATCACTGGCATCAGAGTGACTTTGACAGGTCTCCCAGAGGATGTTTGGGTCCCATGGTGAGCACCTAACAGAAGGCTGTAACTAGTGATTGAAGTAGAGATGAAGAAAATAGGTAGATGGATGGGAGGGCACAAAGTCCTTAAATTCTTTGCTGATCAGGCTGTGCCTGATGGAAATAAAAATGCAGAGAGGCTTTTATTGTAAAAATGAGGCTGAAGTGGATAATGCAGCAGAAACTATCTCTGGCTAAATTTTTTTCTTTTGTGCTTGCCATGCTAGGGAATTTCTGGGGAAAAAAACAAAACCAACAAAAAAAAAAAACCACAATTTTTTTTTAAGTCCTTCCTATCCCTGTAGCCATGTGCACAAGGTGCAGCCAGAGCTAAGGTCGTTCCTTCCCTGTCTTGAGTAGCAGTGGACAGTGCAGGCTGTAACAAGATTAGTGTCTTCAGTGTCTTGTCTGCTTTGTCACTTCAGCATTGCAGGTCACCCTCACACAGCTTGGGAGCTGCTCTTGTGTGGGGCAGGGAAGTGCATTTAGCAGAACAGGCGTCGAAGGCTGTTTTTAAGCTCAGCCCTGTAAATCCTGGCCTCTGGCAGCCCAAGCTGTTTAGCTGTGTTTTATGAATCAGGTCATATCGTGTCTGCCACAGCTTCCAGATACCAAGCTCCTTCTGTGGCAGTTCTGCCAAGCATTTTGAAAGGGCACAAAAACAAAAGCTAGAGGGTCACCACGAGGCACAACTCAACCCATGGGAATTGAGCTTCAAAAAGAGCTGCTGCCAGAGGCTCAAAGAGTGAGCAAGAGACAGATGAAGGGCTCTGGGCATGTCAGCAGCTGTGGTGTCCTCACTATCCCTATTCTCCCCATTTTTTAGCCATTCCTCACTATTGAATGAGCAATAAACATGTAGGGGGGTGCTTGAAGTCTCTGTGCTGGCAAAGGTGATGGCCCTGCCAGCTATGGAGAATGCCTGTCTTGAAACAGCACTTCTGCTCATCACTGATGGCTTGCTGCTTAATTTCATACCCTAGATCACACCCTTTAAATCAGAGCACACCCAGGATGCTCCTTCTAGCTTATCAAAAGTCTCTCCCACCAGTTGGGGCATCACTTGCCATGCAGACACCATGACCTTGTTTGCCAGCCTATCAAAATGTAATGTGAAATTAGGCTCAGCCCAGATAAAACTGCTGTTTGCACAAAGGGTAGTGCTCCCCATGAGGCCATATAACCTGCCTCAAATGTAATTTAATAGGCAGAAATCAAATAAGATATATCAAATTAAAACATGCAGGTAATGCATGCAAACCCTAAAATAAATTTGGATTATAAACAGGCAGTGAGACTGAATGGTTGGTTTCTTCATCCATGAGGGAAGCACCCTAAGTAATACAGATGAAAGAAATAATTCAAGGAGATCCTTTGATTTTGAGAGTTGATGTGAGTGTTAGGTGGCAGGGGAAGGTTATTTTTTGATGAAAAGCATTTTTCATTAGCTGCATATTCTTGCAGTTAGAAAACATCAGTTAGAAGTCTCTGCATATTTTGAAAACAAGGTATTAACATAAGAAGCTTTGTTAGATACAGCAAGAAGATAAATCATCTTTGCAATGCTAGCCATTAGCCTGTCATGACCATGATTTACAGGGATTTTCTTCTATATAAATAAGTGTTTCTTTTAAAAGCAGTCAGAGTTTACAGAGCAGGAGATGAAGTGGCTGTGAATGCTCTGGAATATAATGGTTTAGATATGAGTGTTTCTTATGGCACGTTAAGAGAGGAGCTCAAGCTGTGGATTGTACAGGCTGTATCGAGTGAATGAGCTGTAAGTGGAAGGATTCTGGGGCAGGGTCAGCTGGAAAAGGTCAAAGTTCTGCTGTGAAAGTGCAGGAAGGCACTAGATTGAGGAAACATTGCAGTATCAGCTTTGTGAAGTCAGTCTGTGTACTACACATCAGAAATTCAAACTGATTAGGAACTATCAATTGGACTGTTAAATTATTTGCCTGGAAGAACCTTCTGGAGAATGCTTTTTAAATAAATTTAATATCACTTAGGAAACTGAAGAACTAAAAGCTGTCCTGTGTGGAAGCTCCCACTTTTGCAGTGATCCATGGAGTGCCAAGGAAGGACACCACATGTTCCACTTCTGTTTCTTCTGGGGCTGCCAGGACTGCTCTGCAGCCTGACTCCTTTATTCATGAGAACCTTTTTCTTCTTTTCTGTAGCAAATTGTGGGGATAAATAGAACATTTTTTGTCACCCTAACCTTCCCACCATCTTATTTCCTCGAACACACCACTCTTCCTAACGTGACACTCCGCTCCCTGCAGTGATTGATGCAGGAAGACATCACCCATTAGAGATCATTTTGCTGGCATCTGAAGGAAGGAACTCACTGACCTGAGACAGGGACTGCTTAGTGCCTCCTTCCACAGACTGTTTGAAATTTCTGCATATTATCTGCTTTGTGCAGTGGCAAATTTTGTTCCACCTAGTTTTGTCAAGTACTCTGGGGCTCAGATTGTGCTGTATGAGCCTGATTCCTTCTTCATCTTTAGGATATCTCAATAGCAGAAATGCTTGAAAAAAATTACAGCGTGAACGTAGTTGGGAACTTCAAGGCTCGTCTCTGCCGTTTCTCCTGGAAAACTTCTGCTCTGCTCATGGCCTGTCACACAACATGTCATGCAGTCCAGGAGATGGAACGTGGTGCTGCTTGTGCCATGATACAGGATCATTGGGCCAGCATCAGTTTTGCTCTCTTGATGGTCTGATTGAAAGACCTTTGATGTTGACCCCTCATTTGTGTTCTTTTGCTCAGGTATTTGGGGAGTTCATCCAAGACCTTGCCATGGAGACAAGATTCATTATTCAAAATTTGGAGACGGTTTTACCTCATTGATCTCTTGTTTGTGGAAAACAAGAATTTCCTTTGGGATCAGCTCTGGACAGTGCAGTTCCAAGATTTAGGATAGACTTAGACAGCAACCATGTAAAAGTCAATTTAGTGATGCCACAAATGAGGTCAACCTGCAGAAGGTCCTTTACTGTGAAGCTGTTGACATAGTGAAGTGTTAGATTTTTTGTAGACTTTCTGCTTATTTCCTTTTTCCTCTGAGTTTTTTATATGTAAGGAAAAACACAATATAAAATTCTCATAGTTTGCTTACTCTAGGAGAAATACAGAATAATATTTTTAAGAAACATTCCCTGTTTGACTGATTCTGAAGCAATGAGCGATAAATATCAAATCAAGTAAAGACCAAAAATTAAATTTTTACCATCAGAGGCAATGTGTGATGCTTTTTATCTTAACAAAAATTGATATTTTATCACTTTGACAATGAGAGGCTCTGATTGTACTTTCTTTTAATATATTTTACTACTTTCAAGTCATTCCCTGAGGAAGACTTCAAGTCAGGGAGAGATGGATCTGTGCCACTTAAAAGCACAACATATATTTAAGAATAAACATTACTTTATGCTGTAGGTGGTAATAGGTGGGTTTTAAATATGTTCTGCATAAAGAGTAAAGACCTTTTTTTAAATAAACTATAGAGTTTGTCTTCTGTAGAGCAGAACAGCTTGAAGTACTAGACAACTTAAACTTGTGTTAAACTGTTAAACTTGGCTGTTATTCCCAGCAGTGAAAGAAACCCTGGCAGGTGCTCCATTTCTCATGCCCATTTTAGGGCTCACAGGCCTCATTGCAGGCTCTAAGTTCATCTCAAAGTGGACAAAATATTGAGATCTTCACCCAGTTTTTTACCATTCCTTTCATGCCTGGATTTCCCAGGAGAAATTAGCAAAAATTGGGCTTCTTAACTGGATCCATTGAAGTTAGCAAAGAAGACAAATTCCTGTTGGGTTATTTCTGTCCCCAGCCACTGCAAGATCGTTGTGTACAAAATGACTTCTTGTGCTCTGGGCAATGTGGTTTTAATGTTAACTTCCACCTCTCCACAGGGGAGACTTTTTAGTGTAACTCACTGATATTCAGTCTGAATGTTCCTTTGTGGAGTTCCGAGCCATTAACCCCGGATTCACCCAGGTTTGGCACTCTGAGCAATTCCTCTTGCACTGAGCCAGTTCTGGGGGTGATGGCAGTGAGGGGCACGGGGTGCTGTGCTGGGGGTAAAGGCTGTGTCCCCCCCAGGCAGGAGATGGGGGCTGAGGCACTGCTCACTCTGTGTGAAAGCCATTTATTCCTGGAGTGTGTTCTGGGGGCATCCCCTCTGCCAGCAGCTCCTGCTCCAGACTGTCCATCTGCTGCCCTTAAATCCCACACAGAAGCTATTAGTGCCATCCACAGAGCAGGGGACATGGCCAGAGGGCAGCTCATGCCTCAGAGTTGACAGCTCAGTGATGCTCTGCCCTGTAGGTGCAAAGGCAGCTTGATCCCTTTAGGGATCAGATACTCAGAAGCCTCTCTGGCAGGGGATCTAACCAGAAAGCGCAGTTGTTGCTCTTACAGTGTTGAAATGTGCCTTGCAAATGAGAAAGATGAGCTGTGAGTGAGCAGTGGGTATGTAGAATGAAATGTAAAGGCAAGGGGTGAAAATATTGCTGGTTCAGAGCTGAAGCCTTATTAAAGTCCTGCCTGTCCTATTTGGGCAAATTCTTTCTAAAGTATCCTATGTCACCAAAATCCCATTAAACTGTCACATAAATTATCAGGGTTTCCTTTTTCCATCACTGTGGATTACCCAGGGAGATATTTTTATGACAATGGAAGCTTTTTCAGTCTGGTCCTCCCGCCTGATTTAATTTCAGATGAAATCCTTCTCTCAGAAAAGAGCCCATGGATTTTATAGCTCTATGGATCTCTGCCCTCTGCCTGCTACAGCAGCTGTCCTTCAGGTCTCTGTGTACTCATCTCCTTCCTGCACCTTCTTGTAGGCATGGGACAGTTTAGGGCAATGCTCTAGTTCTTCTCTCAGTTCAGCTTTTTTGTCTTTGTGCAAAAACTCCAGAAGGTGAAAGTCACATATATGCCTAACTTGAAAATACTGCTTTTTACTACTTGCCAGGTCTCAGAAGCCTTGCATCTCTGCAAGACAGTCTACATTTCTCCCATGCTGACTGAAAAACACATGGATTGATGGCCTGGCCATGGCAGTACAAAATACTTGAGTATCTGAAATTGCCTGCTGCCACAGAACAAATTAAAGCCATAATGTGTGTGTTATAGAAGCAGGGGGTGATAGATCCTTGCCTGCCTTCTGACAGATCATCTGGAGCTCCCTACATCAGCTACCTAGATCGTGTGGTGGAGCTGATCTTAGTGGTTGCTGCTCACACCTTTCAAGGGATACAGAAGCAGAAGCTGAGAAATGGTAATCTTAAGGGTCATAGAGAGGCTTTGGAAGATAATGACTAATGAGAGAAATCCCAGAAATTATATTTCTCCAATTTTGAAGTGGCAAGACTGTCACTAAATGAACAGGTAAGACAGAATTTCCTATAAATAATTCTGTTCTGTATGTGGGAAGAAGCCCTAATGATGTCAAAATATGATGATGAAACATTTCTGAAATATTTTATGAAATATTTCTGATTAGTGGTTAATGGTTAACATGGCTTAAAATGGCTAACATTAAGTAGTAAGCAGACACCTTGGATCAAAGAGAGCACAGGAGGTGGCAGAGCTGCCTTGTGGACTGGAATAGTAATTCCAGCAACCCTCAGAACAGACAGCTGGTTCCAGGGGAATAAGGGGCATAAAGGACCAAGTTTCTAAAGGAACTATTATGACTTATGTGGCTACAGGCCTCTGCTGGCCCTGTTTTGGCTACTGTAGTGGAGATTTTTGGCCCAGGACTTTATGAACAAGGAGGGAGGGCCAACATTCAGGCACAGCAGGGAGGGCAGTCAGGTCACCATAGGCTGGCTTAGCTGGTAGCAACTTGTGTTTCTTTTTATGTAGCCTAGTCCCAGTGGACAGTGAGGACAGGTGATTGCAATCTTTTTATAGCAGCCTTTTGCAATTTAAAGGTTATTTCTCCTTCCTCTCTGTTCACCTTTTCTTTCTGTGTCTGAAACTCATTTTCTTCAATAGTTCAGCCTAAGACTTCTAAACATTTTGTGATTTTTCAATGACCTCTTCAGTTTTCATCAGTTTTTTTTAACCTATGGTGGGCAAAGCACTGCAGTTATTTGGTTTTGCTCACTGGGTTGAGCAGAGGGAAGTAGCAGAGTGTTCCTTGCCTCAGCTGTGACGTTGCCTGGTGTGGGTCCCAGGAGAGCTGCCATTTCTGCAATGGCTTTGCAGTGCTGTTTCATCCCCTGATCCTTCCTGGCAGTACTTTTTTCCTAGCCTGCTGTCCCCCACCTTGGTTTCATGGCCTGGGAATGTGGCTGAGGGGAGCAGAGATGGATGTAGCAGTGAGCACCAGTGTAGGAGGTGCACCCAGGCACAGGAATTCCTCTGCTAGTGACAGCCCTGGGAGGAGGTAAATGCAGGTAACTTTCTTGACAGCAGCTTAATAAGGTACTTGCATGGTTTCAGTTTTGGATCTGATGATATTTGAGCAGCTCAGAGGGTGTGCAGAGTGACACTGGATATGCCAGTGAATGCTGGGTGGGTGTATCCTGAACTGGATGAGGCAGTGGCTGGAACTTTCTGCTAGACTAATGCAGGTGCACACACTTGGGATGGGATGTTTGTTATAGTTGCAAAGGGTTACAGTAAGCTTTCCATGGGTGTAAGTCCTAAAAATAAGGTTCAGTTGTTCCCCAGCCTTCCCCAAGAGGTATGCTTTGATTAGAACCAGAATTAGTTTGTGTGGGCTTCCTTTGCCTTCATACTGAAGGTCCTGCTGGCTCCTGCTGCTTTAAGAGCTTGGGATTTTGGAAACTTGCCCAAAACAGGCTTGACAATTTACTTACCAATTTCCTGGAGTTCAAACCCAGCATTGGTAGGAGGTCAAGCTGAACTGAGGCTGAACAGTCTGTACCCATATTCAGCTCCCTGATCATCTCTGATTCAGAGGTGAATGAATTCATAAAACATGTACACAAAAGGAGGTTGCCAAGCAACTTGGAGGCTGAAACTCTCCCATCAAGCTATGAAGGTAGAGAACAGGCAGCTGAGATGATTTGTAATGTTCACTTCTTTGCCATAGGTAACAGTAATAATACATATAATGCAGAAATATTTAAGAAAGGAATAGCCCATTGATAATTCTGGAAAACAACAGCTGATCCTGCTAGACTGTATTTTGCCTCTGTATTAAGATGTGTCTGCTTTTGGAGCATTTAGCCAAAAACAGGCACAGCAAGGAGACAGCAATCTGGAACAGGGGGAGATGGGCAGGGAAGAATTATTCTGTCCTAAGGCAACTGAAAGTCTGACAACTGGTGGAAAAATTTTAGGAGGGGAGAAAAGTATCTGACACAAATTCTGCCTTAGACCTGGCTCATTGTTTTCTGTGAGCTCAGTATTTGATGTTTTTTACAAATATACTTTAATATATGCGTTGTACATCACACCACATCCCCTCTTCTCTCTGGCTTTGCATAACTCTGCAGCCTTGGGCATGTCAGATGTATCCAGGGCATGATGCAGCTGTGACATGCATGGAAGAGCTATGTGATGCTCCTCCTGTTTACCCATCATTTACTCACAGAATAGCCTGTAGTGGGCACAGATAATTAAGTTGGAATGGAAAGTTTTGCTTTCTTGGTTTTTCTTTACTGTATCCCAGGGTAAACTTGGCCCTTTGATCTGTGTAATGCTTATGGTAGTCATGCTGTACTTAGACAGAAAAGAGAAAAAGAAGCCTGTGTCTTAATGGCCCTGGGCTTGTGCAAAGAAAAGAGAGGTATGCAGAGGCACAGCCAGAAAGTTTCAGCCCAAGACCCAGAGCTAGATTTAGTTTTTCACATGCTGTGTACATAATTCCCTTTGACTCCTTAAAAAATCCTAGCCCTGTGTCATTTCAATGCCCTGTCCCTTTACAAATGGCATGGCTCAAACCTCAGCTTGAAATAATTTAGAACAGAAGCCCAGGTCAGGGCATCTGGAGCTGCTTTCCATTTCCTTTCTGTGCTCCCCTTGATGAGGGACACTGCTGTGTTAATGGGGCTTTGTTCTTTTCTTTCAGGCTTCTCATTGCCCAATTGATGTCATGATTAGTGACATCAAAGTCACCTCTTAGTGAACCTTGGTGCTGACATGACTAGAGGAGGACCCTTAGAGGCAGGAGATTAAGCAGCAAGTAAGCACGACTGGAAGAACAAAGCTCTCATTTTCATTCATATATAGACAATCAAAAATGAGTGAAGAGAAGGAGAGATGGGAATTAGGTGATGCATTAGTAAAATTATCATTCAAAGGTTCTTTGCTCCAAGTTTTGCAAGAGGAATCAGTGGTTCTTTAATCTCCCACCTTGGGTATTGTTGATGCCATGTTATATTCTGGGCATGTTGAAATGTAACACAGTGCAAGGAGACATGATTTGTGGGATAAGGCTTTATGTAGCACAAAAAGGCTCCTCTACTTTCCCGTTTTATTATTTGCATTCCCAGAGAAGGTTATGTGTCATGTGGGCTTTGCAGAGATAAATGGCTAACCTGAGCTTTCTGGTAGCTTCCTCAGAACTGGAAAGAAGCTGCCTAAGCCTTGGCCTGAGAAGTCTGAGGACTTAAGCTCAGTTCTGGTCCTGGGAGGAGGTATATGGGAGAACCTGAAGTTGTGAGTCCCTAACACAGGTTTAGCAGGGCACGGGGAATTGTATCAGGGAGCTCTGAAAGAGCTGAGAGAGAAGGGCAGCTGGGCACCAGTATAAAATAGTCAGCTGTACTGGGTAGTACTGAGCTGGTCTGGTCAGGACTGCAGTTATGGGGGTGCTGGGATTCAGGAATGAAGGGAACCAGCTGAACTGAGTGCAGAGATCTCAACTGGTGCTGCCAGCTGAGTGTGGAGTGTGGCTGGCCAGTGCTCTGTCTGCTCCTTTCATGAGTCCTGTTAATAGCAGTCAGCACAATCATTCCAAAGTAACTGGATATGCTGTAAACCATGGGTTTGGGCCACTCCTGCTGTTTTCCAGGTGTTTCAAGAGTAGCAAGTTTTATGGCCATGTCATCAGCTCTTTGCTCTATTTGCTGTTTCATTAGTTTTCACGCTGGGAGCGCTCCGGGGGAGCAGGATTTGGATGTGGGATTTGGCAGTGATGGCTCCTGTGAAGGGAGCAGACAGTTAACAAGCTCTGTGGTTTCCTTGTTTGTACAAACCTCCCTCACGAGTCTCCTGTGGGTGGGATGTCAGAGCTGCAGATGTGCTTGGCAGGAGGGGATCTTTCAAAGGAAACTTTCCCTGGAACAGAGAGATTTCCTTGGCTGGACCTGCAGGCATCGGGGCCCTCCCGTTGTCACCCACAGGAGAACAGTGTAGGTGATCTCTGCTCTCTTTCCCTTCCTTCATCTTTCCTGGGCTTTAAGATCTGGAGGAGCTTTTCCAACACTGAGTCTAAATAAGACAAGCTTGACTTTGATGAGCCTTGACAGAAACAGCAGAACTCAGGTCTCTGCCAGCCCCGTGCTATTGCAATTAGCAGAATGATGGCAAATTGTCCTAGGTTTCTGATGTGAGAAAGCTGTTGCTTAGAGGTTTGTTTGTTTTTGTTTTTTTTTTAAATTTTTCTTATATTGACTGAGGAATGAACATCTCAAATAAGATGCTGAGCTCTGTACCAATATCCAGAAGAGGTAAGAGTTGTTAAAGCTGTATTCATCAATTGTAAAAGAGAGTACATTTTATTTTGCTCTGTGCTATTTACAGCTGTTGTCCATTAGAAGTCCTCAGGAGCCTCATTCCCAGCTATAACTGCACAGCCCCATAAGTTTAGCTCACAATGAGCCTGCAAAACAGCACTAAATCATGGTGATGGGAGAAAGGAGAAAATATTTGGAAATGGCAAAATACAGCTGATGTCTTTGTGAAATCTGGTTTTTGTTTGCTGCTATTGTAAGGCATTACTTAGGTAGATGGTAATGCACAATTAGCTGGAGAAGAGTAGAACTAGTGTACTCTAATTTTGAGGGGGAAAAAAATCAGAATGGCTGGTTCTGCAGGAACTAAAGGAAAATCTTTTGCAGTCCATAAATGCCTAAGGCACTTATGAGTACACATTGATGAAAATGTACTGACCCTCCCAGTATGGTGAGGTCTAAGAATGACAAAAGCCTAATATGTGGCTATTGAGAAACAGAGTCCCATTTGCTTTACTGGACCAGAACATGATTGCTCTGTGTGAGCTCTTAGAGCTGGGAGTGCAGTTCACTCTTCTAGTGCCCACCAACTGCTTAAGAGAGAAGTGTGGATGGGGGATTATTTCCAAATCTGAGTGTGTCCCTGTATGAAGTAACGAAAATGTGCTATAAAGTATATACTGTGCAGAATATACGGTTAAGGAGAGAAATTAATGCTTATTCCTTGTTTGAATGTGAAATGAGAAATTCACCTGTATTCCCAGCTCTGACACTGCCTTTTCTTGGTCAGACAAACAGCTGGACAGCTCTTTATTACCACCTGTATTTTTGGGGATGGTGTTCTACCTCCCTGTTTTACTGTGATTGGTTAATGGTTTGTAAAGCATTCGGAAACTGAGGGATGGCTTTGGGAGCTAAGGACAAAGGTGTGTAAGGTGCTAATTCAGCATTTGTTTACAAGGGCACTCAGCTGATGCCTTTGGTTTTGCATCCTGTTGCCTCTCCCAGCCCTGTCAGCTGGGACCTTCAGTTCCTGAAGGGAACAGAGCCTGAGCTCTGACTGTCCTGATGGAGCAGGAACCTGCCCTGGCATGGCTGAGATGCCCTGACAGATAAAGCTTTCCACTGAAGTAAATCTGTCAGCTTGACTTGTGATAGAGAGTGCTCACAAAAGGATCATTTTAAGACAGATAATTGCTTTCTCCTTTCCTTTTATTTTCTGTGCCTGGCAGGTGTCTCCTTCTGCCTTCTCCTTTTTCCTTGGCCCATCCCTGTAGTGTGCTCAGCACAGATGGGGTCTTCAAAGAATCTGCTGTCAAACTTGGTCTTTTCTAAGCATATGTACGCTGAGAGTTTTTGGAGGCTTGTAACCAGACCAAATGTGTTTAGTGGCTTTTTCACAGGAACAGCAAATAACATATCTGATAACAAGGAAACTTTTGCTGTTAAGTTGCAAGTCTGTTTTGAAATAGGTTCAGTAGAGATTATCAATGAACTGTTCAGTAAAAATTTGATTTACTCTTTGGTTCCGTTTTTTTTTTTTTTAAAGAAACCCCCAAATCCCCTCCCCTGCCTCAAATTGCCACAGCTTGTTTCCCATGCATGAAAGTAGTGGAAACAGATGAACTCTTCTAGCTGCAGCTTCTGAAAACCAGCCTTTCTAATCTGAGTGGCATCCATATTATATAAATCTGAAAAAAGTATTTCCACCAAAAACAACAGCTTGCCTTAGCTATGTGCGTTGTTATTTCTACCTTTTGTTTTATTGTTATGAAATAATGGTTAGGTTTGAGTACTTAACCTCTGCAGCTCTGGTGAACATATTAGTGCATTTTCTTTAATTATATCAGCCCAGTTCAATTAATTATGATTTTGACCCTACAACACAAATTATTTCCAGAAATCAGGCAGCTTGCATGTCCTTGGAGCCTCTTATGGGTGGGCAAATCTGCTTAGATATTTAGGAAGTTCTGAATTGTTAATGGTTAAATACTGAAAGTGGAGCAGGACCTTAAAAATAAAATGATTTCTTGCTGCCTTTTAAACCTTAATGAAATTTGATGTGATTAAACTTTCAGTAATTGCTATAAAGTATGGTAAAGCTATTTGGAGGCAGTAACCTGCACCTGCAGAATGCTTTCTAATGGTACATGTAAATACCTAAAAGTTATCACAGAATAAACAGAGAGATTGGGATGAAACACGCTCTGTGCTGGTTCTGAGGACCAAATCTGTTATCTATTTATAAACAGCACCTTGAGAAAATATCTGGAATGTCTAGGGATGTATTTTCCTTAGAATGCATTTTGGATTGTTATCTAAATTCAAAAGGAATAAATTCCACTTGCAAAGGCCTGATTCAAAGACAAACCCTGTTTATTTTTGGGGTGTTTTTGCTTTGTTTTGCAGGCAGCCGTCCTTACGTGTTTCTCACAGCCCGAGTTCACCCTGGAGAGAGCAATGCCAGCTGGGTGATGAAGGGCACCCTGGAGTTCCTGGTGAGCAGCGACCCCATTGCTGAGCTCCTGAGGAAATGTTTCATCTTCAAGATTGTGCCCATGCTTAATCCTGACGGAGTCATCAATGGCAAGTGAGTTGTGACATGTGCTTATTCTGGGGTTTGTCTGTGCACCCAGCAGGTCTCATCTTCAATGTTTGTGCTGGGAGGATTCCCTTTGCCCTGTGTTTTATTCATCCTGTTAGCAGTGCTGTATGGAAAATGTGAATTTGAGAAGTGGCCTGGTGTGCTGTCCTGTGTTTGTCATGTGCATGTGGTTCTGTACTGTCTGTGCTCAGATCTCTCAGTTCCCTGGAAGGAGTGTTAGTGGTGCTGGAGTAACAGGATCTTCACTGACAGATGGAGGTTTGTCCATTCTGCTAAAGCAGCAGGGCAGAATACAGCTGCAAAGATATGCTTGGGAAAAACTGGCTCTAATTAATGCTTTGTATAACCTGGTGGGGGAAGGATGAACAGGGATTTCTTAGATTTTCTCAGAAGTATTTCTGTAGAGTGAACCTTCCTCCTTCTCCCACCTTCTTTTCAATCTTCCTTCCCACATGTTTCCTAAGAGATGCTGAATCTGATCTTGGGAAAACATTGATTCCTTTTTGCATTCTTTATCTTATACCCTCCCTATCCACCCACACTAACTTCCCTCTCCCTGTACACGACTGGAAAAGCTACAACTCTGCTCCTAATATTTTGAGCTAAAAGAAATGTTGTTGTGTGAAACCTTGGAGAGGTCACTAAGCTAAGGTAGACTTGCACTTTGGTGGAAAACAAATTTCCTCCTCTCTGCAGGCAGTGGAATTTGTTCACTTTGGGTGTTTGTGGGGTGGCAGTGAGTTAATAACTGTTGATCCTGGCTGATGCAAGGGCAGGACATCATGGTCACATCCCACCAGTGGCTGCTGTCTTGACCTGGTGATGGGGTCTTGTAGGGCTTGCAACAACTGTGTGCCCTGCTTGATTGCAGAGGAGCACAGGACAAATGTCAAAGCTGAAAGATGAGCTTAAATAAGCACTGGAACACACCAAAGCATAGAGGAACAACTTTTCTTAAGCTACAGTCCCACACTTGGCTTGGGGTTGGGCTGTGCTGATTGAGTGTTGCAGGAACAGAAAAGCAAATTCTGAGCAACAACTGCATTGACCTGGGTTTCAAACTCATTTTAGTTTGAGCTGAGTGGTTACCAGGGGGCACCTTGGGCTTTTCTGACAGTCTCTAGTCAGCAAAGTCACAACTTTTGGGCTGCTGTGCTCCCTAGGGTCTGCCAGAAGTCTGGGAAGACTGTTCAGAATAGCTGGGTACTGCCCCAGGGTCTTCCTCCAGGTATACGCCCAGGTATAAAGCCTCTGTTGGCACCAAATGCTTTCTTTATCCTCAGAGACAGAAGGAACAAAAAAAAACTATTGTGCCTTTTCCCCCTTATTTTTTTCCTCTGACTACAGTTAGTTAAATTTTCCATCAGATGCAGGACTGCAGGGAATGGCTGACCTTTTCCTCCAGCTGTCAGGAACCAGAGCAGCAGAGAAGGGACCTTCAGGAGGGAGAATGTGGCTCTTGGTGACACCTGAATGAAGGGTATGGCCCAGGCCTGTGTCACACAGGAGGGTGTTTTGTGCTCTGTGGTGCAGAGGAGCTTGAACTGTAGTTAAATCTGAATTGAATAAAAGTTTAATAAACCTTAAATGGATAGGACCAGGAGAGCAGGGACTTGGCCACATCTCCTTTACTGATCATGAGGCCTGGGGAGGAGAATAAATAATTCCTTCATGCTTTAAATTAAATACACCTCTCTTGTGAAGCCTCCCATGGCCCACATATTCTTCTTGTTTCTTTATATGTATGTTTTTTAGTAGCCTTGGTTCCTCCTATATTAAAAGAAATATTTTTGTTCTTGGACTCAGGTTTACTGGTAGCGTGTAAGAGTGCGTGTGGGTGTGTAAGAGTTGCCACCTTCTTCCTCTTTCCTTTACCTGATTTTAATGTTTCCTTTTTCTTTTCATCTGCTTCCCTTTTCTCAGTCTTCCCTCCTGTTGAATCAAGGAGGCTTTTCATTGAAGAGAACTTGATGAATTTTTTAAATTAATGAACGAGTGAGTGGAGATGGGAGCTGGTGAGCCTTTTTTGGATGAAGGAGATTTATTGGAAGCTGCATGATTTCTTCAAAGCCCTGGGGTAACAGTAGTAGCAGCTAGGTGGAGGAAATCCTGGTTTTTCTTTTGGAATATAGCCATGGACTATTCTTTGTGTTTTTAAAACATCCTGTTCCCTCCTGCACCTGCCCTTCCCCAGCACAGGCTGAGTAAGCTTTGCTTCCCCAAGGTAAGGCAGGTGAGGTGCTGGGTTTTCTGTCTCTCCTCTGATGCTCCCCCTGCTTTCATTTACTCTGTTCCTTGTTTACTCAGGGGCTTTGTTCATTACCTCATCAAACCTATCAGAGAAAAGCTTCAGTTGTTTGACAATTACTGACAAAAGAGATAGAAATGCCCACTAAAATCCCTTCAAGAACAGTTTTCCTCTGCACAGTCTCAAAAAGTACAAAGGAACAAAGGAGTGTGCTCCCACTTAACCTTTGGAACTTGGTGCCTTCTGTTTGGAAGGAGAATCTTAGGAGGAGGAGAAGCCCCACATTTGTCTCTATACCCAAACACACTGTTTGTATAAATGGCCTTTTCCTCCCCTGTATTAATGCTTGCTCTCCTGAATGGACACATTGTGTTCTCTGGGCAATAAGATGCAGAAAGGATCAGGGGTAGGAAAAAACAGCTAATGGCTGGTCTAAGGAGTCAGTTTATGATGCAGAGCTGCATCCTTAAGGACTAAATCTTGAGGTGATGTCACACAAAGCTGTACAGCTGCAGACATCCCTCCTTCTCTTTATTGCTTCTCTATGGTCAGAGGGTTGAAGGAGAAGTTTAGCTCTAAATTGGTGCCATGCACTCTGCAAACACACTCTAAAGGCTCTCTCCAGACTGGTTAATCTATGATGTGTGTGTTTCTCTAAGGACAGCACAGAGATGTGAGAAGGCTGGGAAAGGAGTGGTTTTGAATTAATGGAATCTCTGTCTGGGAGAGAGGTGCCACAGTAGTCATGTGCTGCTCTATGAGTCTGTCCCCATGTTTTCTTCAGAAGTTCTGCACCTAAATTGTCACCACCTTGCCAAAAGTAGTTGGGTAGGCATATGTGGAAGGCATACTTAGTTAAAAAAGAGCATTTTGTAAATTGTGAAAGACCCAACCCTCACATACCCTGGCTGTGCCCTGAGATGCACATTGTAAAGTGCTTTCCTTAAGCACTGGTGCTTTCCTTAGGACCTCAGAGATGACAAAGATGCAAGTTCTGTGAACATCTGTACTGGGATACTTGGTGGCTCTGGGAGGTGCATATGAAGTGTGGGCTAATTTTCCTCAAGTGGAGCAGAAATTTTTACAGCTCTTTGCTGCTTTGGTGCCTCAGGTGTTGCTTCTGTTGCCTTCCACTGAGAGGGCAGTGATGGATTTGAGAGCTTAGGGTACAAAATGTGGCTAGTGCCTGCACAGCAGGAGATAAAATATGAGCTGCAGTATTTCTTAGCTCTCATTTCTGTGAATTGTTCCTTGGTGGAACAACCAGAAATGGTGTCTGGCCCTGCACCACACACTTGTCTGAGTTCCTCTCTGCTGTGGGAGGTGCCCCAGTTTCATCCAAGGGCCTTTGTGCTGTGCTGATGTGACAGCCCATCCTTGGCTCTCCTTCTGTGATAAACATCCCCCTGCAGACAGCTGCACCCCAGGACTCTCCCTTCTGACAGCACTTCCAGTGCAGGATTGTTTATTCCTTCCTTTATCAGCCAGGGCTGCTGGGCCCCCTGAGTTATTAGCTCTATTCACTCATTGTCAGTGTTTCCTCCTTCGTAAATATGCCCCCATATGTCTCTGCTCCTGAGGAATATGCTTTCTTTTCTATTTACTGCTTTTCCCAGGCCCCCACCTCCTCATCTCTGTCTCCACCCAACGGCCCAATAACAGCCAAGGAGATAAATAAGCTCCATAACTCTTCCCAGCTATTATTTTTTGTTGTTGTTGTTGTTGTTGCCCTGCATGGTAATATATATAATAACAAGGAAACAAATCTTATTACTAAAGTAATTACAATAAATAAAAAGCTGAGAGGGGAGATGAAGGAAGGGTCTGTCAGGGGAGTGATTGCAGTAGGATTTTTTAAAATTTAATTTACTCGAGATGTTCTCTGCCACTTTGCTGGTACCCTGCTGAGGGGGGCTGTGACTAATTAGCAGCCAGCTGTTGTTTTAACACCCTCACCTAATTTATAGTGTGCCTGAGCCTCTAAAACAGGAGCCTGTGTGATATCATTGTTTGTGAGACTCGGCACCAGCCTTGTGTCAGTAGTTGGCTTTATTGCTTGGTGCTTTTGTTTCTCAGAAGCTACATAGCTGAAATTTTGGGTGCTTTGCTACAATTCCTTTTATCTTCAGCATATCTCATGTGCTTTCAGGAGTTTGACCTAGAGAGTGAACACCATTTGTTGCTTATAACTGCTTGTGTCAGTGTTCAGCCTAATAACCGAGCATCACAACTGCTGCCTTTTGACTAAAAAGTGTGGTGTAGACAGGATCTAGGATTTGTTTAAATTCTGGGGCCTCATGCTCCTGTTGGCAGGTTTCTCATGGAAGTACCATATTGTTCTTGCTAATAGAATGGAGATGGCAGTATCATCTGTCTTCTAAACAGTCGTGAAATCTAATTAGTTAATGGCCATATGAAAAACTGGAAGGATCCAAGGCATTTTTCCGTGTTTTATCAGTCTCCCAGTTGCCAATTGCCAAAGCACGTGCAGTCTTTGTAAGCTCTTAAACAGCAAAGGTGCCCAATGAGTTGTAGGTGTGTGTCCCTGTGCTCTTTCCTGTACAATTTATGCTGGTGATGCAAGGTCACCTGGAAATTTTACTACAAAAATCACTGGGAGTGGGCTCAGTGATGTTACTGCCTTGGACTACTAAACACTTCAGCTCCTAGCCTTGGGAACTATTTAATTTTGGATAGGTTCTACCCTGCATTTTCAAGTCAGCTTGAATATTAGATATGAACAGGTTGTTCCACAGGCTTAGAAAGGAATCCCTTTGTTCTGCGTCCGTGTCTGTTTTCCTAACTGATGATGTGAGTTTGTAATCAGATGTGTGCACTCCTTTGAAGGCATTTTCAGGAGCCAGGAGACTGGTGTACAAAGCTAGCTTTTAGTAAAGTTAATGAGATGATTGAATTATGTTATAATTCTTGTTAGCTTGATTGTGTGTCATTATCCCTTTGGTTTGTTATTATGCTTATTTGAGTCCCATTTGTGGGATATTATTCCCATCACAATTGTGCCCGTGCTGGGCTCTGTAGAGAGGCAGACAAGGAGCAGCTGGTGCCTTGTTAGGACCTGGTGCATTAGTGGCCCAGGCTGTGCAGTGGGAAGGGTGGGAATGAAAAGGATGCTGGGCTGTTGGCTCCCCATCTCCTGGCCACGGGAGGCTCTTCATGGAGCTCTGAGCTTTGCAGTTACAGCTCTTCCTCAGGGTTACACCCTGGCACAGGGAAAGTATCCTGCTGCAATGACTTCCACAACCACCTGATGAGAGTTTGTGAAGGATACCTCAGTATCATCAATGCAGGAATTGGGGAAATGTATTAAAAATCAGGAGTCTCTTTATACCTTCTTGGGATTTCCAGGACATAGATGCAAACCCTGGCCCAGCTGGCTGCATAAGCAAATTTACACTGAGATGTAAACACTGCTGAGCTTGGATGGAACCTTGTAGCTGATTGTGGTAGACATCAAACACTGATATCAAAGCTGAATATTTTGGAGTTGAGCTAATATCACCACTCTTTTGGCCACCCATCTCAAGATCAAGCCTGTTTACCTGAGTTAAAGCCTGTTTGAAGATACAGATGCAGAGATGGAGTTGTTATTCATAGGATGGGAAAATAGAAGTCCACAAAATGAAATTGTAAAAACTTCACTTTTATAGATGCAATGAAGAATGTCCAGTACTTTACTGCAATATCTACACTACCTGGAAAGCTGAAATTGCCTGGGAATGAAGGTTATTGTCTCTTGTAATATACCTTCATATATTACCCTGTGTAATAAATCAGGCAGTATTTCTTTCCCCATGAAAACTGGACATCCCTGGAGTTCCAAGTGACATTTCTCATTTTATGTTGCTATTTGGCCCTTTTAAGTATTAAAACACATAATTTTTTTGTGAAATATGCACTGAAATTTTTGAAAGCTTATGAACAAAAAAAAATCAGGAGCTTAGGTTTGCAAGTGTAAAGCTGACTTTCCATGAGTTTGCTTTTAAAAAATTCTATTTAGCTTTGTGTTTTGGCTAATGTTTTTTCTTTAACATTTTTATTTATTTATATATTTTTCTGTCACTTTTTCCCTTTCCTCTCTTTGGAATCTGTTATTCAAATGGTGAAGTACTGTGATAGGAGAGGGGATGTAAAATGACCTTGGTTTGGGGAAACAGACTGGCAAGTGGAAATGGTGTTTGTAGAAAAGTGATAAAGAGCCTTATCTACAAAAATAAGCTTCATTTGAGAGCTTATGTTTTCAAGATTGCTGTGCAAAAATGCCTAGCTGAAGTTGAATTGTTTACCTGTGCACATGGCTTGTGTGATTGCACATGCAATTGGGTAATTACACGGGCAAAATTTGCTCCAGTGGTTTCAGCAAATTGCCATCCTAATTTCATAAATGCGGCTGAATGTCCCACAGAAGCATCAAGAAAATAAAAACCAGAAAATGGAGTCAACACTGCAATGAGAGGGTGAGAAATCAAAACCTTTTCTGCAGCCTAATGGGAGCAGCAGCACTGCTGGGAGTCAGGAAAAAGGGGCAGCAGAGTTTTAATGCTGAAAAGCAGCGCCGAGTCTTGAAGGGGTAGAAAAACTGAAGGGCTCTTGAAGTTGTATAGCTCAGGTTGGAGCTGAGGGGAGAAAAGAGAGGAGCAGGGGATGACAGTGGCAGGGAAAAGAGCTCCAGTGATGGTGCACTTGGGTCTGTGCTGAAGTCAGTGTTTGAGCACGTCCTACCTCCATGATGTCATAACCTTGGTAGGGACTCTCAGGTAACTGTGCTGGTGTTTTTCTGCATGGAAATAGGGGTGATTTGTGATATAAAATTCTCTGCTATATTCAGAGTTGTGCAGAAGGGAGAAACTTTTCCAGAGTGTTTTAGAACTGGCTTATTGAATTTCACCAGTGGATGTGTCCTGATATGAAGTTGTAACATGTTGCATTGAATCTCGTAGGATCCTTCAGTGTCAGGGGAAGCAGAACACAGAGGAGGAGAAGTGGTAGTGAACAATGTAGTCTGGGTCCTAATTCACCTTTTTGATTGCTTTTGTTAGTCTGCCACAAATAGCAGAGACTTAAGTACTCCTATCAGTGGGAGAAGAGCTGCAATATTCTACTCTGCACGTATATATCCATATTTCACAGAATGCCAATAGGAAAAAGGATTTATTGCTAAATATACACACACAACAATCCATAATCAGGTCAGTATATTCATGTAATGCTGTTTTGTTAGGAGGTTTTTTTAAGTTACCAGGCAGTAACAAGGTGTGAGTGCAAGAATTCTTTACAGGTGCATCCCATGACAGCATCTCTGGCAAAAGTGTAGTTTACTTCTCTGTTTCACATGTTGCCCCTTTTTTCTCACAAAATGCTCATAAGCTCAGCTTTTGCAGGAGAGGGAAGTACCAGTGCTCCCAGGGCTCTCATGGAGCACTGCCTAAAGCAGAAATTTGGTTCTCAGTTCTAGCTCTGGTCTGTGGTTTCTTCTGCCAGCAGTAACAGGAATGACATTAATGAGAACTTCTTGAGGAGAGTTTCCTGTATTCATTGTTTGTTAGCTAACAAAAGGTCATTAGCATAAAGACAAAAGGTAAAGATGAAAAAAGTGATGATTTTGATTTGTCTTCCCTCTAACAGTTATTGCACATAAGAGAGTGTAAAGTGCAAAGCAGCTGAACACTCATAAACTATTTTAATACCATTCAGAAATGAGAAGAACCAGGGAAAGAGGCTTTATGTAGCCATGTAGTTTATTGCACTAATCAGTCACTTCTGCAGTGCACTATCATGGCTTGAAGTTCTCGCTCCAGTGGTGTGAAAAAAAAATTGATCTCCCATCCAATTTTCTAATAGATCGTGGTCTATATAATTGAAATCTCTAGCTCATTTGAGTAGCAGTGAATTCTGTGCTTAGATGGATATAATGTTGGCCAAAGCAGGTCTGGACTACATCTGTGATAGCAGAGAGGTGACACGAGGTCTGAAGGCGAAGTAGAAGGAGCTGTGGGAGATTAAGACTAAGCTATATTTCTCATGGATATTTTTAGATGGCAAAAATAACATCTTTGGGGTTAGGCTGAGATCTCTGGAAAGGCAGCTGACACTTTGTGGGTTGAACCATCTGCACGGAATAGCCAAACCAAAGTCTGCAGATTTACCTGTCAAGTGTCCTGCTCTAAACCCACCTGGAGGTTGAACGTGGCAATCCAAAGATGGTGGGAGCCCAGTTGTTTTCAGAACATGCATGTTACACAAAAGAGGGCTTGCTTTTGAATAACTTTGTTGTTTGGTCTTGTGCACATGCTGGATTTCAGGTGGAGAGCAGCTAAGTGTTTGAAATCACAGTAATTTCTGTTGCTTTCCCCGACGTTCAGGTGAGGGCACCCTTGAACTGTGCTACTTCTCTGTCTATCTTTAGACAGATTTGAATGGGATGTAATCCCATCCAGCATGTTTCCTGTTCAAAAATCAAATAGTGTCCATATCAATGGCTTTGAGCTTTCAGGCTCATAACAGTAATACAGCTGGGAATGTAAATAAAAAGGAGAATATTAAGAAAAAGGCTCTGTTGCTGTAAACAGTAGAAATACTTCAAATCAAGTGTATCTTTTCATTACAAAATTTCTTATCAAAACAAAAGCCCAGCTCAGGGCTGTTATTTACCACAGAATAACAGAATATGCCACGTTGAGGGACTCATAAGGATCATCAAGTCCAGCTCCTGACCCTGCACAGGACACTCCAAGAGCCACAGCATGTGCCAGAGTATTGTCCAAATGCTTCTTGAGCTCTGTCAGGCTGGTGCTGTGACCACTTCCCTGGGGAGCCTGTTCTGGTGCCCAGTCACTCTCTGGGTGAAGAACTTTTTCCTAATATCTGACCCGAACCTGTGACACTGACAGACTTGTAGTTTCTGGGGTCATCCTTCTTGCCCTTCTTGAAAACTGGGACAGTTCTTGCCACCTTCTAGTCATCTGGAATCTCTCTGGATTCCCAAGACTGCTCAAAAATCATTGAGAAGGTTTTTCCAATATCAGTAGCTCTTTGAATATCTTCAGATGAATCCCATCTGCATCATGCCCCATAGATTCTAGGGATCCAGCTGAAGCAGCAAATCCCACACAGTTTTGGAGTCCACCTGGAGTGGATCATTCTCTAATGAGCTGGCTTTGACAGTGCTCAGTGTTTTAACTGATGGGTGTCTGTTCTGACAGTGTGGACTGATGACAGAAGTTTATTTGTTATGTTTTTGGTCTCAAAGTGCAAAAAGCACTGCTTTACTTTCAGGCATTGCTTACTGCCCCTCTTTTGGACTTGGCTCTTTGATAAATGATGGAACCATTGCTTTGTGAATGTTGTGGGTTTCTGGTTTCACGCCATTGGGTAGAAATTGTGGCAACCAGGTCTGCAGCAGATGTTGCAAAGCACAGAAAAGAAATCACTTAGGTGCAATCAACCCCCTTCTGTTTTGTGTTTTTCTTCGAGTATTTTATTAATCTCTTAGAAACACATGTGGTAGCTCCAAAACCATAATTTTACATGCAATCTCAAATGGTTGGTCCCTGAAGTGCACATATCTAATTCTCCACAAACTAGCTATGGTGCAGGTACCACTGTGCCATTGCTAATTCTTGCTTAAACCTCATGGAAACCTAAATAAGGAGTTAGCTTTGAGGTTTGCCAAAAACTCTGAGGTCCAAATGATACAGTATTCTATGCATGTAAATGCATATATAATGTTAATAGAAAACATTTTGATCCAGATTGCCAGGATTGAAAGGATGCAGTTGTGCTTGAAAAACAGATATCTGTGTGCATGCACAATTACTCAGTCTGGGGTTTAGGCATTTAAGTGGCCATTTGTGCTCTCATTTTCAATTATGATTTTCATCCTACAGGAATGGGTTTGTGCAAATCAGCAACACAAATATGCATATGTTTTAGTGTGTGCCATCCTAAAAACATGTTGTGTTACTTGGACATAAACTTGGATTGATTTCTCTTATTTTCTCTTTGAAATTTTGTTTTAATCTGAGGAATGTGAGCTGTGGTGGCTGAATGGCAGCTCTTCAGCTGCATGATTTCCTTTTCCAAATGGTTAACTCTTGTAATTGTTTCTGTAATGTAAGATAATAATTCCTGCTAACAGTTATTTAGGATACTGTCATGGCAAGCCATAATTCAACCCCATTGCCTAGTGGCCCAAATAATGACCAAGGTTTGCCCCTAGCTGAATTATCATTCTTATGCTTCCTACTTTCCCTACATGCACATAAACAAGTCTGTCTTTATGCCAAACTCTGAAAGACAAAGGATAGCAGAAGCAATATTGTTGATTCAGAGCTCCATCCTGCAGCTTCAGGGAGAGAGCTGCCTATAGGACTACAAAGGTCTTTAAAGGGTTTTTTTTTAGTGACTTAGCTCATAGGCTTTCTGGAAGCTCAACAGGCTCTTATTTTTTCACATTTTAAATATATCTATATAGAGCATCTACTGCAAATATTCCAGAGAGGATGAAGATGTCCAGTCTGACACAGAAATGGAAGGCTCTTTTGGCTGAAGCTAAACTGCTCAAAGATCCTCAGCAGGCTGAAACTTGCACCAAAAATAGGAACTTTTGGGTCATCTGACTTAAGACTAGTGGAAATACTTCTTTGAAAGAAGATTGTGTTTAATATCCCTTCTGTGATTCTTTAGGAAAGAGCAGATGTTGGGAAAGGACAGTAGCAATGTGAATGTCACAGAAGGATGAGGTTTTGTCAGTAAACAGCTCCTGGGGAAAAAACTCGTGTTTAAGTTCCTTCATATTAGTAATCCTCTCAAGGGTTAGCATAATAAAGGTTCATTGATTAATTTTCAAGCTGCAGCTTGCCTGTGATCCTTTTGGAAGGAAACTATATGAAATGGAAATATATTAAGACTATATGACAATGACCCAAGGAAGTGGGAAACCATATATTTTAATTGAGATCCGAAATGACATCTTAATTTTTGGAGTTTAACACCATTCATGCTGGGGCAGTCTGTGAATCATTGGAAAGTAATGAGCAAATTTATCTAACCTGAGAAATAGGTCTATGATTCATGTAAGTTTGGGCCAGGAATGTAAGCTTTGTAAGCTGCTAAAAGAATGTGAAAAGGGAGGTTATAACTTAGACTTTCTAAATAGTGATTCACAGGCAGGGTGGTGGGTGGTAGGACAGTTTGCCTGGTTGGATGTGGGAGCAATGCTCAGTCATGGGTCACTCAAGGACACTTGAACTAAAAAGGAGCCTGGTCTTGACTCATCTGGAAAGCCATGGATGCCCTGATGGTGCTGGGGGTGCCCTGCAGGGACTGGGCAATGAGCAGGGCAGGATGAGGGAGGTTTGTTAGAGCAAGCTGAGAAAAGGGGTCCTACCCTCTTGCAGCAATCTTTTTGAACTAGAAATGAAGGGTCATGGCCTTGACTTTTTCACACTGGAGAGGGGAAGACAACTCCAGATGAGGTGTGAGTGCTCTAGGCAGTCCAAACTCGATATTACACTTAATTAACCTGAGCCAGGCTGCATCCCTTCAGGCTCATGGAAAAGTGTGGGTGGCTCATGCTTCCATTGCCATCTGTGGTAAAGCTCATGAGACTGCACAGAAACTCTTGGGTTTGTGTCAGCAGGACAGAGAGGAGCAGTGGCTCCAGCCTCCTCTTGTTTGTGTTCTCATGTGTCTCCTGGGAACTGTCTGTCTGGAATCTTGCACTGGCGGGTGAGTTCTGATTAATTTAGGTATCCCAAAGCAGGACCTGCTGGATAATCTCAAGAGGCTTTCCTGGAAGCCTTCAGTGCATTCTGTGCCCTTCAAGTGGCAGAAGATGTGAGATAGGTGTCCATTAGGCAGCTGAGTTCAGGAGCTTATCTGCATTGCTTTAAGCTTGCTACATTGCCATCAGCCCATTAGAGAACCTCTTTCCTTGAGTGGGAAGAAGGAAGAATTCTTACTAATCCCCAAATACCTATTGGTCATAGGCTGCCTTTTCTTTTTCCACTTCAAAATGTCACATTGGATTCCTGATGGAATTAGAGATTTTTATCTTCGTTCCCTCTGCTAGACCTCTGACTTTTTCTGGTTTTCTTCCACACTGAAGACCTAATTTCTCACATATGTGAGACAGTGAAAATTAAACAAACAAGCTGGCAGATAGACAGAATGGTTCTTCATGTCTGGAAAGCTGCAATGAGCTGTGACTTAGGAATTACAGCGCTTCATATTCAAACTTTTCTTTTTGATACATTGAGGTGGCACAGAATCTGACAGTGACATATGGAGAAGGCCACCTTGGCAGGATTGAGGCTGTTATGTGATAAATGACATGGTATGTCAAAGGACTCCTGTTATCCATCACGCTGGCTTCCTCTCAACACACTCTTCAAAACGAGAGGCAGCTACACAAACAGCTGGGGGAAGCTGTAGGTAGGGTCAATGGTGTGCTCAAAAGAGGAAATAAGAAAGCTGGAAGTGCATGTTCTCATGGGCATAACAGCCTCTGAGTCTTGAGCTGAGAATTTTAAAGCCTTTTTCTGTTGAAACTTCCAAAACACCCCAGTTTTACATCTTTGTCAAGAATAAATCTCAGTTTCATCAGTTATCTCAAAAATAATGAAGACAAAAGGTTTCAAAAAGTCACCAAGTTTAGAAGTAAACATCTAAGCTTTCTCTAAAGAAAGTCTCTGTAGCACCATGTTTTGGACTGGAAGCATGGTTCTGTCCCCAGACTTTCCCTATTTCCTCAGATTTCCTCTCTTTCTTCCTTTCACCTCTGGTAGTTTGAGTCTGAAATGCAGTGGAATGGAAGTCCTGATCTGTGATTTCCTACGTGTATGAGACATGGGAAACACAGGCAAAGTGGTACAAGTGCTGTTATAAATGTAAGGGTGATTAAAGAGTTTTGAGGGAAGGAGCAGGGCTTTGATTCTCAACACACCTGACACAGGAACGTTGTCTGTAGGACACTTCCTACTTGTTTTGACCATTCAAGTTAAGCAGTAATGGGGCAAACTTTCACATCTCTGTGTCTCCCACTGTTGGAGTGTGTGACTTGATCTCAGATGACTTCTCTCTGTGTTACGTTTAACCCAACAGTAGCTCTTTATTTTTTTAAATTCATTTCAGATTGACACATGCACCAGTGGCTGTTCAGGAAGATCAAAGGATATGTGGCATAACAGGCACCTGTCCATTTCAACCTCCTCAAGTTCATCTCTCTTTTTCATTAGCCATAATGGGCTGGTTATTCCTCTACATGATTAATGGACTCTCAATAGCTATGTAGTCTATAAACCTAGACAAGACAAGCAGTCTGTCTCTTTTGATCCCTGAGCTCCTAAAAGCCTGAGTCTGACTCTGCCCACCTGCACAGTAGTAATTTGTGCAAAATATCAAATGTCACTATGTGACATTTCATTCATAACAGTCACATTTAAAGTAAAGGCTTTAACTTGATGATTCACCAATGGCCAGTGTCAAATTATCTGAGATGGTCTTCATGTTACAAGTGTCAATCAACAAATTAATTAGTCTGGAGATAATTTAATCAGAGCCCATCAGGGAACTGGCTTAAGGAAATCCCCTTGCTTCCAGATTATTCCTGCAGCCTCATTGCAGGAATAAGAGCCTTGGAGAAGGGTGGGTGGCTACAGCTTCTCTTGCCCCTTTGGCAAATCCCCTTCTGGGAGGGTGGAATTGCCAGTCCCTCAGGTGCATCTGTTCTGCAGTTCAGTGCAGGACTTCAGGTTCTGCAGCTCCTGGAAGCTCCTTCCTAGAAGAAAATTTGCTAAACACAAACCAACCCAAATATATAGCTAAGTCAGGCCCTTCAGCTCCCAGTGCTGCTGTGCTCCACTTCATTAGACAGTACAGATTTTCCTTCATAGACTCTTCATGTGATGAGACACTTATTTCAGCTGTTGACCCCTGTCAATGACCCCTCACTGGGAGATCAGGTGTAGAGAACCAGGCTATTATCTGCCTTCCACTCACATATTTCTAATCAAAGCAGCCGATTTTGCTAACTCCTACAACCGAAGTCACAGTGATGCAGACCTGACTGAGTACAGAGAAAAGAAGTGCTTGGAATGGCCTAGCTGAGAGTAAGAAATCCTAAAGGTAAGGCTGAAAAAGAAAAGTTAAGCTGGGAGAAAATATGAGCAAGCAAAGCAGGGAGAAATTCTAAATTCCAGTTTAATTTAGTATAAGAAACAATAAAGTGAAGAAAAGCCTTTCTGTACCCTCCATGCATCTCTCCATGATCCTTTAGCTCATTAAAGTGAGCACCAGTAGAATTCTGCAGTGTATTCCAGTGTGCATTCTTAACACAAAATAGGTTAAAAAAACCCCCACAACAATTAAATAAAACCCAGAGCAGCTATGACAAGAAGATATCTTTTCAGATATTATAAAGGTTAATGTTTACTCCAGTTATGATACCCTTTGAGTTATTCTGTTCTGGATGTTGAATTCTCTCCAAAGTCAGACAACCCTCAAAAGTGTGAGCCCTGTGAATTGCCTTCAGAGGAGGAGCAAGGCCATGTGGCACCTTTGTGGCTTTGGTCTGCCAAATCTATAGCCCAGGCTATGAGCCATCACTTTTGTCATTACCTGTCATCAGAGGAATCTTGTTACATAGGGCAGTAATCCTTGATGATGTGTCAAACACTTGTGCTGTTCCCTCCCTTGGAGCACTAATTTTGGGTGATACCTGTTTCTTGCTTACCTTCCAACATGATGTAGAGGTGTCACTTTATTATATTTGAATGTTTTAGCTGCATTTCAGTAACAGATAAATGATGTCAGCATCCTGTAAGCTGGTGGAGCAATCTGTCAACAGCTTACAGGCACAAATGATGGACTGGCATCTCAGGCTGGATAGTGAAACTCAGGCTTTGACTTTGATTTTCACTTTTTTTCTGGTTTAAAGGTCCTGTAGGCTGTAATTGCTTTTTGGGACTGATAATGTTGTATTCTTAGCTCTGGATTGGAGAACAGCTGTTGTCTTCAGTTTCTTCATGTTTCACTGTCTGGTTTATAATTATAGTCTATAAATTGTGTTAGGATTTTTGGTAACAAGGAGTGTACTGAAAATTAGATTCTTTCCAGTATTTGCAGGAGACAGGGAAGGAAAAGCAACATGTTCGAAGGATGAGAGTGTTGTTTTTCTCATCTTTCTGGGTCTTTGGTGCAAGTGTTGGCATTTTTTCCAGGATTCCAATCCGATGTTTGCTCAGTGCTATTTGGATTTGCAGCATGAACTTTCAGCCAAAACCTCCACAGTGCAGAAGCTTATTAACCATAGGAGACTGATATTTGCATCATTTCCAGAGGATGGTCTGGTTTCTCATTGTAATTCTGCTCTGTAGAGCTAATGGAAGATGCTCTAAGCAAAGTCCTGGGTCTCTGTGTGTAAACAAAACAATACTGAGAAACCCCCAGAGTACCAAGCTGGTTTTTCTTATGATTTATACCTTTTCAGTTATGTGAAAAGAAATGTAAATATTTTGCTTGTTTTTCCTTGTTATCCCAGCATATGGTGTTTTTCCCCTTGCTTTACTCCCACAGGGAGTTATATCCTAATTTCTTTCAGTTCAGAATCTGTCTCTCTTTGTCTTACACTTTTGCCCTTTCCTTCTCTGTGAATGTCTCTCTCCCCATGCAGTTCTCCTTCTGGCATTTGTCTCCCAGTCTCCCACTTTTCATTTTTATTTATTTCTGCTTTGGTAATCCACTAGGATTTTTTAAAAGTTCCTCTTTAGCATGATGTGGACCAAGGACCTTGGAAGCCCCATGGTCATTATCATTGCTAGTGGGGACTGCTCAGAGAACTGCTTGCTGTTGTTTCCTGGTAGTGGAGAGACTCTTTGAAAATAGTTTATTTTTGTCAGATGGGTTCAAAGGAGGACCTCGACCAGGGCAAGCTTGAGCAGTGGGAAATCACATGAGGTTTAAAAAGAACACTTGCTGGTGGCTGAGAGGCTGGACATGACCCAGCCCTGTGCTCTGGCAGCCCAGAAAGACAAACACATCCTGGGCTGCATCTAGAGGAGCGTGGGCAACAGGGGAGGGAGGGAGGGAATTCTGCCCCTCTGCTCCACTCAGGTGAAACCTCACCTCCAGAGCTGCCTCCAGCTTTGGGCTCCCCAGCCCAGGAAGAGCATCAACCTGTTGGAGCAAGCCCAGAGGAGGCCACCAGGATGATTAGAGGGTTGGAGCACCTCTGCTAGGAGGAAAGGTTAAGAGAAATGGAAAAGAGAAGGCTTTGGGGTGACCTAATTGTGGCCTTTCAGAACTCGAAGGAAGCCAACAAGAAAAAGATTATTTACAGGGCCTGGAGCAACAGAGCAAAAGGGAATGTTTTCAAACTGAAAGAAAGTAAGTTTAGATTAGATGTTATGAAAAAAAAATTCTATATTTTGAGGGTGGTGCGGCGCTGGAACAGGCAACCTAGAGAAACTGTGGATGCCCCATCCCTGGAAATGTTCAAGGACAGGTTGGATGGGGTTGGAGCAACCTGATCTAGTGGAAAGTGCTCCCATGGCAGGGGGATGGAGCAAGATGACCTTGAAGGTCCCTTCCAACCCATTCTGTGGTCACAAGATACTGTAGTTCAGAGAGGGCAGCTTCCACACAGCATGTAGGAAGGTTTCTCCAGCTGTTCTCAGGCAGACTGATTATTACCTAGATTTGGTATCCAAGATTCCAGGAATTATTTAGGGTATTATGTGTTTTAGGAGCTGTAGTACTTGTTGAAAAAATGTGCTTCATGTCAGCTATTCTCAGTTTACCCTGTTCTGATGGGTATTAGGTCTTGTTTCCCTTTCTGGCTTCCTTCTGCTGCTCTGACAATATACCTCAATCTGGGGAAACTCTGGGCTAGTAGTTGTCCTGCATTAGTAAAATAATTCTTCCTTTTCGATTCATTAAGTAGCTTTGCTCCCTGTTGGCCTGTGCTATTACAATATTTCCCCCTATTACTTATGTAGACTGTTTTATATTAAATAAGAGAGAGTGTTGTATCATCTAATTAATAGTATTCAGAATCTTAAGTGTAGCCTAAACCTTCCTCAGATCTGGAACAAGCTCAAATCTCAGGAAAAAGATTCCTGGTTTTATATCTTCCAAACCATAGCCTTCATTTCTATGGTATTTTCCCTTAATCTCCAAGAAATAATAGGTGGTGCTTGTAAATTCTCTGGGTAACAGTTCAGTAATTATGATATTAATGACAAGTATGAAACAGGTGGTAGTGGGGAAGAATTACAACAGAAGAGCAGCCATCAAACTTGAAAATGGCAGCAGATTTTTGTTTCTCCTCCTTGAAATTCTCTTGGCTAAGTGAAATGAAATTGTCTTTGATAACTTTTTTTAAAAATTGTGTTAGTAATTATCCATTTATCTGTAGTTTCTGTGGAAGGGCCCCAGGATTCCATGACTTACTGTAAACATCTCTGGGGTTTCACTCTCTGTATCTGCATTTGGTGCCACTCATCCCAAATAATTAAGAAATACTTCAGCAGGTTAAGAAAATAATTTAAAATAATTTAAAAGCCCCGTTGTGGTTTTTATTTAGACAAAATTAACTGTTATATATATTTTTTTTTTTTTTTTGGTTGAGGGGTACAAATAAAACATTTTTCTGTGTGGAGCTGATTATAATGTAATATTCCTTTTGCTTCCAGTAGGGATTTGGGAAAGGAGTTGCTTTTATAAGCTGTCCTACCTGAAGGTAAAAAAAGATAAGTTTCTAGTAGGGAACAGAAATGAATATTGTATATAATTTCTGGATTTTTTTTTTTAAATATTGTGTCAGACTTGATAGTGGCACATTTGGAAGGAAGATCCACCTTAGTGATTCAAAATGATCTGTGATATATCTGCAGTGCATCTGGGTATAGGGAGGTCATGTTAAAATATATATATTGATGCATCAATTCACTAAAGAGAAGGGTTCACTTTTTTTCCTCTTTTTATTTGTTTTGAGCAATGTTTTTCACCATTTGTAATTATTTCCCCCCTGCTACTTTGAAGTGCAATGAAGATGTTTATAGGCAACAGAAAGAAAACATCTTTTCTTCTTCCCCATGCAATGTAATAGCAGATGGAAGGAAGGTAAAAAAGCATAGTAAAGAACTGACAGGCATCACATGGCAACCTGGTCCAAGAGGACAAAGCCTGACATTTGTAGTCATCACCAGATTAAACAGGAGACACCAAGTGTCAACACTGAATTCTGAGCAGGCCATTCTAATGATGATGGGATGGTAAGGAAAAACTTTAAGTTTGCTGAGGTAATCTTATGCCCAGGAACAGAAGGAATAAGAATTGTTATTACCTTGTTCCAAAGAGCTTTTTTAATGTGTAGTGTAATGCCCTCAGTTCTAACAGGGATGTCTCTGGCATTGGTATATGAGCCTGTGAATGTTCTGAAAATGCATATTCTGCTGGCCAGTCATACAAAAAAGGAGAACAGTGGTTTGATTAATTTTCTTGTTTCAGGAAATGGTAAATAGCTGTCTAGATGGTCTTCTGAGCAACATTGTGTGAAGCATTTCTACAGCCTTTAGCTTGAAGGACAAACTGGTCAACATAGGTACCTTATGACTGGATCTTGTTTTCCTACACCCCACTGGAAATTCACAATTGCTCTGCTGGTAACTGGAAGTGTAACCCAATTGTGCTGTGTAAATTTCTCCTGGGTTTTTTGGGTTTTTTCTTAGTTGCTTTTTTTTTTTTTTTTGTNTTTTTTAAATCCCTCTGTCTTGAGAAGAAACTGTTTTGTGAACCAATCAGAAAAACTGGCAGCGAAACATCTGGCTTAAACATCTGCTGGCAGAGGAATGTAGCAAGTACAAACCCTGTGTGTTAGGATTGTGATGACAAGGAAACCTTTCCTTTGGGAACAGCAAAAGGAAGACATGTGCTGATGCACCCTTGCCATTGGAGCTCTTGCTAGTACCTGGTGTTAGAGGTGCACACACAAAATCTCTGGGAGAATATCTATTTATGGTGTAGGAAACCTGGACAGGTGTTCATTAAGAATGTAACCCACGATTTGGCCATAAAATGCAGGACATGGCTTCCCCAAGTGTTGCAGAGATATTTCCTGTGTGGACATTCTGGGCTGAGTTTGAAACACAGATATGTGATCAGGTTAATGGAGCAGCAAAGACATATTTGCAGTTGGAAGCAGACAGCTAAATAACAACAATAAATCAGTAAGTAAATAAATAAAATTCAAGCAGCTCTCTTTTCTGAATGCAATTAAGGAGCTGTGTCCATTCAATCAGCATAGTCACTTTGCATTTGATGAAATCCTGAAAAGTGGATGTAAATAATACTTTGAGAACACAGTTGACTAAAATGTCCCTTTGTAATGATGGGAAACATGTTTTAGAATGATTTTCAACTTAGCTCACTGAATCAGAATACCCAAGGAAGTGATTCTTTCCTTCAAGGCTCTTGAGTTACTTTACACATATGAAAGTAAAAAAATATATCCAGCCATTTGTCCTAAGCTTTATTCTTGACACTTCCCCTGCTTCAGGAGGATTTAATGGCCTGTAAGAAAGGGATTTTTCTGAGTTTATTCCTATCATTATTTTATTCAAATGGTATCTCCCAAACTGCTGCTGCAGCAAGATTACTTTAGCTTCTTAAGGGAGAGATTAGGTCAATAATAAAACACTGGGGTTTTTGAGCCTCCACTGTCTTTAAAAGTTTTCTATCCCAGAGATTTTCTGTGGGATGCAAGTAGAGTTTATAGCAGAATTCGTAACGGATGCAAACTAATTTACCATGGAACCTGTTCCAAAACTTTGTCATTGCTTCAAATAACATCCCTGCTGAGATGGTAGATGTGAGTGGAAGCTGGCAAAGGGAAAAGCAAGAAGGAGGAGACCCCCTGAGGCACTCCAGGAAAAACAATGATGTAACCTGTCAGTGAATTACGCCAGGAACTGTTAGGCAACTTGCTCTGGGCTTTGACAAATCATCCCTGGGGGACCCCAGAGCATGAACAGAAGTAGCTGTGAGGGAACACCATGAAAGCCCAAAGCTGTTGCTGTCTGCAAGGCTGAGTGGCTTTGGGCATTTGTCTTCCTGACCCTGTTAGATAAGGAAGACCTGGTGATTATTTGTCCTCTGGAGTAAGGCAAGAGCATAAGGATTTATTAGAGTAAACAGGGATCTTGGAATAGATGGTGACAGCAAATCAGTCTCCCACTACTGAATGATCCTGTTCCTTTTGTAGGCCAACAGCAGAGATCTTTAAATTAGGTTAATTCCTGCTTGTACCTTTTCTCTTCCAAAGGGGAAATTTAAACTGTATATTGGAGAATGTCCCTAGCATGGGGAAAAAAATCACCTATTTCCTTTCAATGTCCGTTAGTTGTTCTTTGTGACAGATTGAAGAATCGTTTGAGGAGAGAAGGATTGAACTCTGAGGTCTTTCTGCCAGTTCAAGATAGTGAGCTCTACCTAAGGAGTAGTGCCAGCAGCATAAATTAGGACAGCCCTGGGGCATCCCTTTTTCTTCCCACTGCCAGGCCAAACATCCCCTTTTGGCTGGGCCCAAGTCCTCCCGTTCCAGCAGCTTTCTGGTGTCAGTGACAAACAGTCTGCTCACTGGGATGGGGCTGGCATTGCTTCCCAACTGTTCAGCAGCAGGCGATGCCTCTCGTGCCGTGTGTGCCAGCGCCGTGGCAGAACAGGAAAACCCTTTCCAGGGCAGCTTTTCCTTGATGCTCTGCTGATTAGGCAGGTAAAGAGACAGACCTGTAAGAGGGAGGAAGAGAACTGGCAGCTCCTCAACTACCCTCATCTTTATCTACAAAAGACCTGCTGGCCTAGTTAATGTCTTTATGTTACTTAGACAACAGTTTATAGTAGAGCAGCTCCTCTTCTTCTGGAGCTTTACGCTTGGAACAAACTGAAAGAGAGGAGGTGTATTTGCAGAGGGTGGTTGGTAGAACATTTTTTGTCTTGTCTTTAATGTGACAGCTTTCAACATTTTGGGTACTGTTGGTTTGGGTTTTTTATTTTCTTTCAAGACTTGGTTAACTCTTTGAGAGGTGGAGAGATGGTTTTCTCTACATAAGAATGAAATGTGAAATTCCTGAGCAGCGTTGGAAGCTTGAAATGAAACCCTGCAGTGGAGAGATGTGTGCTGTGTTGGTGTGCTGTTGCTCATGAGATCTATTTTGAGTCTCTTTTTCTTCTTTAAGTGTTGAATGGGCTTTATTGGGGGATCCAGGAAGGGAAAGATGGGATAGCCACAGGTCAAACAATACTAAGCAATGAATGATTGTTCAAGTGGGTGTTAAGCACTAAGTCCTTTTAATTTTGTCAGTGTCTTCTAGGGGTGCAATTATCTTCGATTTACACCAGCTGAAGGAGAGCTTTACTTGTACCCTTTAGAGGCTGGACTCAGGAAAAATTCACCAAAATGGATCATTTAGGGTCAACTTGAATATTGAGGAAGGAATTAATTTGTGGGTTTGGATGTAAACTATGATCCTGTTAATTCATCCCTAGCATCTGTGAACAATTGGATGCAGTATTTTTTCTTAAGAGCAATCATGCTGCAGAAGGACATGAGAACCCTCTCAGAAATGTGAGAAAAGGGCACCACTACTAATCTTTAATCTTTGGAGAATGGCTCACAACTGGAATCATGAGGGGGTTTTTTTGGCTCTAAAGTGATTTCACTTTGAAATTCAGTGATTATGGTTTTGGCTGTTTGAAGGCCGCGCTCCCTGATTCTCCCAAGGAAGCCGTATCCACCTGGCTGAAGTGCTGGACTGAAACCACACTAAGCACTTTCAGCCCATTTCCACACCTGTGAAATTAATGTTTTAGTGCTGTTTACACACAACTGCAGTGGCTGCCTTGCTGCTCGCAGCAGCTGGGGCTGATGGCAGCCAGCTGCAGGCCGCCGCTGGAGAGGCGCGCGTGATGGAAGAGCTGCAGCTTCCTAATTGCAGCTGGGGTTTTGCAGCTGTGGACTCACACCATGAGAAATACATTCAGAGCTGCAATTCAGAGAGCATGCTTTTCAGGCCAACAAATTTGCCTTGTGAGATGGAGAGAAATGAGCTCTATAGACCGATTTTTTTTTTTTTTTTATTCTTTTCCTGGTTGCGATCCCTTTTTGCTGCCTGTCACTGGTAATTGTCAGTGCTCAGGAACAGAGATAAGCATCCTTCATGGCATCCTTTGAGGACCACTAAGTAATTGCTTTTCAGACTATGAACGGCTTAAAAAAACCTATGAATGTTTTGCTCTCTTTGAATCATCATTTTTCCATTTTTCTCAAATGTTTACTGTGCAATCTCAGGCAAGTCATTAAACTGTTTTGTAGTTACTTTAGCCATCTATACAGTGATGGCAGTAATACCTTAAAGAAGCTTTTTTGGGCTTAATTTAATGATTATATAATTGTTTGAAATATCCCAGTGTTAGTCTGAAAAGAGATGGTCCTATTGAAATGGAGATTTCACACTGAAAGTACATTCACTGCACTCTGAGGGAGGATAGGGATGCTTAATTTTTGTAAAGAGGGTAGATCTTTATTTTGGGCATTCAAAAATAGTAGAAAATATGACTAGTTTGGTGTACTTTTTTTTCCTCTCTAGCAAATTTTGTGATCAAACTTGCCAACTGCTCAGAAAAATCAGCTTTTCAGAAAACTCTTTATATTTTTCTCTGGTTATAAACATTGTTATATCTTAACAAAAATTATAACTAGTAAAATTATTAAAATTTCTAAATTGCTGTGCAAAAGCAGCTTAAATTATTTTGCATACATGAGTATATATGAATCACTTCCATGCATTTGTTCATATATATNAGGGAAGAACAGTAGTCAAAGTTTTAGCTAGATCCTTTCTTGTAGGCAGCAAGTGACTTCCCTTGCTTATAAATATTCCAGAAATAAGAGAAGCCAAAATAATTGGCAACCTTGTACAACCTTTATTCCACCTGATCAGAATGGCCTGCTTGAATTTGCACATTGATTTTTGCAGGGGATATTTCTGTGAGCTTATCTGTATTGACTAAATGTTATGCAGCTGAGTCTTTATTCTCTCCTGGGTCTTGAGTGGTAGAATTAGCTCAAAGAACAAGGAATGCTGAAGAAATTAAAAAAGGAAAAACACTATTGGGTATAATCAAAATTATTCTAGATACTTTGTTAGGCTTTTGTTGTTATTTTAAGCAAGCACCAGGCTTGTTTCTCTTTCAACTCCATCTTGAAATTGAGAAAATTTTATTCCTCTGCTTTTTTAATGTGATTCTACTGAGAGAGACACTATAGTTACATCTGCATGGAAAACAATATCTTGAAGTTTTCTAGCAGTGGCAGAATACTGTCTTTTTTGGCAGAGAATTTTGAGAACCTCTTGGTTCCAAGTTGGATCTGAGCATTGTTTCTCCTTAGGGGCAAATGTTGTGCTGCCCTGTAAATGCAGTACACCAGTGCTGTCACCCACCTGTTGATCCTAAATGAGTGTTAACACTTAAAATGTGTTCAGCTCTTCTACATAGATATGCAAATTTTTTTTTCTATAAGGAGGTTAAAATGAGTTTTCTTATATAGACAGAGAAAAACTGTAGCCCTTGGTTGTTGATTTCTACAAAGATAAACAACATGGGCCTATTCTTTGGTTGCTATTTGAGTGTGCTGAGTTGGATCAGCCAGGGGATATAAATTGCTTTTAGTGACACTGTGTCAATTTTTATCCATGGGCCTTCTGAGTAGGAGAGCTGTAGCTGTAGATTATCCTTCTCTGTGTCTTATAATAAGTGATATAGAGGTTACATTACAGCTCTCTTCTCTTTTCCTTTTCTCTTTGTCTAAATAAGGGGCTCTGTCAGCCCAGTGCTTTGTCATCTACTTTGCAATGAAATATTTCAAATTTTGATCGGGACATGATATTCTTAACTCACTGAAAAAGGGCAGTGCCACTTCTCTGAAAGATTTTTAAATATTTTGCTACCAAAATGGGAGGCTTATTGTCTGTTTTCTTCATGGGTGTCTTCATGATTATCCATCCATCCCCATATATTCACATATACACAATTTGTATCCCTTTAAAAGACAATTCTTCTATTATGTTACATTAAAAACAAGTGTGTAGAGAGGTTGGCAGGGAAGAGCTAAGGGAAAAAATCCCAAAATGTTTGGATAAAGCACTGTATCCTCCATTCTGGAAAATTCTGCTGATATCTTCTGATGCTTCAAGCTTCCTGATTCATATTAAGGAGAGAGTTAGAAATGAATGCTAAGGATCATAAATTAGTTGACCCAATCTAATTTTTGGGTTTTTTCAGGAAGCTAGTTAAGAATTTCCTGACTTTGGAAGATGCTGTGTGGTTGCAACTCTATTGAACTTCAATAGGCTATGATGAATAGCTGCATATTTTGAAAAATCAGGTCATTTATTTCAGTATTCAAGTAACTTCACTTTACAAATCCGTTTCAAGAGGGAATTTTTTGATCGTGCTAGTCCCCAATTAAAATTTGTCAATTGCTATGCAAAAGCAGCTTAGATTTTTTTGCTCACATGAGTATATATGAACCACTTCCATGCATTTGTTCCTATCTAGTGCCCTAGTTTTTCTTTACTAGAAACTTCCAGCAAGGCTCGGACTGTTAATATGTTCAGCAAGATACCCATTGCAAGTCTCTCAGCTCCCCTGAGATTGTGATAGCACCTCTTAGGAATTGTAAATCTTTCTGTGCATCTGAAATTCTCAGTGCCAGCTTAACTTAGCACTTAAATAAGCTCTCTTAAAACTTTGTCCGAGTCTTGCTAGGGTTTGTGAAGCTTTCTGGAGTACTCGATTTTTTTTTTCCCCTCTGACAGGAATTCTATCTGCTGCTGCTTGTTATGTGTGTACATTTTTTTTCCCTGACTGTTTTGCAGTGCTCTGCAAGCCCATCAGGTTTCTCTAGTGGATACTTTATTTTAATAAGTGTATTGAATGCTTCGTTTAACTTTACTGTTTTGAAGTGCCCAGAGACACCATGCTTGGATGAGCAGTTATGTAAGTGCAATTTGTTGTGGGTTTTTTTAGTATCAGAATTAGGATTCAGCTGAGGTTTGAAGGCTCTCAGTGCATGTGTGTGGGAGAAAGTAAACAAATAAAGGAGAGTTTAGTGCATCTACACACAGAACCCTGAACTGCTTTTCTTGTCTGTGACTGCTCAGTCCCCCAAATGCCCTTCCAGCCCTGCTGCAGTGGCTGCTGCCTGATGTCTGAGGATGCACTGAAGGATTAGACTGATGCTAGCAGAGGGCTGAATTTGTTTTGCAGAGAATTCCAGATGCAGAACTGTTATCTCTTTGTGCCTCCTCTGCATTATCATAATTCAATAATTATTGCTCCTGTGCCCGCCCTGGTGAGCGGAGGTTTTATTTGTAACACTTTGCTGTCGACAGGCTGGATGTGTGGCTCTTGTGGTGGCTGCCAGATTTCATACAGGGACAATTCAAATTCATCATTTGTCTGGCATATCTAAAACACATTATTTCCTTTGCCTGTGCACTGGAGGAGCTCAATATTTCCTCTCTTACTCTTTACCCAAGACACTTATAGAAGGGATGTACTAGGGGAGATAGTGCATATGTTTATGAGCAGGAAGCTCCACAAAATAATGAGTGGTATTTGTGTATTTTCTTTTTTGTTATTATTATTTTTAATTTTTTTTCAGTAGCTGAAATGACTTATTAAACCACTTGCTATGCTACTGCAAGAAGCAGACTCCAGTTATGGTAGTGATGGTATTTTTAACTCAGCTCAAGTCCCTCAAAGCCTTAATGGTCTCCAGGAATATGTGAGGGAATCGGGCATGGTGCTAGCCAGGAGTTCACAGCACTGGAGAGAAGTATTGTGTAGGAGTAGAACATCAACAAGGAAGATACAATGTGCTGGCAAAGAAAGAATTCAATGATATATGCCTGGTAAAATTGAAAATAACCACTTCCTTTCAAAGGCAGGTGGAATGTATAACAAAAAAAAAATATTAGGAGATGTTTTCATTAGGTTTTTGGAGAGGTTGATTTTTTTTTCTGGTGGTGTGATGTATGTTGGTTGTTTTGGGTTTTTTTCTGTTTTCATAGATCAGCTTGAGTTGGGGAAGGGACCTTAAAGATCATCTATTTCTAGCTTGCCTCTTCTGAAATGGAAGCTGGATTGCAAATGGGTCTGATCCATAAATATTGTTCATCTGCACAGAGGGGAGCATTTATTGCAAAGAAAGCAAACAGCATTTTATAGGAACTCCCGGCTTCTCAATGGAATTTGCAGGCAAAATTAGAAATCCCATGTCACAGAGGAGAAACATATAAAGCCTGGTTTCATATGTATCATTGCTGAGTAACCTGTGAGGAAATATTACTGTATTGCAGAGAGATGATATTTGCTGTGCAAGTAGCCTGTGAGGTTAGTAGAGGTCAAGTCCCAAAATGCTGTAGCCCCCTGTAGTAGGAATTTCCAGTGATGTTGAAGATATAGCTGTAATGTCTTCATAATCATATAGAGTTTAAAACAACTAGAAAAAAAGGTGGAGTGGAGGTGGGGAAAAAAGAGGGAACCCTTCTAGGATGAGCAACAAACACAATGAAGTGTTATCTTCCTTAGCCAGCCCACTGCCTTGCAAAGGAAAGAGTTAGCAAGATTTGTACTCGGGTTTGTGTTCTTTTCTAAGCTACAAATCATCACATTTCAGTTAATTCTGCTTTTTCAGACCTATAATTTACTAATGGAGGAATTATGTCAGCCTGTGGCAAATTCCACCGTAAATCACAGCAGCTTCTTGTGCATCGTGGTCCCTTTTTGTGCTCCTACGCTGACATGAGGACTTGGTGACACAGTAAACCCATCCTGGGCCAGATCTTTCTTAGAGAAACAGCATCTTTTTTGACTGATGGGATTTAATACTGAAGGATTAATATGTGAGCCTACTTAGCATTATAGGGGACAACCAACACTGCCTAATCTAGATCAGCCGTGTTTTAAACACTTTTTGGGAAAGTTTATTATTAACCTCTCTTCAGAAATCAACAGAACGAATTTGGCAAAACAACCTTTCAGCCTCCTACAGGGCCAAAAATATATGTGCTCAAAAGCATCCTCTTTTGGAACACCACCACCTCATTGGCATGCAGGTGTGACTTGCAGAAATTTATCCGTGCTGCTTGTTTTTATTGAAGATGGCTGAGGTGATGGAGAATGGGACATACTGCCCCTCAGCTTGGGAGGACTGGCTTCAGGCTTCCTCACCTTCATCTCTCTGAGGTCTTCTTGCCTTCTTTCTCTTTTTTCCTTTTTTTTTTCATCCTTGCCAGCTGACAGGTCACTGTCCTGCTTTGCTGTGAGGTGTCAGCTGGCTGGAACAAGCCTGATTCCCATACAAAGCTTTGCAGGTGCCAGGGTACCACCTCCTGAACTATTTGGCTAAGGATGGAGTGTAGAAAAAACTACTGGAGATCTGAAGTCACTGGACTACCTTCTTTTTCATCATTTTTTTTTGGTCCTCCACACACCTTGCTTGCGTTTATCACAATTCTATGATGTCATGCTTTGCCCTTCTGCATTGTTTGTTTTGGTTTAAGTTTTAGAACAATCATCTGTAAATTGCAATTCTTAGTGCTCGTTTATATGCAGAGATTGCACTGATTTAACGAACAGATTTTTAAATCAACTCAGTTAATTCGATGCAACCCATATGTGTGCAATTAACTTAAGTCAGTTAAGAATCCTCTTCAGCTCTATGGATACAAGCCACATTTAAAATAGGAAAGGATACAGGAATTAAAAACAGGCTAAAGGACATAAATTTAAAAGTAAAGTTTTAGTTAATGTGATATGCTTTCATCAGCTGTCAGGTTCTATTCCTAGTTTTTCATTGATTTACTGCTTTGCTGCATGAGTGGCTTCACTTCTCAATATCCCTGCCTGCAAAACTAGGATTTGCTGACATTGCTTGTAGGAGGATATAAATGGGGCTCTTTGGGAAAACATTTTTCAGGATTTTTTTTTGTTTATTTTTTTCACCCCATGGAAAGCTTAAGCTTTTCTATGAATAATGGATAATCAAAACTGGAGCCAAATCTTCTCATTTAAAAACAGTACTTCCATTTGGAAGTGTCCTCACTGTGCCATTTGGGAGTTTGGCTGCTCTTGCACAGGCTCCTCCAGCCAAACTATAACTCCCGTGTTGCATCATGATTCTGCATCTCACTGAGTTGCTGCCATGGAGTCTTGATGTTGCATTTAAGGAAAATGTGCCCCCCTCAAGGAGATGCTTTGAAACAGAGGGACAGGTGCCTAAGAAACCTCAAATTCATGTTTTCTGAGACGTATCCTTAACCACTTCTGATGTTTTGGACTGTAAAACTTGGATTTTTGACAGAAAATTCAGAGTTTTCTGGGGAATTGGTGTTGGATGGGGTGAGGAAAAGTCAACATTTTCTGCAAAAAGTGGATACTTCTTATAGGAGCTGAAAAGTGAAATTTCCACCCAAAACCAGTGTCTAAGAATGCTGTTCTAAGGCTTTTTTATTGAATAAAGTATTTGAAGACCCTCAGAAGAGACTCTTGAGATGATCCCATGTTGTAGATGAGAGCCCAGTTTTCATTTGTTCCCTGAATCCTAATTTGCTCATTCATAAAATAGCAGAAAACTTTTATTACTTGAACTTTTCTGATAGATGACAGTGCAAAGTGTGGGCAACTGCAGGCGAATGAATGATCTAATTATTATTTAATGATTACTGCCATTATAAAGAGAAGAAATAGAAATGAGCTGGGCATCCTTTGGTGTGGAACTGGGAGGGGAGGTTGGCTCATGCCTGACAATGCTGTTTGCTCACCTTTTCAGCAGATCAGGTGAACTCCTTGTCTTGTTTGATTATGACATTGGCAGCATTAGCTGGGGTGAGGCAGATCTCATTCTGCACCTCCGAGTGATTTGTGGCCAAGTGTGGCTTAATGAAATGTGTCCACAGAGAGAAAAGGAGCCCTTCTATCAGAGGCAGCTGAGCAAGGCTAGAGATACAGTATGTGCACAGAATAGGAAGAGCACAGATTGCATCATTTATCTTGGGAAGCAAGGAATTGTCCATTGTGACAAAATCAGTCAGACGCAGCGAGTAAAACGCTGAAGGTTCATTACGCTAATTAGTATCAGTGCTCAGCCGTAGGGAGGCAGGGAAAAACTGGCAGAGTGATACCTCAGGATGGTGTTTGTCCAAGAGGAAGAATTGTGCCTCATGGAATTTTCAGTCAGTGCTGGGAGGGGAGGTTGGTGCAGCAGCCACTGGCTGAAATGAGACAGGTCCTTTCATCGGCACCCTTAAATTGGTTGGCACCCAGGTAGCACAAATGTCACTCAGGACATGAGTCTGGCATTGTGTGTGTGTAAGGGGCCATTAAAAAAAAAAAAACCAGAAAGGAGAGTAATAAAAAACTTCCTCTTAAAGGCTTGGTGATAAAATAAATAGGCAGTGTTTCACAGTGCAGTTGAAAAAACACCATTGTTTGGTACTTTATGGGGATCTCTTAGGAGAAGCTGACTTTTTGGCCTTGCTTTTCATATCTGGCCAGTTAAACAGGGCCAGCCTGCCTTGGTGCTCTGATGCTAACTGTGGTCTTTAATCCTAATAAAAAGCAGCTTGGTAGTGAGATGTGGTGCAAATGAGATTTGAGGACAATCAGCATTGCAGAAGGTCATGCACAAGTAAGGACAGGAGTGGGATTAGGACTTAAGAGGGAAATACACACTTGAAGAAAAGAGATATGGAATAGGGATTGTAGCTCCTGGACTCCCAGCTGTTTTGGTTACATTGGGGAGGTAAAATGCTCTTGAGCCTGGTTCTATTGTACACATTTTAGCATTCATGTTGCAGTCAGAAGGAAAGAGAATGATGGGAAACAAATTGTTAACTGCAGCAATGCTGATGACAACTGTTTCATTGTAAAGCCTCCAAAATTTACATTGTTCTGGTGATGTTCCATTTCTGGAATAATCATTGGCATTATGGGGCCATACCAGGATGCAGTGTAGCCATTATGATTTCAGCCCATAGACTTGAACAAAGCCAGAGTGAAAGCCAGAAAATAATGGTTATATGCCTGAAACCCTCCATTGCAATATGAAGGAGGGCTTTGCTGCTGCTGCTGCTGCTTCCTCACATCACCAGTCTTGATCTCTGGAAAGATTTAAAATGAAGAGAAATAAAGGATTTTCTATCCATCTTATTTCTTGTTTTTCCTCCATGTTCCTCTGAGTTTTCTGAATGGCAGGACCATAACACCTTAATAAAAATATTTCAGTTTTCATCCTAGGCTGCTGTTATTTATAAAGTCCAGCATGCTGTGTCTGGTTGAAGCTGCCTCATGCTGCTCAATGGCATCTTGATGTTTACTTGTGCCTGCTGCCTTTTATAGATACTCTCATCCTACACTGGTGCTGCTGTCTGCTTTTAAGATGCACAGTGAATGGTGATGCTTCCCTCTACATATCAAACATGATGCATCCCTTTAGATTTTATATTTCCCCGTGCCCCAGGTGCTGTTATTATCAGTCCTGACATCATTCATTCAATATGATGGCTCCTGTCTTTCCTTTTATCTGTTATGGACAGGAGACTGGGAAACATTTTATCTTCCATGCACAGCAACACATTTTCTTTAAAAAGTGACTTTCCTCTCTCTCCATTTCATTCTTTCTTGTCTAATATCTTGTGTATTATTCTTATCTCCAATCCCTTTACCACACAGCCCTGTTGAGTTTTGTTTTTCCAGTGTTTCTGTGTTTCTCATCCCCTGCCATTTTTGCACCTGTGTGAGACACAGGCACACTGCAGTCAGCTGAAATGTTCCACTGACCTTACCAAGGCTCATGTTAGCACCAGGTAGGATCTCTCCATCCATACACATGGCTTGTGCAGAATTTTGTGCAGTATCTGAGGTTACTTTGCCCTTAAAGCCAAAATATCTCGGCTATGTAAAAGCAGAGGAGGAGGAAGGACTATAACAAACAGATCAGGGTTTTGAACGAGAGAATCACAGTTTAATTACTCAAGATATCTATGGGTAATGCAGTTGGGTTGGAAGATACATAACAATTAGCAGAATTTCAGGTACTTTATACAGAGCCACTGAAGTGGTGGTTTTTTATTGGAATTTTTTCTGGCAATTGTTTTTGTAAGCTGCCACTAATCCCATCCAAGGTGGCATGTAGTCTTGCTAATGATGCAAAAGTGAAAAGACATGTAAAGCATTTAAAGGAAATACAAGAGCTTGGAACTGTGTTGTAAGAAAGGCCTTTGATCTGAGTAGTGAATTTCATTAAATCCTGCCAAACATTCAAAGCCAGTCTCAGCTCTCCAGTCCCCTTCTTTGCTATCAGCATTTGAAATCAGCTTAATATTTTACCTTCACCCTTGGCTGCAGAGCATAATGGGCAAAACCATTATCTCTGCATGTCATCACTATTAGGAAAGAGAGAGAAGGAGTGAAGGGATAAGGAGAAACAGGACTGGCAGGGAATTGGCATGTTCAAAAGTAAACAGATGTTAGCAGAATGAAGAAAGGACAGAGCAGGGTGGGAAAAATCAGCCTCTTGTAATTAAATTTAAGTTCTGAATGTCCTTAAGAGCTGTGGATACAGCCAAGCTGAGGGCTAATATTTAAAGCTTTAAATGAGCAGAGATGTTAATCTTTGAAGGGACAAAGCTGAACTTTGTCTCCTAGCTCTTGGCTTTATGTAGAGATGTTACCTTATTTCCAAACAGTTAATAAGAACTTCCAAATTATTGTTTTAGAGTTGGACTACACTTCTTAAACTCATACTAAGCACAGCAGCACCTGTGAACTGATGAACTGGGGATTGATTGTCTTGTCATAGTCACGTGTGAAAAAAGTCACATTTTGTGTCGGAGCAACAGAATTGGTAAATTGTATTATGGACTTGATTAGGGGTTTTTCCTTTGTGACAGATCATGGAATTTCTTTATATTTACTGAAAGAATAAGGAACCGTTTTAGAAGCTTTTAGTTTAGTCTAAAAAAAAAAAATTGAGTTTGGCTGTGGTTTAAAATTAGTCTCTGTATTTACTGAAATCTTTTAGCAGTAATTTTCAGCTGTCATGTTTCCATTCCCCTGCTTGTTTCTCCCTTTATGTTGGACCTGTCCAGTGTGTACCAAGCCATTTTAGCAGAGGGAAGTGTGGGTGGTTTGAGCAGTAATAAACTAATGTCAGTTCCCACAGGAAATGGGTCTGTAGTAGGTTTGGGGTGTGACCAATGACAATGTTGGAAAACTATTTCTGTAGGTCTGAAACAGCAAGATTCCCTCCCATTTTTTCTTCTTGATATTAAATTAAAACATGGGAATAAAAGTCTAGCTATCATTCTTCCCTTCAGAATGAAAATTCTTTTGTTATTCTCAATTATTATTATTATTATTATTGTTATTCGCTGGTATAACTGTGATGGAGGAAGACATCACAGCCTTATGTCAAGGAAGGGTTTTATTTTTTTTTGCTGGTCACATTGGAGAAAGATGAGTTCCTTTATGCAATTCAGTGACTCTCTTTGTGGCATTGTACCTATTAAAGGGAAACCGTGTAGACACAGAAATTCTTGGCAGAAATACAGCTGCTAATCTCAGTTGAGCAGCTGTTGTCCTAAAGATCAGGAGAGGTGAGCCTAAAGGTAACTTTATCTGAAGAGCCCTTATAAAGCACAACAGAAATTGCCATGTTTTCATGCAGAATTGTTGGTAGAAGCCTCCCAGCAGCATTTGCTGACTTCCCAAGTGTTAGCTATTGCTAGTGTTTTCTGACTTGCTGAGTAACACAGGAAGTATGGATTATGAGGAAATAAGGGAATAGAGATAACTGAAACTAGAGTAAATTTGGAATGGATCTTCTTGTGTTGCCAGAAATCCCAAGATGTCATTAAAGACCTTGTTTTTCTACATTAAAGATATATTAAATATTCTTGGTGACTCATTATTTCTTTGTCTTCCATTTTTAGCCTGTTCTCCATTATTCCAACCTATTAAAAAACCCAAAAACGTTCCTGCTTTATGACCCCTTTTTTCCAAGTGTTTTGCAAGGCATTGATAATGCCCAAGATGCCACATGCAGCACACCCTAACCTCTATCAATACAACAGCAGAACCCATCTCTATTAGTACATTTATATTTGTTCTCAGAGGTTGGCACAGAAAAGCTGGACACAACTCCATAGCTAGAAATTCATCCAAAATTTAGGATATTTTAGCTTTTTTGAAGAAACACCCCAATTTTACAGTGCCACTGGAAGCATTCTAGTGGATAGTTTGGAGATGATGAGGACCCACCACAATATCTCATATGCTGGAGGGTGGACTCCTGAATTTTATCATCACACTGTGATTTGAAAATTATCAACCAAATTACAGCAAATCCTTTGAAGAGTGTAAAGCTCTGATCTACACAGTCACTAACAAGGGAGATTAGTTGAATTTTTCAAAATTGCAATGTGCTGTACTGCTCCACATGGTCAAATATCCTGCACAATCTTCCACTGATCATCGAGTCGGTAACAGACTGTATTGTAACTAACTAAGGGAAACATTTCTTCAGTGCAAATACGGGATTCTTATTTAGCTTTTTATCCAGCCTTTGCAGTGAAGCTGGGTAATTGTTCTACGTAATGCTCTAGCAAGCATCGTGATCTCCTTGATAGGCTTTAGATAGAGACATTTCTTGTGAGTAGAGAAGCTTAAATGAGACACCCAGCTCATCTCATTTAAGTACATTCATGTTTCAGACTGGTCAATGAGATTTGAGTGCCTGTCTTCAATTAGAATGAGTAGAAGTTGGATGAGCTTGTTTGCTCTGGGGGGTTTGAGAAGCTTGTGCTCTATGCAAGCAGCATGAATTTCATAGCACAGAATTTAGAATGTTTCAGAAGACTTTTTTTCTAAATGGCCTTTTGATTTATGCCTTCCCAGGTAGGTGAAAAACTGCATTTGTTTGCAGGACAGCAATGATGTGAACCTTAGAAGGAAAGGAAACTGTAAAATACACTTTTTGATTAATTACAATACTTTTTAATTAATATACTATAAGAACCTGAAAAATATAATGTGGCTTATTGGTTCATTTGAGCCCAGCATTCAAAACCATTCTATCTGTGTTCTGTTGACATTCCCTGTCCTTGTGCCACGGCTTGCCAGGATTGGAAACCCTTTGGAGTCAGCTGTTGTTCTGCCAGTTTGTGATGTGTTGCTTCCTGATTTCAGCCTTCGTTGTTCACTGAGTGGAGATGACCTCAACAGGCAGTGGCTGACACCCAGCTCCCAGCTGCACCCGACCATTTACCACGCCAAAGGTCTCCTCTATTACCTGCGCAGCGTTGGCCGGGCTCCTCTGGTGAGTCCCCTCCAGGTTCTTTTGTGTGATTCTGTGAATGGGCTGATCATTTTACTTGTGTGAACAGTCTTGTTACAGAGCTGGAGTGATTTGGGGGCATCACATCCTGTTACACTTTCATCTTGTGGAATTGTTTTGAGAGTCCTGAATGTTTATCACGTATTGAATCTGCTAACAAGCGCAACTCCAAATTTCAGAATCTCTGTATACCTGGAATGAAAATGAGAAAATTAATTTCTGAAAGCTCTTTATATCCTCAAAGTGCTCCAAATAAGCTAAATATTATTAGTAGATTAGTGTTATCTTCATGGAAGTGTTAGGAGAGATTCCAAAAAGATTTAGTCTGAATGGACTGTGCTAAACCCCATGCAATCACAACAGCAGAGGAAGCAGCCCTCACAGTGTGTGAACCTCCCTGCTCCTTTGGTAATGGGGAAAGGACTGAGCTTGGGGGCTACCAGGAATTCATTAGATGAATGGGATCCATCCCATGTGCTCAGTTGCCCAGAAAAAGGAAAAGATTGTTCTGAGACTCCAGGAGGAAAACCACAAGGAGCTTCAAATGTTGATGAACAGATGTGGGTACATGGACTGGCAGGTTTGTTGGTGATGGCTACAGCCAGGCAGGAAATGTCCAAGTGCACCAGAGTCCCTCTGGGTTTGGTGAGAAAAGCCCCAAACAAGGTGAAAATGTCTGTAAGTTTCTCTACAAGAATTCTTGCATAATTTAGGTTTTGTCTAAGCTGACAGCCCTGAAATTTATGTCTGGAGGCTGAGGAGTATTGTTGAAACTCAGCTCAGAGTTGCAAATTGAGTCACTAATGTTTTCCTTTGGTTCAGAGCAGTGTAGGATGAATCTTGTCTTACACTGTAATTTGCTGTCTAGCCTCTTTTAGTACATGACCCTCCTTGTCATATTCAGGTGCACAAAGTTGAATACTCAGTACAAGTTTTCATCACTGTTGAGTGAAGGGACACTATTGATCCTGCCATCTCCCTCACTCACAGACTGCATGTCAGACTTCATAAACTGTTTTTTCTTTGCCTTTGAAGAATACATTGATTTTAGTTTACACATCCTCAAAAATTCCTTTTTCCTCCTTCAGAAGAGAGCTTGGGGTGGTTTTTTTTGTTTTGTTTTTTTGTTGTTGGGTTGTCTTTTTCTTTGTGGGGTTTTGTGATTTTGTTTTTATTGGGTTTTCTTTTAACCTATAAGATCCCATGGAGCCAAGCTCACTGATAGCCAAATGATTTCTGCGAACTGATTTGGTTTAATTTATCCTAGGGATGCTTCTTCAAAGCAAGCAGTTTGTTCAAAGCAAAGAAAAGCTGCTTGAAGGAGAAAAAGCAAAGAACTTTAGCAGCCCTTTAAGCCAAGGCCACTTTAATTCTTTAGTTAACAAGAAAACAGCCTGTTAAATGATGGGTTTTTTTACTCACCGTGTTGTCTGTGGGCACCCTAATGAAACCAAGAGACTGGATGTACTGGGACATTGCAGAGTCTCACCTCTAGTGAAGAGCAGGATGCTCTAAGAGGGAAATGAACTTCCAATGGACCAGAAGGCTCTGAGCAGAGTTTGCTGCTTCTTAAAGGCATTATATCAAGCCTGGAAACAAGCACAGCCTACAAGAATGTACTCATTGAGAGGAAAAAAAACCCCTAAGCATGTCTACCTCAAAACTGGCATTTAATGTCCTGTCACAATGTTATTAAGAAAGAGACTTGACACAAAAAAGAGAAGAAATTTCAAAAAGTTCAGTTTTCCAACGGCTTTTTTTGCTTTCCACTTCATATGTTGCTTTTCTTCTCTTTTAAAAGGTACCTGGCTCAGTGACTCATAAGGAGAGTTGTTTTTGAGCTAGAAGGCAGTCCTTACCTTTAGGATGATCAGTGCTCGCAAATAACTTTAAATAGATTAAAAAACTGTGCATGTCTTTGAGTCATATTGCAGAGAGTGCAAGCTTGGGAGTCTGACTGGTCTGTGTGTCTCAGGGTCCCAGCCATATGGAAGGACAGGCTGAAGAAAAAGCTCTGGGAGGTGCCAAGTTTGCTCAGTGTTTGCCCAGACATATCCCAGGAAGAATTCTGTGTTGGGTGCTCAGACTCCGAAATGTCTCTTAGCCTTGGCTGAATGGTGAGACATAAGCTACCCTGTAGTGTGAAAACCAGGCAGAAGGATGTGCTGTAGAGAAAAATTGAGTATAAACATTGGGAGTGACGTCAGTATCCAGTCAAATTAATTAAAATGTAGCGCTACGCAATCTGCAAATAGAATGAAAGTGTTTTCAGTGGCACTGACACTTCTACTGTGGAAGCTGGTGGCACTCAGAGAAAGATTCCATGGCCTGAAACCAGCTGCCAAATTACAGAACCTGGCATTAGCCATCCTTTACCAGCAAGGAAGTCCCAATCCAGATCTGTCGCTAAGGACCTGTCTGCAGGCTTCTTGAGGTGCAGAATTATAGACCTGCTACTTATCAGGCAGCCCCACTCTCTGATCATCCCTTCATGGTTTCTGATAAATAATATTTTAGGCAGATAATATATTGTCATTTGTGTGTTGTAATTCTGTAAATTGGCAGGTAATTGATACCAATTGAGCCGAGTTCTCTGCCTTTAAATCAGACAAAAGCCGCAAAATCCTCTTTGATATTCATAGAAATACATTCTAGGTGGTAACTGTGGTTAACCTAAGCTATGACTGTGTATTGCTGATAGCTTAGATGAAACACTAGCTGGAAAAATGTCTGTCATTAAGAGAATTAATAAATGCAGCTCTTTGGAAGGAGGCATTCCAGGATAATTGTGTGTGGATCAGAGCTGTTGCTGGGTAGGTGGCTGTTCACATGCTCCAGGTGTGGAACCTGTAAGTTATGGGATGTGTATAATTGTCCATCTGACTGGTTTTTACGTGTGCCTCAGCCTCTCAGAGGAGTGTCAGAGGAGCTGAAGGAATGTACATGCTCAATTCCCAGATAAATAAACTCCCTGACGTGCTGCAGCTAAAGTTAGTTACTGTGGAGCTGGTAAATAAGCAAACTAGGGTAAGCCTTGCCCCAACAGTTGGCAGAAGAAGCTCATGTTCTCCATCTGTTTCTCCCCTCTTGTGTGTGTATTTAGGTAAGAATATGGGTGGGAGTGTTGATCTGCTGGAGGGTAGGAAGGCTCTGCAGAGGGACCTGGGCAGGCTGACAGTGAGTGCACGTCAGTCTCTTCTCCCCAGAAACAGCTGACAGGACAAGAGGAAATGGCCTCAAGTCGTGTGAGGAGAGGTTTGGGTTGAATATGAGAAAGAAATTCCTTCTCTGAAGGGTTATCAAGCATTGGAAAAGGCTGCCCAGAGCAGTGGTGGAGTTGCCATCCTGGAGGCATTGAATAGATGTGCAGATGTGGCACTTGGGGACAGGGCTTAGTGGTGGATTTGGCAGTGCTGGGTTAATGACTGGACCTGATGATTTTAGAGATATTTTCTAACCTAAATGATTCTATGATTCTATTTTTTGTACCCCATATTTCTCCCCCATCTCTACGTGGATCCACAATTTTTCTTTACCTTCCTACACACATTCATTAGGCTCCAACGTAAGTCCTGGAAAACTGTTTCAATGAAATCTTGAAGCTCCTTTGTACTCTACAGTGAATGCTGTCGGTTTAAAATGAAATAATTCCTTCTCTTTAGAGATTCTTATATTTTCACTGACAGATTTCTGAATATTCCTGATTAAGACATGGGGAATATGTGTAACAGCCATGTGTACATCGACTTCATATCTCAGAGGGCACTGAGATTGATTATCCTTTAAGACCTGGGTCAATATTTACCTCTCGGGTCATTAAATTGTGATTTTCATTTCCATGGGAATCAATATCTGCCTATAAAGGCAATCAAAACTTCCGCTAAAATGGGAATGTGCCTCGTGCCTTGTTTATATGACAGCTGACATGAGAGATGGATTGGATAGACAGGTAGATTAGTGTGGAATGAGATTATTTGCCTTGAATATGGGTCATTTTCTATGCTTGACTTGCAGGAATTCATGCAAACATCTGACAATACAACTGCACAGTTATATTTTCCTAAAAATTATGTAGCATGGGTTTTTAATTTAAAGAAGACAAAGCAAAGATTAATCACTTGGGAAGGCATACATTTCAAATCTCATGAGGATAAAGCTGGAATTTAGGAGTTTAGAAGTAGAAAGAGCCTGACAAATTGCTCCATTGTGGTATCAGGAGTTCTCATGAACCCTTAGGTTCCTGAGTTGCCATGGATTCTTGCACAGGTGTCATGTTTATTTCTGCTGCAGACAGAAGTGCACTGGGCTTGACTCTGGACCCCTGAGATCGTGTCAGATCAAATAAATAAAGCAAGATACAAATGATTAATGAAGTCTGACACAGGTCAAAGGCATGGCCCAGAGTCTAAGCTACTCTGAAGAGACCTCAAAAAAACCCATCAACACCTCCCTGCCATAGTCTAATAGTGCTTATTATGAAGAACCAAGAAACCTTTCCAATGTTCAACATTTTACCTTGTTTTTTCCTTTCTTTAGGTCTTCTGTGACTACCATGGGCACTCTCAGAAAAAGAATGTGTTTCTCTATGGCTGCAGCATTAAAGAGACCTTGTGGCAAGCAGGCTGCATGGTGGACACAGCAGTTGTCACAGAAGATGTTGGCTACAGGGTAGGTCCTCTTGGTTCCTTCCTTAATTAGCAGCCTGAACGTGCTTATACATTTAAAATATTTAAGATAAGGTCACCTCAGAAATTTTGGCAATAGGGTGCAAGCTTTACTTGCTCCAGAGGAATAATGGTACAGAGAATTTTGAGTCACATGTAATGTCTTCATGCACCAGATATTAGAGACCCATTCTATTGACGGTGTATTTGCTATTTATTTTATTTTATTTCAGTAAAATGATACATTATAACATTTGGCTACAGGATAATAGGACAGACATATTTTTGTGTGTTTTATAATTTCTAAATATACGTACAATTTTGTCCTTATCATCCTACCCATAATATGAAAATAAATGGGAATTATGAAAATAAATGGGAATGGATGTTAAACAAGTTTATCATAGTGAATCTATCTCCAGAACAAATATTTGGTGTCATACCTAGGAATTTTTTTTTTTTTAAATTAGAAAAAATTCTAAAATCTATTTTATTTCTGCTTCATGGGAATGTCCTGTTAATCAACTCTTCTTTGGATTTCCTGCCCATCTCTCTCCCTTTTTAGTTTTTATCAGTTTATCCCTCTGTATAATTTTTGCTACTTCAGCATAAATAATCAATATCCTTCCATGAGATTTTCACGTTTTCCATGCTTATCTTATGGAGCTGCACAGAAAAAAAAAACCTGGAACTTTACTGAAGGAAAGTGGCCCAGTGTTGGCTGTGAGGGGTCCCTGTGGCAGATATTGATTCCTGAGGAAAGCAGGGAGGATTCCCACAGCCAGGGCGTTTTTGGCTGTGTTTGAATTCCGGGGGCTTGTGAAGGCTGAGGAGGGCTCTCAGCTGCACAGACAGAATTCAAATGTTTCTGTCAGCATCTGGAACCTGACCTGAATCTGCAATGAAGGAAGGCTCCAAGGCTCTCCAAGAACACTCTGCAGTGGCCCATAGGAAAGGTTTTTATGGCTCAAATCCTTGCTTTTGCACAAAATGGGAGGTGGGTGCCTGCTGCAGATCCAGCCTATGGGTCACCCTGTCCCTGCTTAGATTGAGGAAGCTGGGACTGTACAGGGACACATCTGCAATGCCACATCTGCAATCCCACATCTGCAATCCCACATCTGCAATCCCACATCTGCAATTCCAGCTGGCAGACCCCCAGCCCTGCCTCAGACCTGCTGCCTTGCACTGTTTGCACAGGTTTCTCTCCTGCCCCCTCTAGATAATGGGAATTAATCTGGCCTTCCATGATTGATTTTTCTCCACAGGAGCAGAAAACAAATACCTCAAGAAAATGATGGGTTTTGGAAGAGCCTTTGCCTCATATGTTATAGATTCAGCTGTAGCCCTTGGCAATGTACAGTCAGAGTCCCCCTTGCCTTTAATATTTGGTGGCCTTGGGTGACTTGCACAGCATTGGCACAGTAATCCCAACCTTTTGATAAACATTCCAGGCCCCTTTGACAGCAATCTCTGCTGGGACATTAGTAAAGAAATATAATTCAGTTCTTTTTGAATGGGATTGGAGGTTTATGGGCAGGGTCCAGTTTAAGTGGAGCAGCTCCTTTGCTGTCACACATGATAAATCCACCTGTGTGAGAGACATGGAACAGTCACACTGCTGCACTATCATAAAAGCATCCTTTAAAAGGATGTGTTTTCACGCAAAATATATTATTGAAAGATAATTAATGAGAAGAATCAATAGAGAAGAAAGAGCCATTAGTGTGAAATCCAGTGAATGCTGGTAAAATGAAAAGAATATTAAATTCGGGTTTGCTAATGTTTCTAAATGAGTCCTGTGTACAGGAGACATTACTGTTACCTGCCAGTATTTTTATTTAATTAAAAGATTGATTATGCATATAATTTGAATTGCTCTAAAAAGCTAAACTGGATTAAGGTTCTGATTATTGTATTTGATGTGATAAGTTTACAAAATTCTGTGTGTGGGTTCAGATAAGGACACATAGCATTCACATACAGTTTAACAGGGTCTCATGGTTTTGCCATGTTTCTGCTGCATCTTTTTGATTCCTTCTCAGTCAAAATCCAGGAAAACCTGGAAGCTGTGCATGAAGCCATACAATTTTGTGATCTCTGTGCAGCAAGTAGCAGGCTGAAGGCAGTGCAGAAATGCTGGCTGCTTTATCAAAGGCAAAAAGTGAATTTTCAAGGTTTCTCTGTTCAGTGTGCCCACAGGAAAGTGAGTGCTGCAGCTCTTAGTAACACACTGGAGATCTTGACTTAAGATTGAGGCTTAAGGTGGTCTCAGGTTTAAAGTGAAGTTTTTTACTTTGTTCTAGTTTTCTCTACCTCAGTTTTTTCATCTGAAAAATGGACCTCATGGAACTGGAGGAGACCAGTGATGGCTGCAGCCAAAATACACAAAAAAATGAAATATGTATAAATGAAAGATATGTATGTTTAAGTAGTTTGCAAGAGATTTTATAAAGTAGTTTAGACCGAATATGTATCACTCACATCAAGAATGTTTTAGGAAAGAACATTATTCAATCACTTTCAAATCAAATATTCCCATACAGTGATGTGAACTAAAGCCCAGAAGAACAGAACTACAATTCTTCAGAATTAGTTGGTGAAACTGATGGTTACTGGAAAGTGAAATTAGCTGGTTAGTTTTCACTACCAAATTGGCTGAAATTCAAGGGTAAATGCCACTAGCAATATGTGGGAGCTCCTTCAGTGGGATTCCATTCAGTTCAGATTTAAGAAAACTGTCATAAAAGAAAGAATAGACATTCTAATTTTGCTTGGTCTCCTCTAGGTGGATCAAATGATGTGGTTGGTGTAGCAGCACTGAAGTTGAGACACACACAGACATAACCCACGGGTGTGTGTATCTAATGGTCCAGTCTATTCATTAGCACTAGGTGTGCTCTGTGTAGCTGTTATCTATTTTATAGAGTATAAAAATAGCACATTTGGCCTCTGTAATGACTAAGTAATTGTTGCCTCTTCATTGATAGAATATTTGATACTTCAGGCATGTTTTTAGACTTTGTTGGGAAATATGATTTTGAGGGTAAGAAAATCACTCAGGGCTAAGATGTAGTATTTACTGCTTTTTATTATTACTTTTTATTGTGGTTTTTTAAGTGAACTGTATAAAATACATTGTTTGGACCTGGGAGAGGATATTTTGGTTTGTTTCACAATGCAAGTTACTTAAATGCTGAACTTTATTTTCACATAATTACGTGTGACGTTCTACAAGAAAACAGATCCCCTTTCTCTGCTCTGTACCAGCTTCAGACAAAATTCCTCCCATGGCTCAATCCCTTGTCAGACCCTGGATTTGTGGTGGGAGGAGATGTAATAGAGCTGTAGAGGGGAAAATAGGGATGTCAGGTACTGAGCTGTGACTCTTGGCAGCTCAACAGGAAGGTGTAGTTTGGTTGAAGCAGCTTGAGAACAAAACTGATTTCAGCACTTCACCCAAACTACTGGGTGTACAAATGCTTGCTTTTGAGTGAGATATGTCAAGTCTACCACAATTTTTCATTTTAGTCTTTGGAATGAAACAAATGCTGGAATCTGAGGGTTTCACATGGGATGGAGGTAACGCACGGGTTGGATCTCTCAGTGTATGTATGGATAGATTTGATTCTGTACACATTAAAACACAGGTCTCTGTGTGTGTGTGTGTATGATATCAACACGTGCACATTCATTTTCTCACAGACTCTTCCCAAAATCCTGGATAAAGTGGCCCCAGCGTTTGTCATGAACAGCTGCAGCTTCCTGGTGGAGAAGTCGCGGGCGTCGACGGCCCGCGTGGTGGTGTGGAAGGAAATGGGGGTGCTGAGGAGCTACACCATGGAAAGCACCTACTGCAGCTGCAGCCACGGACTCTACAGGGTGAGTAAATCTGTCAAAAAGGCCTCTGCCACCCTCCTAATGCACATCTCATGAGCTTGGATGGAGGAGATGGCCATTGCTGTGTGCTCGTTCCAGACCCATGTAGCCAGAATTTCTGTTCAGGGGAATCTCATTCTTTTACCCCTCATTCTTTTACCTTCCATGCCAAGAAAGTAGAGTCCCTCTCTGAGGTTTCACTCAGCAGAGAAATAAAAGGAAACTCCAGTCTGCAGCCAAAAGCACTGAGCTGAAGAAAGGAGTGTTTTGGGGATGATATAGGGACTTATCCTTACAAGGGCTTTCACAGTCTTGTAACAGAAGTTCTGGCAGGTCATATGGACATTTTTGAGCCTAATTCTAAGGTAATTAACTGCAATACTTGTTGGTACAGGCTCACTGCCTGAGCATTCACCTAAATGGCCAAATTAAAGAGCCTCCGTGAAAATCCTACATTTGGAGTTGCCTGTTCCTGACAGGCAGAGGAAGCCAATCTAAGGTTACTTTTGGCAGATGTCAATGAACTCAAGCTATGCCCGAGACTGTGATCTAGACAGACCCGAATTCCACATCAACTGAGGTCAGTAGGAAGAGCCAAATGCATCAGGCATCAGTCTGGAAGATCTCCTGGCAGTTTTTAAGCATAGAGGATAGAGTCAGGTAATTGTATTTGAGTGATCATAATTCTCCCTCCATTCGAATGATTAATTTTTTTGCTTTTTCTTATTCAAAACCTGTTGCTTTCATTTGAAAGGCTTCTACATTGCACCTCATTTCTTCCACTAGGGAGCAATCCTTATCTGTACAACATTAATAAGCAGTTAAGGATCCTGAAAGACCCTTAAGGAAAGAGCCATTATTACAAATAACAATTAATTAATAAGACATTCAAATTATTATCTTTGTAAGCTCTATACTAATCCTTTTACCTCTCTGTAGAATGTAGCAGGAAGTATTCAGCTGCTGTTTTAACCTACTATACACACATCAATTCCAGGATGGGAAAGGCAGAATTAAAAAACAGCAGACAGTTAAAATCAAGAGAGTGTAATGCCCAGGGCAATTATATCTAACACTCCCTACTCCTGAGAAGTGGTAATGAGTTTTTAATAGGCACCACAGGTCAAGACACTGGGTTTGAATCTTTTTAGACAGTGGGGGAAATCTGCTTCGACTGAAATCAATGACAAAGCTCCAAATGATCTCTGTAGAGGAGGATTTCACTGATTTCTTAGATAGCCACAGTAAGATCTAAAACCAGTGACACATCAGATTTTATCAATATCTAATGACTTGTGCTCCATCAGCATCTGGGACGTCTTTAACCAAACTTGCTTCATGTGTGTCATTAAATGCTTAAAATAGTGGGAAGAGAAATCTCTTAAACGGTATGAAATTATTTTCTATGTTCCTTCTTGTCCTTTTTGTTGACACTGATCAGGGCCTCAACCAGCCACTGAGGACTAGAGCAAGTTGCTGAGGCCTTGTGACTGGAGAGAGAAACCAATGTTCCCATGGCTCTCAAGGAACTCTGAGAGCTGTAAAGCAGTTCTAAAATTTCCATTATGAATGCCTTGAAAAGCTGAATCCTAATTGAATCACTGGGTTGTGACATACAACCATATGTCACATATTCTTTTCTGGTTTTTTGAATTTTTTTTTGTTGTTGTTGTTTAGGATTATGATTTATCTCAAAGATAGAGAATACATGAATATTCCCATTGTGAATAATTCCTTCACCATTTCTCTGTCTTAAGGATAATACAAACACTTATTGCAGCTTCTATGATTCAGGCAGATTTAAAGTATTTCCACTATTTTTTCCTAATGGGCTAAGTACCCAACTTCTTAGTATCAAAATAGAATATAATTTCTTATGCTGATGATAGTGGAGCTGCTTATAAATACATACAGTATCTCTTCCAGGAAATGGATACTTATAAGATATTATTTCCTCTTCTTTTTAGTGGTCTTTAGAGTTGGTCCTATTTACTTGCTCTTACAAGTAGATTAGTAAGAGTGTGGAATTGACAGACTGAACTAAAGATTTTGTTGCATAAATACCATTTAATCCTCAGCTTCCTTTTGTCAAGCCAAAGCTACTTCATCAGTATCTTGGAGTCCTAAAATCATTCTTGTAAACTGGAAATTAATCACATAAGAGGTCATGCTTTTCCAGTGGCTTCAACACCAGTTCTTCACTCTTGGACCCTGAAGCTGGATGTGTGTTTAAGCAGTAGAATGACACTAATTCTCAGGCAGAAGATGTCAACATCTTATATTTAGGGCTTTCTGACATTTGGTTTGCAAGCTTTGTTTAACTGTGGATCATTGAGTCAGTTTTTCAATGGCATATGACTGATCTCCCTGTAGGGATATATCCAGAATTTCCCCCAGACAAGCACACCCTTATGTTTTTTTTTTTACTTTTACACCTTGAAGTACAGTACAAACAGCAGCTAGGATTTAAAACCTCTTGTTAAATGCAGCAGAGGCTCCCAAGTCCAGCATCATTCAGTCAACCACGGGTCAGACTGATTCTATTAGTGGACAGGCTTCTATTAGAGAGCAGCAGACCTGGTCTTTAGTTTTTTTCCAGCTTTCAAGCTTTTTTTTCTTTTCAATTCAAGCAAGGAATTCATTGAAGCAGCTGCTCTGCTGGCTGTGAGCACAGGTACAGCACTTGGAGCTGCACAGAGGCATCGGATGGGGATTGTCCAAAGGATTTAGGAAGAACAAGGAAGCTGTAGAGAGGCTACAATAGTTAAAATATTAATTGCACAAGGCTGGTGAGTGTACCTCATCTCACTACAGGTCGAGGAAGGGCTGAGGTAAACCAGAACTTAGTTTTCCTGATAGAAAAGCTGTGAGAGTTTTTCCTCTGGAATGTGTGTCCCCTCTCTTGGACTGAAATTTTAAAATACTTCAGTGATGGAAAGATAAGGCAAGAATTGGGTACTATTGATATGCAAATGAGAAACAATAGTGACCCCAGCTTCCTTTAAAAGCCATTTGATTTCAAATGGAGAGGAGGGTGGAAATGAAAGGAGAAAAGAGATGGCTTGTCTGACGAATCTCCCTGTCTGTGTGATCAATGGAAATGCAATAAGCCAACTACCCTTAAGGAAACGAAACATAAAACTAAAGAAACTATTGATCTTATCTAAGGTTTTGTTCAACCTAGGAACAAGAAAAGAAGATGGTAAAATATCCAAACTCTTTTTTACCTTGTCTGAATTGCTCAAATCAGTCTTGGAGGAGCCCTATCTCCATTTGAAAGTTGCAAAAAACAAAGTAACAAAGTTTCACAGGGAATTTTACCTTCTGTTTCTGCCAGTTTGCAATCCCGTGGTCAAACCAGAAAATATTATTAATAAAATGATAAACACCTTATCATTTCTTTGCTTATGTGATGACTCTCTGCACTGGTCTCTCACTGGAGATTTTACCCCTCCAGCTTAACTTGATTTCAATTGCTGTCTCCATTCCATGGGACACAGAGCCCCCTTCTCATCTTTGATTTTGAAAAGTCTGAATGCAAGGCTGTGCTGAGAGGAGCTCTGAGTACAGGTACAGCCACGACCCCAGAGGAATTACAGTTCTGCCATGTCACACTCTTTCACCATTCTTCCTGATTCCTTGTTACCTCACCTGCTAATTAGGACCCTTCTAGAGCATATTCCACTGCACTGTTCCATTCATTATTGCATCCATCATCCTCCAAGTTAATGCCTTTAGTGCCAGCGTGCACAGCTGACTTCCAAACCATAGCTCTTGGTAATAAAGCTAATCTAAAAGATCGAGCTTCATGCTCTTTGTGTACATGTCATGTTGGAAAAGCAGTTTCCTTGGCATGGTGTGCCTGATGGAGGAGTTTGAGTACTAATGGAAATAGATTTTAGCTTTTTGCTTCAAATGGATTATAAACAAGGAGTAACAAATGAGTTTTAAAATTATTGTAGGTATCTTGATAGTATCCTGTGAAGGAGATTTTACTGCTGGTATGGGGCCCTCTTTGAAGAAAGCTTTTGGGAGAGCTGAGAAATAGGATTTTTTTTTTTCTGTCCACTCTAATTCTTCTGAGTCAGAGGAATTGAATAACCCAAATTTTCTCATAGGACTTGATTAGAGGAAAAAGCCACCCCTTTGCAGAGACACTGGAACTGGAGACCTCAGCACTGAGCAGTGTGATCATACAGTTCATAAGACACTCTTGATATTAATTCAAAAAATCTTTGCTGGACAGAAGTGGTGAGATTTAGTCTAATTAGAAGATGCAATATTATCTGTCCCCTTTAGCCTGAACAGCATGGGCTGACATATTTAAATGAGTGATGAATCAAGGATTTGCCATGGAAGAGTGGCTGAACTAAAGGAATATGCCAAGATGAAAGCCTCTCCTCTTTCTCATCCTTCAGAAGAAGCCTGCTGTGGTTTGATCTTTCTGCCCAGATGAGCTGAATTGTTACCCATGTATGATTGACCACTGAATTGCAGCACTATTTTTTCATAATTATCAGTACACAATTAATTATTTTCTTTATCTTCCTTACTTTTGAAGATTACTTACCAAACTTCTGTGAGGAATTTTTACGTATGTTTTATTCATAAGCAGTTTATTACAGTTAATAGTCAGAAATTGAGTTGTTTTGATGGAGTTTGCAGGCCACATGATGCTGCTTCTGTTCTCCAGTAAGATGTATATTGTTCTTGTAATTGGAAGTCTGGTGCAGAAACTTGCAAATAATTTTAATTTGGCCTGTTGCCAGTATTCAACCACCAACAAAAATGATCTCAGCAATATTCTTGCTATAAAGATGTTTGATAAGTAGTTATAGACAGAAAAAATAAAGAAATGGGATCTATTCTTTGCTTTCTGGTGTACATTTCCGGAAAATGATTACATCAGCTTTGCAAGTCATACAGACTCTTTGCCGTTTCTGATTTCTTTTGTGCCCCAGAGCTTATACTTTTCCTGAGTATGAGTAAGTCTCAAAAGCATTCAAAAGCTTCTTTAAAAAAAAAAAAAAATCTCTAAACCATGTTTTTTTTTAGGTGACCCTCAGTGCTCTAGAGATCTCATTCTAAAGCAGATGCTGAGAATAAGAAAGAATAATTTTTCTTTCTGATAGGTCTGCTTCCAGTTCTGGTCCAAAGTGGCTCAAATTGGAAGCAGCTGTAACAGCAAGAAAAGTATAGAAAAAAAATTAGTTATCTAATATTAATCTAAGGACTGATGTTTCAAATTAAGGGTGTTGTTTTTTCCCTTTTCTTAAGTTGTTACCCAAGGCAAAAGTTTGCATCCCATTTGCTTTATTTTCCTGCCTCTGTTATTTCCGCCCACCCCTTGCACTAATTGATTGGTGATTCATCCTGTAAGATATTCTAATTGTACCTTTTAGGCTTGTGGGCCTCACTTCATAGAGCTTTGTAGGGACTAATGGTGTTCAGCAAGTGGGGGAAGAAGAGAGAAGGGGTTTCTGAGCAAACAAATCAGGAGAGGGTGGGTGTTTGTCCTTCTCGTAGACACTTAAATCTACAAGGTTCTTATACGAAATTCTTACATGAACTGCAGGAATATTTCCCCTTGTTACATGTTTTTTATTGGTTTGTTTGTTTTGTTATTTGACAGGATGCTAACTAAGAAATCACATCTTAACTGCGCTCAGATCTCTTTGAAGATGTGTTGATTTTAGCTCTCTCATTGTTTGGAAAAGCAAATTACAGAACAATGAAGGGATTCTTTGGGCCTTATATCTACATGAAAACCTGAGTTTGCTTGTAGGACCACCCCAGTAGATCTCATCTCTTTCTTGATGGGAAATAAGACAGTTGTATTAAGGCAGGTGTGACCAATACTACATGAGTATTGGTATTTTTGGAAACATCTGTTTCCAAAAGTCATGGATGTTTTTGCCATCTGCTAATTTTTGTTGAGGGTGCTCAATGTTACCATATGGGGGGACTATTTATATGCATTTAAATTATCTGTAAAGTGTGCAAGGAGGTAATGCTGGTCTCCATACTCTGTTCTCTCATTACCTTATCCATTCCAGAATCAGTTTACCCTTGCTGTTTTGGAAAAGGTCAGTCATTGAGTGAGGTAATTTTTCTTATTATCACATCTGAAGGAGGCTTATTTATGGTTTGTTTATTTGGTTTTGGTTTTATTTTTGGTGTTTTGTTTTGTTTATTTTTTTCTATCAGGGGAATTGGTTGGGGATTTCCAGCCCTATGTAGGGTTAAACCCCATTTTCTGCCATTAGTGTAACTGCATTAAAGTTTTTGCTGAGAACACTCAGCCCTTCTTTCCACATTTGCCAAATATTGGTGTTTTGTGAATGACTCTGGAAAAGCTGTGGGCCCTTAGTCCAGCAGGCACAGTTTGCTGCTGTACAAACAAACAAATGTTTTCCTGCCGTGGCTGAATGATTCATTAACTCTTTCAAGGAGTCAGCACAGGGGTGGCTGCCTGCTCTGGTCCATCTGTGAGGCATCCCAGGGATGCTGCCTTCAAAGACCTTTTGGAATCAGTCCTTCCCAGCACTGCTGCAGTGGGTTTCAGCTGTTGCTCAGGCCATCTGCTTTGCTGCTCCTGGGCTGCAGGATCTGAGTGTTGGGGGATGGAGGAATGTTCCATTGTGCTTGAACTCACACTGTTGCTCTAAACAGGGGACAAAGATGATGGAGAAGAACAACACAGAGCTTTCTTTAACTCCCTGTCCCCAGAGCACCTAGGAAGCCCTAAAACCCAATGCAAGAATTATCAGGGGCACTGGGAAACAGTATTTTATTCCTTCTCATTATTTCTGAGCACTCAAGGAGGGATATATTTGAATTAATTTTTTTTTTGTATGTATTATGCAAGATGGTCACTGGTGCTAACTGGATCATGAATGAAAATACGAAATTAATTTTTCACATCTTATTTTGATAATTGTTTCTCCTGAGATGTTGAGCCAGCTGTATCCCTGACTTGTTATGACCTTGAGAAAACGTCCCATGCCATATGGTGAAATTACAGCACAATAAAATATGACAACAGAGGTGAGATCATAATAGATTTGACTCTGCGGAGCTGGGAGGTATCCAGCTCTGTTGAGATTCAGTGGACATGGCTGGCATGTAGAATAGAAAAGCAGAGCTGTCATGTACCTCTTTTTTGGCTCACCCTTTTCCTCTGTCATACAGTTGTATTATCTCTGCTGTTTACCCCTTCTGCTTGGGACTCACCTTTGGGGAGCTTATTCCAACAAATGCTGAAAATCTCCTGCATTCCTTTCACTTGTTTGTGATGTTAGCAATGTTCATGGTGTGTCCTAGCTGGTTGTTGGCTTTTTGTTAAACCTAGGGACACAGCAAGCTCCATGGGGCTGGGGAGTGGAAAGCAGGCATCATCTTGAATATGCTTGTGGAATGCTGATCTTCCTATAGATTTCTTTTTTTTTCCCCCCAGTGTGTTGTAAACATCTGATGTTTCTAATTTGTTTATGGGATTTTCCCCCCTCAGCTGCTTTTGCACTTGCCCAGATACTCGGTTTCAAGCCAGTCTTCCCATATTCCAAAGCTGTACTCCAGAGGAGTTGATAGGTACTGACAGGGGCTATCAAACTGTTTCTTTACAAAGTGGATGTGCAACAAGACTGCACAGAATCAGAAGTGCAAGTATCCTCTCATATCCATCTTCCAGCATTTGGGACAACAAGACTAGATGGAAGAATCCCAGGTTTTGACATTACCAATCTGGGCAGCCCAGGCACTCAAAGCAAAAAAAGCTATTTGCTCTTGCACTTGAGGTTGCATGGAGAAGAAATTGCATTTTGTGAGGGAACAAGACATGAATCAATGGCTCACCTCCGTATTTTCATTTCACCCTGCTGACAAGTGACTGCTATCTTGTCCCCATTTGAAAATGAACAAAACCAGTGTACTCATGTGGAGACATAAAAACAACAAATGCTGTCACCTTGTGATTGAGGGAGTAGGTTTGTCCATGTGCTGTAAGGAGGAACAAGCTCTCCCAGTATTAAAATCAGTGCTGTCATGCTCAGAAGTCAAACAGTCTTTTGTAGTGCCAGAAGGCTGAAAAATGCCAAGCAATTTATGGTCAGGCTAATCTCTGAGTTGTATTTATTCAGTTTATGGGCATAGCTGAGGACCTGGTTTGACTTCAGATGTTAGAGCCTTAACTACATTCACAGTAAAAATTATTACAGCAAACGGGAAAAGTATAAGAATAAAGCAAACTCAATGTTTAAAGATTATTTTTCATTTTCTATTTTAAATATTATACTGACAAATCAGACAACTGCAGTCACACATGCAGCGTGTGATTTTTCTGGATGAAATGTTACTGTTTTATTTGAAGTCCACTAAGAAATCAGGAATGGCATGACCTTGAATGTCCATGGGATCTCAGTCTTCCAAAGAAAAACCTCTTGGGAAGGATAAGGAATAGAAAAGCAACGTTCCTAATGAAAACTAACTGCAGGATTTCAATGGTGCCCCTTTAAAAGGCCAAATATCATTGCACATCATCCTTTCAAGTTTTCTGGGGAATTACAGCAGCTTGCTTTTTGATTTCTGATGTCTCTCTTGCTTGTTAATCTGGCCCCGTGTGGATTTATTGTACAAATCTATTTGGCAGCTGAAAATTGCCCTTTGATGAAGCTCCTAGTCTAATCATGAACTCCTCAGGCATGGAAAATAAGAATGGGTAGGTGGAAAAGCACAGGCTAAAAGAGCCATGTTTGCCTTTGACTATGCATGGATTTCTAGAAGCATCTAAAGTTCAAAGTTTTTGATTACAGGATTTTTCTGTAAAGATGAATTTCTTTCCTCATAGGCTCATAACATTTGCCATGCTGGATCAGATCACTGGTCCATATAATCAGGTGTCCTGCCTCATGCAGACACTGTTTCCTCACGGCTCTGAAGAAAACAAAACCTGCCTGTAAGGCAACTGATTCAATTACACTAAGACACAGAAAGGAAATAATCCTACCAGCCTGACCTGCCTCTCCTCTGCTTCATACACTGCAACATGAGCCCTGATTATCATTTTCAAAACTTGGAATAATGAGCTACATTCTCTGTGATTAATTTTGTCATTTTTTCATTCTCTTTTGTAATCTTTTATCAGACAGCATCATTCCTGCAGCAGTGCATTCTACCAGATTATGTCCATAATATGTGTATGCCATCTGTTATTAAGCATAAACTATATTTTGAAATCTAATCTTCCTTTGCTGGTGTCTGTATCCTCATAAAATGTGTTTCCCACAACTGCAGTAGCTCCCAGTTTGCTTGTCTGTCAGCTCTGTATCCACACTCACTGCCATCCTCATGCCTCTGTTATTTACTGTGTTATGCAGGTCCCCTGGTCTGGTATCCCCTAAAATCACATTAGATGGTCTCTTCATTCTCTTCAGTCTCCAAATCTGCAGATACATCCTGGTTCCACCCAGCTCTTGTCTGTTTGGTTCATTTCCTTTTTTTGTTTCCAATTCAGATTTATTTATTCTTCAGGTGTGCTGAACTCTTTTACGAATTGTTACCTTTTCTCTATTTTTTCTTCTACCACAAAAATGCTTTCCAGTTGCCCAGTAGAGCAGATCTTATTATTATTTCTCTGCATTGACAGGACTAAATTCCTTCCTTACAGACGGAGTGTTAACGTATTTTATTGCTTAAATCAGAATATGTGCCCTTGCCTGGTACTTCAAACATCATAAATAATTCCTGTGTGTCTGCAAACTGTGCTGGGTGGTGGGCTTGTCCTTGAGTAAGAGTCAGGTCTGCCAGCTAGAGAAGGTGGGTATTGCACAAGTCCACATCTGGAAATGCAGCTCCTTGGGTGTGATAACAGTGTCCTGTGCAGCACAGCTCCACAGCCTCTCTGCCTTTCTGTAATTCTGCCTCAAGTCTGGACTGAAGACTTGACAAATATTCCAGAGTCATAGCAGGAGCAAAGGGAGCTCTGTGCTCCTGCCCTCCTCTGCCATGTCCAGGTGCAGCCCGTCCTGTAGCAGGGAAAGCTGCAGTTGCTGGGAAAGGTATTAAGCACTAAAACCAGAATTTTAATAACAAATTCATGAAGCTTTGATGCTTAGATGAGACTGGTAGTTCTTCTGGTTTGGCCTCTTGTACATCATAAGCCTTTGGGCTTCACCCAGGTGGTTTTGTACAAAGCCCGTTAACTTGTGTTTGTGTAAACAGAAAAATATCCAGGCTGGATTTGAGAATATCACAGGGCTGGAAATCTATCTGGTCCCTTGGTATTTGCTAGGTGTCAGTAACTGTTAAATATGATTGCCTTATTCTCATTTGAATTCATCTGCCTGATGTTTTAGCTGCATTTGTGCTATTTTTCTCTGTTGGTTTAGAGAGACCTTTAGTAACTTAGAGTTTGTTCTCTTGAAGGTACTTACACAATGCAACCTAAGCGACCTTTCAATCTTTTTTGATAATTAATTAAACATGCTTAATTCTTTAATAGTTTGTCTATATAAGAACATGCAGGAAAGTGCCTCTGAATTAGCTAAAGGTGCAAGTGGAAATTCTTGTGCTAAACCACATTAAGCTCCATGTCAACACTCTGAAGCAGAATTAAGGTGGCCTTAATTAAATTTGGCTTAACTAATTTCTAAAGTAAATTAAGCCAAACTAAATTGTAAACACTTTAGTTTGGAATACCAGAGCAGAAATATGTTCTTCTGTGTGTGATAAACTTGTAAAGTGGGGCTATGCTTATGCCAGATGAACTCTGGGACAGAAGTTGATAAGCCTAGCAGGAGAGTTTGGGATGGAATTCAAAAGTTTTATGCCTTATCTTTAGGTAAGGCCCTGCATTGCATACTGCATACGGATGATGAAATAAAACCAAAAAGAAAATTCTGTGACCTGCCTTGGATGTGTTGTATTCTAATTTTTGTCTAAGGAATACATGTGCTGCCAGATGGTGGGAGATCTACAAGTGAAGATATGTGGTCTAGAAAGAGACATTTTGGCACAGCATGCAACATGCAGAGATGCAGATATTGGGAACAATTCAGAAATCATTTGCATACTTGTCATAAGCAGGGAAGGCTCAGACCTGATGAGGCTGAAGACAGTAGAAATAATAATAATTATAAAAATGTCGGTTATTTACAGCCAAGAGAAGAAAGAAAATATAGAGATGTTCAGTGCTGATGATGTGTGATACTCTTCTTTATGGAGAATTAAAAGGATATCTCTGAATGTCTTTTGCTGCAAAGCAAACAACCACTGGGATATTTTCAACCAAGTAGCTGTCAAAAATGAGCCTCACTTAGCAAGAGTTGACAGAGGAGTAAACACAAGTACAACGTGGCACTGCATTGTCTGTCCAGACCAGAAGTATGGGATGGAAAGGCACATTTGGATGATGCACGTTGGGAACAGATAGCAGAAAAAAACCATAGACTTCTATATGGTAGGATTCTCCAGGGATTTTGATGAAAAAGGAAGACAAAAAAAATCTTGGTGATTGTACCAGAGAGTTTTTTAAAGGTGTAAATCAAGGGAGGAATGAAAGATGATTATGGGTTGTATAACCTGATCTGAAGCAGAAGGCTTTGGGGAAGTGATCCATGTTCCAGTGCTCAGGGAGATCACACGGATGAGGGTCTCTTGCACTTTGGAGGAAGAGAACTAACCTTCCATGAAGTAGAAGGTAGAGGGGCAAGCCCTATGAAAACGAATGCAGTTCAAACTCAAACACCTTGTCATAAATAAACTGAACCAGTTCAGGAAAAGCTGCAGATGCAATAATTTCTCAAATGTCTCCACAGTGCTGTTAAAGAATAATGAGCAAGACTAATTGAATTATCATCTGTGTTGAGAAGCTGCAATTTAACTGGCTGCACTGGAACCTGCTAGGAAGATTTTGGAAATTCTTGACTTTAAGCACCTCCAGCCAGTGGTCTGTTTCTTGCCTGGGGAGGACAGGAAATGCAGTAGAATGTCTGGCTGGGGTGAAGGGAGTGCAGTGTGCTACATCTTCATTTCCTGATAATTCAGGTCTACATACTGCAGGTAGGATGGCAAAGGCTAGGAAATGATCCCCCTTGGCACACTGAATTAAACCAGAAAATGGGATAAGCTACCTCAGAAGCACTTGTATTCCAGGCAGAAAAAGTAAACATAAATGTGTAGCCATGGGTTTCAGTTTGGGTGAGATCTACTTGAGATTTCATGTGCCAGCAGTAAACACTATTAAAGATTCCAAATATTACAGATGACTAATTTGTAACACAAAATATGTAGTATCCACTGCAGTTCTATTTTGTACTACTTTGTAACAGGAAATGATGAATTAATCTTTGTTGTGGGAGTTTGTGGTTACCTAGACACCAGTGATCATGACCCAATTACATTTAATGTGGGCAGGGGACAATGTTCCTACTAACATGTTGTTTTGTGTATTTTTTCCTTAAGAAGGGTGATTTTTCAGAGCTGAAGAAATATTAGTGTTAAAGCAGACCCCAAGAGGAAAAAAAGAAAAGGAAGTATTAATAGAAATGTAGACCTTTTCTAAAAAGGATTTTGTTACATATCCAAAAAGGCACAATTCTCTAATCAAGAATTGAGGACATGTTTGGTTAAAAATGATGCTGGTTGAATAGCAAAAAGAAAGTAATAATTAGTGTAGAGGGCAGTGACTCATAATACTGATGAAAAATCTACATGATTGATTATAGTGAGACTCATTTCTGTTATTTCAGTCTCAGTTGCTTGTTTGTTAGCCCTAGTTTACCAGTATTTCTGAATGTAATGAGTAAACAACAGTGGAGGTCATTTCCCTAAATGTGGCTCATGAAAATAATCTTGTGAAGAATAATAGCATAGATTTATTGTCCCTGAACAAAGAAAATAGGGAAAATAGGCACAAGCCATTGTAATGTTGGAAATGGACATAAGATAAAGAGTAAAAATTCATGGCAATCAGTCCTTAGAACAATAAGAAAGTATTTGAGACCATCACCAGAAAATAAGTTCTGTAACACTACTATAGAAATTATTGCACGAATAAGATTTTTAAACATCTAAAAGATAAAGATTTTTAAACATAATCAACTTTACTAAAGTAGTGCCTTTGTTAGAGGCATTTGTTTTTCCACCCATTACCATGTTAATCTTTTCAAAGATTATGGTTCTTGTCTGGGTGTTTTCAATAATGATGATACTAATGCTGATTATCTTTGCCCTTATCATTTCTTCCTCTGGGATTTATTAGGTCACTGGGCTAAGAGCAAAGGGAACAAACTTTCTTTTCACAACCTTTTCTATCTGCCATGGGTTGGCATCTGTAAGGCAGAGTTATTCAGTTTGTTACTTCTGACCCAGAAATGGGAAACTTTCTACTCTGTTGACTGTGTACTTAGTCCTAGTACAACATTTTTCTTTTAGGGATTGGATTTAAAGAGGCCAAATTCTTACTAGGCTGGTGCTAGGGCTTACACCTCTGAAGATGCTTTGCCTCATTTTCGATTGTCGTCATCATCACCACAGTCAACACTTTCTCAGCACCTTTTGCCATGGAAGATAAAAATATTGATATGCAGCTGGGGAAAGCAGGTGTTGTCTTTGAAATCTTCTGATATTTCAAGCCAATGTGCCCATTTTGCACTAGGGTGAAAACACAGCCTTTTAAAATAACTTGCAAAAATTGAAAACAGCTGATCACAGAGCAGGTCACTACCCTCTTTTGGCTGAAGAAAACTCAGATTCCAGTCTGCCTGCTTCAAAGCAAGGATTTAGATTGCTGGAAGGTCTTTTGTTGAACTTGTCCCTGCTTCTCATGTAAGAGTTGTAATATTTTGTGTAAATAATGAGATGTTCCTTGAGCCAGAAACAGACTTAATTGCACAACCCAGGAGCAATGGTACTCACCTAAAATAGAACAGCCCCCATCCCTCGTAGGGAAGAAGGGAGCTCAACTTGCAAGGATATTATTCTTGTGGGGTCTGATCAAAAACACCATCCAAGAGCTGAGAGCTCTTCCTGAGAAAGGTCACCTGTATCCTGACATACTCTCACAAAGAAGTTTTGTCTTAGACAAAGCATTTTTCTCAAAACATTTCTCCCAAATCTCTTTCTGTTTCCCACCTCCTCTTAGCTTTATGAATAAAGCAGAAAATTTCCTTTGGGGGTGCTGGAAGTAATGACTGAATTCCACAGTGAAATTGGATCAGAGATTCATACAAAGCAGCAATGAAAAAGATGTTTTATAATGGGTTTGAGGAAGATACTGTAAATGATTTTGGGAGAAAAATACAGCTGTGTACTACCAGGGCTAAAAAAGGCCTAGAAATTTTGTCCAGTTTACAGTAGCTTAGTCCTGATGGAGATGAGTTTTTTGATAAAATATAATTTAGAACAGATATATAGATTTTCTTTTGCCACAGGATCCATGAGGCGGTTTGCATTTGCTCATAAGTACTTTTTTTTTTTAAAGTAGACATTTGTTTAAAAGGTACTGCTCAGCAGATTGTGCAGAGACTTGTTCTGGTTTGGATGGGAAGCTGGTTGTTGATAAAATTATTTTATCTTGCAAGATAATTGAAAGTCAAGTGAGATTATTTGAATTGCTATCTCTACATGAAAACAATGGAGTATGAATCTAGCATTTCTGATGCTGTTTATATTAGCCCTCTTTTTGTTTACATTATATTATACTTTCAGTTCTATTTTTACTGCCTTTCTCATATTTTTCTTTCTAGCCTTGAGGAGGAATAGGCTTGGATGTGTTGTGTGATTTAGGGAGAAGAGCTGCACAGCCTTGTCATGATGGCCCAGAGCATGTGCCTTGCTGGCAGTGATGGGGAGGAAGGGAACACAACATAAACAAACAAGCCTGAGTCACTTGGTGACTTCTTCACAACCTTCAGCTCTCCTACACCCAGGTGAATTGTCACCTGAAGTCAGCCCTGTCACCTGTGCCACCAGACAGAACCATTCCACCAAAGATGAAAGCTGCCAATGTGCAGTGGGCAGCTGGGCACCAATTTTGTAATGACCTTTTAAGAGCAGCCCTTCTGTCTCTTCCAGTGAGGGAGAATGAAATAAATGGGATCTGAAAGTGGAGCTCAGGCTGGCTTGGAAAGAGCGACAGAAAGGTCGCTTTTCTGATCAAGCCAGCGTGTTCAGTGATTGGAAGGACTTCCAGGGGTCAGAGCATTGAAGATTTTTCTGGGTCAGGAACAGCCCTGCTAACCTCCACATACACAGAAATGAGTTGAATTTCTTATCTGACTGATCAGCTCTAGGTAAAGGTGTTGCACAGGCTGGGTATGAAAGTCACGAAAACTGCTTCTGTGGTTTCACACATTCAGTTCTCACCAAATCCATTGATTTTTGTACCCTGAAGTATGATTTGTACTGGGGCCTGGTATTAAATGTCAGCTTTGAAAATAGGCCTTGTCAGGACTAATGCAAAATTCACTCTTGTGGTTAATTTAACGAGATACATCGGCAGACATTGTACATTTATTAAACAACCATAATTATATTTTTATTAATGCCAGTCTCTGCCCAGGAGAGATTCAGGCCTGGCATAATAGGATTTGTTTGTAATGCAGAGTTGAGATCTCTGAATATAAATAGTGGTAAACTCAGGGCTTTGAGAATGGGGCTGAGCTTGAGTAGCTCTGGGATGTTTGGATGCTGGTTCTGCAGGTGAGGCTGTGGGCTGTGACAGGTACATGGTTAGAGCTCATGTCAGACTCTGGGAGTACTGTCAGATTTTTGGTTGCTCTGGATGCTGCAAAGCTGGTTGAAATCCATTGGTAGATGTATTGGATGCTTTCAGGTGCACTGCATTTGCATGTTTATTCTCTTTAAAAGGTCAGCAAGGCATCCTGACAGGTCTAAAGGTGGCCTGCTGTGCCTGAAGTGTGTTTAGTTTCACACTCTCTCCTCTGTAGGATATGGCATCAAGTCATTTTGGTATGATATTGATCATGTAGCACATTTTTATGTGGGTAAGGTCATTGCTTAGGCTTTGGAAACAGATGAATGGGATTCTTTCTGAATTTTCCTACGTACAATTATGTTATTTCTGGAAAATGGCCTGTGGTTATTGCCCTGTTCTGTTCTGCATTGATGTCCTGGGAATAAAGCAAATTTCTGGGACAGTGGCAGCTCTGCTCAGTTGTTTGCAGGAGGCAAGAACAACCTCAACTGGATTCAGCAGTGTCTTCCTGCTTTTTATGCTGACACAGTGCCCACCTCCCCTCCTCTGCATACTGATGTCCTCCCTCTTTACTCTGCTTGTCTGTCACTGCAAACAGGGGAGAACAAACTTGACAGTGGTGGATTGAAGGGCTGTAAATGGTTATTGATTCCCAGACCTCTTGCCTTCCTAGAGGTGGGGGTCAGGAAGGGTGTGTGCTTGGGGACAGAGCATGCAGGTTTGTGGGGTTTGTAGCAGGGGTGAGTGACAGGATGTGATTATGATTTTCCCCTGGATTTGCTAATTCTGGCTGTGTGCAAATGAGAGACTGTGCTTGGAATAAGGTGTGCACAAGGTTGTGAGTGTGTGTGAGTGTACATTTACCTCTGCTTGTAGGCAGAACATGAAACACAGGTAATTGGTATCAGCATTGCCTGAGTCTAACACAAAGATTGAACTTGATCTTGGAGGTCTTCCCCAACCTAAATGGTTTTTTTGATTCTACTACCTGAGTGCATGTATCTTTTGTGGATATGTGGAATGCACACAGGTGTTCTCTGTGGGTCTATACCAGGAAAGATGCAACTAAAATTATGATGGACTTTGTGTCATTCTGCTGCCAGGTGAGACCCTGTCACAGTTGCTATTGCAGGTAGGGTGGGAAGAAGGCAGAGGTGTTAAATCTTTCCTGCCATAGCACATATGGAAGTCTGCAATAGCCTGTGAAAGGGAAAGGAAGCTCAGTTCTAAAGGAGGACTGAAAAGAAACTGCATGCAGCAGTGTCTGAGTTCAGATTTCATTAGCTTCTCATATCTGTTCACAGGAAAAAAAAAAAATCACATTTCCTTGGTGACCTTTTAATAAATGCAAAGCTGGGGGGAATTCTGTCTCTCAGTTCCCTTCCATTTGTAACTAATTGGAGTGGAGGTGTGCAGTGCACTGCAGCAGAGCTTCTGAAGGACAGCATGCTCACAGCACTGCCATTTGTGCATTTCTTGCTCACCTGTGGCAGCCCAAAGGAGATTAATGCCTTGAGAGTTTCTGTCCCATCCCTTCCTCCACCCAGGGTGGGAGCAGAAGGGTGGGGCAGCCTCCTGACGCTGAGCAGCCCTGTTCAATGACACCTTATTGACGTGGAAAGCAAACCAGCACAGGCAGTGCCATCACAGCTGCTGCTCTGAGCTGTTACCTGCTGCTTGTAGGGTGTGGGAGATCAGCTTTTCCCTTGTCATGTTTCCTCCTTACTGCTCATATGCTGTTTATTAAAAGGTGGAAAGGAACTTTCGTATCTTCTTAACTCTCCTTACCTTTCTTTAGGGTCTTCTACAGCTTTTCAGGCATGTCTTTCTCAGCACAAACATTTTGGGATTTAAAATTACGCGGATGGATTTAGTGACAGAAGAGTACAGGGCAAAGCAAGACCATTTCAGCTGGGGATGGAGATGTGGAATCAGACCCTACTGAAGTGCCCTCAGCCTGCTGGTACAGAGATGCTCAGCATCCCACAGATGTGTAAATGGTGACTGGTCCATGGCCTTGATCCTAATTACAAGGCTGGAAATCAGGGTATTGAGATAACAGCTCAGTGAAAGTGCTGTCAACTGGTGGAGCCTGACATGGCCTGAATGGGACCTTTTGTGAGTCCGTTGCTAGAAAGGAGAAATCTTATCAGGATTTCTCACATATTTTTTTTGAAAAATCTTTTGTTACATTCTCTGGGAAAGAAAACACTTGGGTAGATTTATGAATTCTTGTGAAAAGGTTCTTAAAGGAGGCGCAGTCTGAAGAGGAATCAAATTATTGTGGTACAGATTTGGCTTATTATCTTCTCATATAGCCCAAGAACGAGAAGCATGTGGCTCCTCTTGGTGTGTTTGGAATACATAAGTACAGTCCAGATGGTATTTGAGGTCAGGCTGGCTTTGCTGGAGATCCTGACTGGTTGAAATAAGGGAATGTAAAATTCTGAATAGAGGCTTATTTCATGAAGACTGAATAACAGATATTTCAAGCCCCAAGGTGCTTCATTAAATATCCTCTTTTTCCAGTCAGTTCCACTGATTTCATTTGAGAGTGTACAGCTATGATAAACTGAATTAAATGTGAGCTCTCATAACTCCTCACCTAGAATCTAAACCTTAAAGAGCTTCCAAAAAGGCAGAATCAGTAATTGAAGGCCTTCTCCTTTAAGACAGCCAGAATGCTCCCAAGACAACCAGAAATGTTTTACCCATATTTCTGTGTCAATATTACTGAGGCTTGGCATAATCCCAAAATACATCTCATTTAAGTATATGTTCTTGAATTTTAAAGGAAAATAGAAAAAAAAAAGTAAAAAAAAAAAAAAAAAAAAAAAAAAAAAAAGCCCTAAAAAATTTTTCCCCTTTTTGCCCTGGGCCTTTTTTTTTTTTTTTTGTACAACAGCACAAATGATTTGTTATATATACAGAACTCATTCTCTCTATACAGGGATTGTAGAGAATTTGCTTTCCACTTGAAGGAAAAATCAGTAGTCTGGCACAAGGAGAGAATAATTCCACGTGTAACTCCTGTAAGGAGCTGACGATTTGCCTGTGAGTGGGTGATTAGTCCCTGTGAATGGCTGTGCCCACAGCTCTTGCAGAGCTGGTACAAGAGCACTTAGGGACCGAATAAAGACTTTGTCTTCACTGATTGCACCTTATCCTAAGTGGGTTTTGGATGCACAGCAAGGTTGGTGGCACCAGACACAGCACAAGTTTATGATTATGCATGGTATAAACTGCATCATCCACTGCTTGCTGACAAATGTTCTGTCTCCACACCCAGACAAAGAAGTGAAAAAGAACAGGTTATATTTTTCCTAAATCATTTTATGATCATTTTTGATTTTCATTAGGACTCTGAAAGAGTCTGGGTAATTGTACTGCTCAGCATGGCTTTGTGGGAAAGGGCTTAATTTTTATGTTTCCTTTTGGTGAGTTTTATTGCATTGTTTCTTAGCTCATTGATGAATAAATCCTAGTTACACTGAAGCAAACGCCTGGGAAATAGAAAAACAAGTCTGTGTTACTCCTTTGTGTGTATTGGGGGTGACAGGTATTGCTGAGTGTAATTAATTCACTTGTAAAGGACCGAGATCTGCATTATCGTGTTTTCCCATTTTAACGCTAATTAATAGGAATTATTAGCACGGTGTTAATAAATGAGTGAAGACTGTGTGCACAATTTACAAGAGAAATAGGTATGAATCTCTATGTGCTTCTATTCAGCTCCTGCCTGTACTTTCCTGACTCACAAGAGGTGAGTGTTTGTACTGGTGGAGTGTTTGCATGCAAGAAATATTTGTGAGTGCAGACTCACCTTTGCTGAAGACTGTGGCTGAATGTGGGCACACAGATGGGTGAGCTAGCTCAAAACACTTTCTCTCACACCTCCAAGTATGCAAATGTGCACTGGTGTGTCTGTACATGGTGAACATGTAATTTTAGTTGGGTAGTTATGAATGGCTGTTATGGTACCTGTGTCTCAGAAATGTCCTTGAATGTTGGTGATTGTCAGTCTGAGACAGAGTTTTCCATATTTTCCCTTTTCTCTCAGTCATCCTCACAGATGTGTCCTCTATGAGTAGCAGTTTATAAAGCCTTTTGGTTTTCTGTTGTTTTGGGGTTTGGTGTTGGGTTTTTTTTCCCAGAGAAACTGTGCATAAAGAGCTTGGCAGAAAGTGGTATTTTCTTGAAAGCCACGTCTATTTTCCCCACTGTCAGCCAATTACTTCCTTTAGTGTCTGAACATAAGACTTGCCAATAAAAGTCCCAAAATAGCTTCTCTCACTATTACTAATGTTTGCCAACAATAGCTAGGGAAGAGGAAAGGAAATCTATTTTTGTAGCTGGGTTCTAACGTGAGGTAACCCTGCAGGCTTTAATGAAAATTAATTCAGCACCTAAAGTTAAAGGCTTATTTGTACTGGAAAATTTTTTTGACCAAATTCAAATATGACAGTGGAGAGGGGACAGGTGTTGGCTCCTTATGGACAGGAAGGTGCCAGACAAGTGAGTGCAATGTAATGCAGTGAAGTTTGGCTGTGGTTTGGGATGTTGTAACCTCTAAATGGAGGAGCGTGGAACAAAGCTGAGTGTGTGCCAGTCTAGGCTCCATCCCCACCAGAGGTCTTCTTGTCAGAGCTTTCTCCAGCACCAGGACTGATGTGTCTGCTGCTTTTGCTTGGGAGGCAAAACAAATTCAAGCTCCCAGTCACTGTAATAACATCTATTCTGGTAGCAGCAGGCACCTTCCAATGTTGCATCCACCCTTGATCGTCACCACTCTCTCTTCAACTCATGTGGCTTTTTGTCTCTGTCATTTTGTCCAAATTTCATGTATTGGTGGCTTTTTTATTACAGAATATAAATGATACAAGTTCTTTTTAAACCAGACTCTTTACTGTGGTTTTGTGGTGGGGATTTTTTTTGAAACCTAATCTTTATTTTGTGTTAGTCTCTGATTTTTTTTTAATCAAGTATGGCAGAATTCCAGATTAATACCTTCAAACAGCTTTGTTCCTATCCATGAGAGGTAAAGAGAATTGTGGGCTCTCTCCCTAGCTCTGCCAATGCCCTTGATGAAGTGCCTTTGACTAGGTTACTCCTCCTCTGATTCAGCATCCCCACTCGAAGCTTGCAGTGCTGCTCTCCCACCTCCCAGAGGGTATCCTGAGATTAATTGAGGGATGTATCTAAATGGCTTTAGCATGCAGGCTGAAAGTCACCAGGGACAAAGCTGTTACTAGGGCAGGAATAAAGGTCAGGCCCTTGCTGACATCGTTGTCTCAATTAATTAATACACTAATCTCTATAACTCCTCTTCAGCAAATATAATTTGGCCTCAACCCTTATTTTGTTCATTTTTCTGTGGCTTAGCTTTGAGAGAACAAATGAAAAGACCTTGATGGAAAAATCCTCTTTTCACCATATACCTTCCCCTTGACTGGCCCTATTACTTGTTCCCTCCTTGTTACCTTTTGCTCCTGTTTGTCTGAGGGCTGTGCAGGAAAGCCCCCTGACCAGTGAAATGGTTCTTCATTGCACAGCAAAAAAGACTTAGCCCTCATTTTCAGGTTTTGAGGAGTGACAGCTGATTGCTTCAATTACTAGGAAAACAGCGTGTGGAATTGATTGAAGGCGTAGAGTTAATATTTGATTCTGTTTTCCTGTGGATATTTCCTACGGGAAAGTGCAAGACCAGCTCTGGATATCATTAGGAGGAAGGGCTCGTTCCCCAGCCGAAGGGCTGAGCCGCCATCCGTGAGTGCAGGAAGGAGGTGTCAGAAGTTTGGATTCTGTGACCACATATCCCCGAGGCTCAGCATTTTGGGACAGCTGTTTTTGAACACAGAGTCTGTCCAGGCTCTATTAGGGGTTGCTACCAGCATCAGAAGATGCAGCAGAAGGCAGAGTGAGTGAATGTGTGTGGTGAAGCGCAGTGAACCGAGCCGCCCTTGGATGGGCAGGAAGGAATATTCCCTCCAGTGCTACCCACTGGGCAATCGAAGAAATGAAGAAAATCTCTCCTTGTCTTCTGTTCAGCTCTTAGTTCTGGTTTGTTGTACTTTCCATTCCTTCGTGATTACATCCATGTCTCAGTCAGGTATTGTTTTCTGCTTGAGTTGGGAACATTCCCTAAAGCTGTTCTGGGCGAACAGTAGTCCTGTTCTCTTTCTTAGGCCAGTTTTAGGCTGAATTTTGGCAGATTACACAAGTGTGGAATGTTTACTGTCCTGTCTTACATCATCATTTATCCTGTATGGTTTATTTTTCCTTTAACAGATTCTTAGCACTGTCAATCTAATGTGCATCAGAGGTTGAAATGTATTACCATAATGCAGTGCATTGTGGGTAATCCCATGCAAATTGTTCTGTGCAAAGTCGTGCTAAATTATGTTCTTGGGAAAAAAAAGGCAGAAACACAAAGGCTTTTTTTTTTTCTTTCCCCTTTTCTTAACTGTTTGTTCTGTGGATTTCTGAGCAGCTGCCAGAGGTACAGGTTTGAGTTAGTTGTTTGACATTCAGCACCACGTGCAGTGATGCTCCTCCCCACAGGACACTGCTGAAAGGATGGAGTTGAAAACTGCTCTGGGTTTTCTATATGTCTCTGTGATGTTTAGTTCTAAAACATTAATAGCTTGTCAAAGGAAAAATATGAGCGAATGTTGGAATAGCACAGTAAAGAGGAATGTCTTGACGCTTTTTTGTCTCCATTGTCTCCATCTCCTCATCTGTAGGAATATCAGTTTTTGTGAACTTAAAGGGCTTCAGATGCCTCTTGGAAGAGGCAGTTCTGATCACATGTTGTGTTGTTTTTAGATTTTTGTCTTCTTTGTTCTCTATTACCAAGGTCATTTTCTTGGGAACTGGCTCTTTAATTCCTCTGAAAGTCCATACACTTTCCAAACTGAAGCAGTAATCCTCCTTTTGGACAGAACACTTGATTGTAGCAGAAATGATTGCAATGTCACAAACAGAGGATTATCATTTTCAGTAGAAATCATAAAAGGGCTCCAAAGAAAAAGGCAGCATGTTCTTATGCAAATTTTCTCAGGTAGTACATCTGCAAGATGAAAAATCCTGAGTCTGTAATCTGGAGTCAGAGTCTCCTCTGCTGATAAAGGTTTGTCTGCTTTGCTGTGAATGGTCAGTAGATTTTCAAAGACTCAGAAACTTGCAGTTTGTTTTTACAAGTCCTGTGTGCTTCTCACCTGATGCTCTCTCTAGGTGAAACATTTGTCAGCTGCCCTCCATTTGCTTATTTCTGGTCTCCATCTCTGAAAAAGTCAGTGTGGCCATGTTCATGGCAGAACAAGGGGCAGGATGTGCTTTTGTGTGGGTCACATCAGTTACCCCACTTGAGAGAGGTGCTCTCCTCACCATAGCTCTGTCTCTGAACTTGTCTCCCTTTCTTCAGTCTTTTCCTCACGGTCTGCAAAGAATTTCTTTGTCTCTGTCTCTCCTAAAACATAGAGTGTGCAGGTATTAAACTGACCCTGTGCTGGTAGGATTATAGAAGGGAAAATACTGGCAGGTGCTTTGCAAAAGTTTACATCCAGCTGCCAGTTCTGACTGATGTTCTCCTTGGTAAATGTGTCCAAATGTCTAAAACCATCTGCATGTTCCAGGTCAGCTCCTCATGGACAAGCACCACTGGTTCCTGTCTCCTGTAACAAAGTAGAAGCTTTCTTTTGATCCTCATTTTTGCTTTCCTTCTAGTAATGATTTTTCCCAATGAAATTTAAGGTATAAATATCCAGCATCTGTACCTTAGTGGCTCTCAGTTCACTTTGTGCCACTGGACAGGTGGGTTCTGATGAAATGAACCTTTGGGCTCTGCAGGCCTGCAAACCCCTGTTAGTGGTTAATAGCAGTTGGTTCACCTGAAAGGACCTTCTTGATCTCTGGTTTCTGACTGTGGACATCACATCCCTGGGACTCATTGCAGGATGTCCTTCCTAACCCAGCTTCTGAATTAAATTATTTCAGTAACTTGCCCTTGGACTGTCTGGTGAAATCTCCCTCTGACCCATCTTTCTCGTGTATTCTGTAACTTTCTGTGGTGTTATTGTATTACATGTTCATTTTGTGAACCTATATTAAATCAGAGCAGACATCAAAAAGGGTCCTGCAGTATTTTTGCCTGAATTACCCTCAATGTTATCAGCCATTCTCCAGGTGACTCATATAGAGTATTCAAAAGAAAGAAAGAAAGAAAAAAGAGGGTCATATTTTCCCCGTTATTGTCCATCTCTGTGTTAAATATGACAAGCAGCAAGAAGGGTCCTGTGTCAGAATGATTACACTGACACCTGTAAGAGGACAGCCAGCAAGCTCCTTGCTTGTACTGCCATCCTCCCTCTTCAAAGGGAGCAGGCACCAGGCTGGGGAAGCCCTCTCCTCTGCAGTGTCTCTTTCCTCTGATCTGAGCTGGGCAGAGATGCTTTTTGTGCTTTCCCATGTGCCTTTGGCTTGGAAAAATCAATGCCTCCTTTGTTGTTTTAGAAGTGCTAATACAATAAATTGCAGAATCATAGTTGCTTCCTGTCACTGATGCTGAGGTTGTAGGGAGGGATAGGTGGGAAGGCTGGCTTTGATGGTGTTTGCTGAAGATGACCAAAGAGAATTTGTGATATGGAAAAAAGAAATTAGCCTGGGGGAGCCATCTATAATTTAGGAAAAAAGTCTCAGGTAGCTCTTGACATGTATCAGAATAAGGGGATGGATATAGAAGGCATGAAAGGTTACAGCAATGAAGACTGAAATGGGAGAGTGAAATGTCCCTACCTCTCACCTGTGAGGGTCTGTGTGAAGGCCAATTTAAAGTAAGTTTTTAAGGAGACCAACACACAGAGGGCCCCAGGATAATCTCTTCTGGACATGTGTATGTAATTAATCCACCATGGAAGCTGCTGTATGCCATCTGATGTGCCCAGAAAAGCCAGCCCCAGGTGGGAGCTCTGCTCTGAGGCCATTGGCAGAAGGATATGAGGGATTTTGTGGAGAGCAGATTTAGACCTGGAAGAAAGAAGCCAGCTTCAATGCTTCAAGGTGTGATTTGGAAAATAGTAAGGGACTCCAAGGACTGGAGTAATTAGAGTTTGTGTAGGTGAGATTTGGATGCGTTCTGGAGCCACAGTTCCCTGGCAGCCAGGATGGGAATGGAGCAGGATGCTGTGGGACCATGCTGGATGCTTTGTACACAAATCAGTGCTTGCACATTGTCTGCTTTGTTATTTGATATTTGATTAAGGTTGTAACTCACAGAATTAGGTGAAGCCCAGGTTTTTTTCCTGTGGGAGTTGTAGGGAAATTAAGAAATTGAACGACTAAAAAGAAATCTTTAAAACTGGCCAGCAGACTCAGCAGTTGACTGTCTAAACCAGGTTCAACAAGGTAAATAATCATAATTATGATTCCTTGTGTTTAAAAACTTACTTGATGTCATGAGAGAACCACCACTAACACAACCAAAGGACCTGGACTAACACTGGGAAAGGGAAACCCAATGATTGAGAGTATTAATGGAATAGATATGGCCTTGATAATATGATTTTTATTTTTTTAAAGAAATACATGAGCTAGAGGACAAATGAGAAATTAGTATATAAAGTTTCATTCATGGCTTTCAAGGGTGAACCTGGGCTAATTTTCATGCAGCATGGTATCAGTGGGCATCCCAGATGACTCACAGCTGATGAAAGGAGAGGCTCCCACAAAAAGAAAAAAAAAATAAAGACATTTTGGGAGTTATGGAGTGGGAAATAAAAGGGTCTGTGTGTACAAAACCTAGTTAAAAGGCTGGGAAAAGTGGGTAGGATAAGGCAATGCTGGGATGGAAAGAAATGCAAGGTGAATCCAGTTGCTACTCTGTGAATTGGTGCTGGTCAATATTTATAATTTGAATGACTAGAAGGCAAGGAGATAATAAGATAATAAGATCTGCTCATAGCAGCTGATGCAAATTACACCGTGGGAAGAAGGGATGAAAGATTGTGGGTAGTAGAATGGAAGATGAAACATGGGCAGTGGCAGGGTGCAGCATGTTTGAAGGAATAGTTTAAAGCATTCAGACACATGGCTGGGCTCTGAATTAGCTCTAACCACTCAGGAAAACATAAGTAGCTATTACAAAGACAGCTTGATAAAGATGTCTGTGCCATGTGCAGCAGCAGCAATAAAGAGAAAAAGTGAGTAAGATGCCTTGTGTGTGAAGAAACAGGGAGCTTTGGAAGATGTTCTGATATCCCTGTAGATGAGAGTAGTAACACCTCCTGTGGAGTGCTGTGTGTGTTATGGGTCATTTCTTTGTAAGAGACAAAGCAGTGATATGCATGGGCTGGAGGGAGCAGATGAAAGTGTTTGGTGGCCTGGAAGGCAGCTTCAATACAGGGAATGCATTGGGGATCCTGGAGCTGCTGAGTTGTGAAGGGAAGGAATAAAGCTCAGCAGTGCAGAGAGCACAGCAGAGTGGGGCAGGAGCAGCGGGCTGGGGAGGCTCTGCTGGGCTGGGGAGATTCTGCTGGGGGAGATTCTGCTGGGCTGGGGAGGCTCTGCTGGGCTGGGGGAGGTTCTGCTCTGCTGGGGGAGGCTCTGCTGGGCTGGGAAGATTCTGCTGGGCTGGGGAGATTCTGCTGGGCTGGGGAGGCTCTGCTGGGCTGGGGNTGGGCTGGGGGAGGCTCTGCTGGGCTGGGGGAGGCTCTGATGGGGGAGGCTCTGCTGGGCTGGGGAGATTCTGCTGGGCTGGGGAGGCTCTGCTGGGCTGGGGAGGCTTGGAGGTGGCACAGCAGGGAGCAGAACCCACCTCACAGAGCTCTCCTCTGCCTGACATTGCTGCCAGGCCAAGACACAGGTTCAGTGGTTTGTTAGACTCCACGATGATCTCTGTGGCAGCAGAGGGATGGAGATAATGTGGGGTGTCATGCTGGAGCAGCTGGGGTGGTGTTGTTTGAGTTGTGTTGTGTTGGCTTTCACTAAATCTGTTCCAGTGCCTCTGTCCCTGTGCTGGTGCAAAAGTGTGAGGTTCCATGGTCCTGGTGTCTCTTTTTCCATAGGGAATTAAAGCACACTAACCTTGCTGTGTTGTTTTGGTCAATAAATGTTTTCATCTGGTGGGAAGAATAGAATGCACTTGTTAATTTAAAGGTTTGAAAACCATGCAGAAAAACAACAAAGTGTTGTGTAATATGATAAAAAATGTGCGTCATCGCTTCATGAAATTAAGATGCAACAACTGATTCTTTGTATAACACGTAATTAACCTGGGGGTCCCTGCTGTGAATGGCATTATGAAGACAAATACCTTACTGAGATTTTTTTAAGCTGGGTTTTACACTTTGAGTAGCATCTACGTTTACATTAGCCAGGATAAGCATCATAAATAATTTTTTCCAAGGCGTGTGATGATCACCAGCCAGGATTAGAAAATTATTTTACACCCAAGGTGAAATATGGCGAAACCGGGTAAATTCATAGCTGATGAAAAGACTTGGGTGGGCCAAGAGTCTGCTTACTTTTCTGTACATCAGAATTATTTATAGAGGCAAACTTTTAAGTGGAAGAAGAGGGGAAGAAAAGTCATCCAGGTATTAGGCTGCCAATTTAGGACTTGAAAAATTTCAGCTTCTTGCTTTTCCAAACTGCTTTTAAAAGCTAATTCATTTGACACAGATTTTGTGACATACATATAACCCCACCTCACACTTCATCTCCAGATACCTCAGGCTATAACATGTGTGTGACTTGTTCCATATTCCACAGAGTTCAGATAGCAGGGAAGGGAACATATGTGAGAGGAGGTAACAGCGAGACTAGTGATGAATTTTCAAGGCACCATCAGATACCAGTTAGCCTGGAAACACTGGGAGCATGGGGAAGAAAAGTGCTTTCTTGAACAAAGCACTTGATAGCCTCCAATACCTGGTAATTGCTTTATTTCCTTGCACTGCCTCAGAATTCCTATGTGACTTGAACAGATCCTACTTCAGTTTCTTGGCAGCTTAAGTGTCATGGAGCAGCATTTGGTTTCCTTTAGAAAGGTTTGGGTTGGGTTTTTTTGTTTGTTTGCTTGTTGGTTTTTTTGTTGTTGTTTGGGTTTTTTGTTTGTTTGGGTTTTGTTTTTATTTTTGTTTAATTATTTAGAATAATGGCATCACCTATGGCATTGGTTAGGTCTACAGTCAAAAGACTGATCTCTGGACTGTCACACCTTCATTGTATGGTACAGGAAGGCTTCTCCTCCCTAAAACTGTCTGCAGTCCTCAGATATGAACTTGAGGCACTCCTGATCCTGTTACTGTGACATAATGCAGATTCCACTGAAGGGAGCAGTTCCAGCCCGGCCTTCACTCAGCCTCTTCAGCTCTGTTTGAAAAGACATTGTGGGACAAGGAGAAAGATTGCTCAGTGTCTGCAGAGAGGGATAAGCTTAGCCCAGGTTCATCCAGGGCCTAAAATAGGTCCCCAGCACGTCACAAGGAAATGAATGAGACAGAAAACCGATGTACTACTCAATTTTATCGGAAAGCGAGAACTCTGCAAAGAGTAGCATCTTTCTACATGGTTTGTCTGCAGAGGTGGAAAATATCCTCATTTGTCATTCTCTTTTTGTTCCCGACATGACCACCCATCACAATTACAGCCTACATAAAAAACAAACAAAAACCCCCCCAAAACAAACCAGAAAAACAAACAAACAAAGAGACATACAAACAAAAAAAACCCCTAAAAAGTTATTGTGCTATTCCCTGTCCAACTACTACCTCAGTGAATGTACACAGTCTTTGAGGAGATGGGAAGTTAAATCCACCCCTGTCTCCACCCTGGGTAGTTTGCAAATTGTTGGCATAAAATATTAGTAGCAGTGTTGCAGTAGAGTGACCAAGAAAAAAGAGAGCTCAGGTGCAACACTAATAAAATTTGGCTCTTCCAACACACAATGAACTTAACATATACTGAATCATTCATGGGAGGTGATTAATGCAGGGACAAAGGATGCTGAGGAAGGAACAGAGAAGGAGAAGAAATTTGTCAGGGAGAAAAGGGTGGAGGGAAACAGCTGTGGAAATAGTGTGAGGGAAAGGTGTGGAAATGGAAATGTCAGACAAATAGCTAGTCAGTGGAAAGGAGGAAAAAACTTTTCCCCACAATAGAACTGGAGAATTCATAACCTAAATAACTGTTTTTTCCTAGAGAAATTGGCATCAAGTTTTCTTTGTTAACTCCCCAGTTCTTCTATGAGCAGTTTGTCCAGAACTCTTTCTCCAGCAAATTGGAAGGAGAAGGTATTTCATCTTCAATTTCAGTCTGTTCCTTGAGCAGTGTTGCCTGTGACATACATACTTTTAATAGTAAAAGAGCACATTTGAATGATTAAAGTGATAATTACTTCTGTGCTGTTGAAGTTTGCTCAGCCAAAACACCAGCTGAGCTCAGCAGAAGTTTTGTGAGGAGATTCAAAGCAAGCCAGACCTTTTCTCCTCAACATGGGGGCGGAGCACCAGGTGTAATGAGGACAGATGTGCAGAGCAAGGCTCACTTCCCCAAGGGTGCCAAAGTGGCCAAGGTTGACATTAGCTTTCTTCTTGTTATCATTCCTCTGTATCAGCATCCATTGACCTCAACAACCCTTCCTCTTTCTCATCCTTTTATCTCTCCCATCCTTTTATTTCCTGTCTCTAACTCCAGTCCCTCTCATCTTTCTTTCTAGAAATTCCTGGTAGCCTATTTTTTTTTCCTTGCATCTTCAGCCTTTTCCACTTGCTTAATCCTCTTGAAGTGTTTTGGCCCAAATTCCCATCCCCTCTGCTTCATCTGTTTTGCATGCCATTCCTGCTGCTGAGGGATCTCTGGGGCATGAGAAAACCTGGGTTATTCCCTGCTGTCCTAGTTGTCCAAATAGCCAGTTCCCCAGCAGGTGTCTGTGCATTTTCATTCACAGGGGTTGAAAGTACAGTAACCTTCAGGGCTGGCTCAAGCTAAAATTAGGGCTGCAGACACCAGGCAACAAATGTTTCATTCAGCTCCCTAAGTTTGTCCTCTAGAGCTTCCAAATGGTTTTGATTAGTATTCTGAGGGATTGCTCACTGATGGAATTAGTGAGAAACCAGACTGTCAATTTATTTATACCCGGCCTTAGGGCATAGCCATTGTGCATGTGTAAAGCTGTTGAGATGCAGGGAATATTCTGTAAGTGTGTATGTATATGTGTTGTCTGGAAGTGGGTTTGCAGGGAAAAGCTGTTGCCCCAAGGACTGAACAGTGACCTAAAGCAGGAGAGGCTGCTGATGTGGCTGTGCTGAATATCAAAAATCCCTTTTAGGAAAAAATTGATCCCTCTGAAATTTTCTCTCTACTTGTATTTATTAGTATCTCCCAGCTCTAATTTTACTGTAATTCTCATTGCCCTTGTGGAGAAATCTCTAATTTAACTCCTGGAGTCTTTCCACCTCCTTCAACAATATCTGTGATACAAAACTATCACTGTCTTTGCCTCCTGGAATATTTGAAGCACATGAGTAATGAATAATAAAGTTTTTCCATTACACTGTCATTTAGCCTGGGAAGTATTTTGAGGGCAAGCTGAGAGATATTGGAAGTATTTAGTTGTGGATATTCATTTGATGCATCAGTACCGAACTGATGAAAGAACTGATTTTCCAATACAATTTGATCAATTTTGTTTAGGAAAATTTGTATTGACAGTGTTGAGGCCAAATGATAAGTCTTTTATTCCTGTTTCTTGTTTTGTATTACAGTGGAAAATAAATATACCTCAAACTTGGACTGTTATTAGGCATCACCTCCTCGCATTCTGTCTGTTGCAGTATGAAACTGAGAAAAGGGTTTAAGAAAAGTTTTTCAGCTCCATTACTCTCTATAATAGCCAGGAAACAATTAACCTGTTATCCCTTAACATGTCTGCAGGAGATTATTGCATGGCAGAGCCCACGGGACCAATTTGCATTGTGCAGTGGATTGTGGTGCATCAAGCTGAAGCTGGTCCAGACTGGTACTTTGATGTAATGGAGAGCAAAACCTGTGTGGAGCTTTGAGCTGATCATTAAACTGGGGTGGTTTAGTTAGCAGGTTTCTGAGGCTGGGCTAATTAGGACTGATGAGCTTGTCTGCAGCTTTCTGGTGCTTCCTCCTTCAGAATTCACCTGGATCCTTTTGGCATGGGAGACTTTGCCCCATGCTCCACTGGTCACACAGACACGACCAGAGGAGGGGACAGAGCTGTAAAGCCTTGTGCCAGAGAAGAAGATGGGGTCACTGAGAATCCAGGCTGGCAGGACACTGCAGGGGAGATGCTGGCAGGCAGAGCAGCTTCCTCCAGTCCAGCTGTGACAAACAGACCGTATATTGTCACTTGGTAACACCCAGACAGCTTCCCTGCCATGGAGCTGTGCTTCCTACCAGCTTCTGAACCAAACCAGAGTGCATCGCTTCTGCCTTTCTACCTTTCTACCTTTCTTCTTTCTTTTGTTTCTTACAGGATATTTTCATAACTCCGAGTTGTAAGCACAATCTCAAAATTTTTGCAGCTGGCTGTGCCACATGGCTACAAGGGAAGTGCCTGGAGGTCAGGCTTCCCTTTCAGTAATGCAGGTGGGACTGATTATTAACCACCACACCAGGTCCTGGCATTGCTGGCAGATGCCATCAATAACATTAGTTCAACATGTCAGCTCTGCCCCCAGCTTCTGTTTAATGGCAGTCGTGCTCTGCAGCTCCAGCTCCTCCCTCTGCAGGAGGGAGGAAAGAGAGAGAAAATTGCCTGAGTTAAAATAAATAGATGTCCATGTTTGAACTGAATAAAGTATGCTAGCAGGCAATCCTCTGGCTGAGTTTCTAGCTGTTACTCCTGAGCTGTCTAATATCAAAGCAATATGGGTGCATCATACAGCAGCTGAATTCAGTGCAGACAGAGTATATGCTGTCTTAGGCTTCTGAGGTGTGTTATAGTGTTGTTATTATTATTATTATTATTATTATTATTATTATTATTATTATTATTATTACTATTACTATTACTATTACTATTATTATTATTATTTTGCTCATAGTTTTTTAGGGCCTCTTTATATCCTGAGTAAAGCTCTAGGGAGTCATAAAGCCACAGGCTGCGTTTCAGCTCAGGCACTGTTCACATCTCCTTGATAGCTGTTTAGTATGTTGCCTTAATCTTGGAAGCAAGACCCTGAGAAGCACCCCAGGGAAAGCCTCAAGATGTTCTTTGTAATTTTTGCCCCTGAGAAAGTAACTCTCTTGCTGTGGAAATGACATCTTTTTTCTCTGAAATGTCACCGCTTCTGCCTGCTGGTTGTAACTCTGCCACACTAAAATATCTTAAGTCTTTTAAAGTAAAATAATAAAACATTTAAGAATCTATTCTGAGCTGCTAGGCATTCTTATTGCTTTGTGTTAATGACCCTCAGTTTCCATAAACTTCTCCCTCCATTTTTGTTTTTCTTATAAATTATTGCCACACTTTTTTGTACCCATATCTTGCTTGGCAAAGCTTGCAGTAGAGGTGAATAAGAGGAGAGTATGAGGAGAATGATGTCAGACATTTGCCCAATGTCTGGGCAAATGCTTAAGATAAACATGCTTAAGAGACTGTTCAGAGGGCAAAAGTCAATTTTCCTGGGGCCCTAGACCCTGCCTAGCACAGAGGCTGTTCCCTCAAATTTAGTGTCCTCTTCTGAGCAGATCCTCCCTTGTCCAGCCACTCAGAACATGTTTGAGTTTGGGATTAAGCTCCTCATAACTGTGGATTCATGCTTTGCTCATAGGGGGCTCAGAAAAGAAACTGAATTACAATATATTGTCCATAGGAAAATGTACTTGTTACCAGAGAGGGTGCTTTTGATGCCAGGTGATATTTGCATATGTTGGACCTGATAGAGAGGAAGTTATGGTGGTGCTGTGCAAATAGTTTCTGTCCTGTAACAAAAATGCATCAAAAAACTCCTCAGAAGAGCTGCAGACAGTTATGTGGGAAATTTCTTTTTCTTCCACCCACCTGTGTGGTTTTGGCTCAGAAATAATCTTCCAGCTATACAGAGGTGCTCAGACCCAAGGATCCCAAAGCATTTTACAAAAATAACTTTATATAGGAGAAGAGCAGAGCTCTGTCCCCTGTCATGGATTACTGAACACATTATTTTTTATAATATAAATTATAATGTGTTCAGTACCCATGAGATGCTCACTAACAAATATCTAGTGGAGAGTGACGTGCAGCTCACACCATGCTTAAGGCCAGGGCTTATTCTGGACTCCTGGGAGTTGCTAAGGAAACATCCTGGGAATGGAGCTGGAAGTCTCACAGCAGCTTGGCTCAGAGGTGTTTTTTGCTGTAAAAACACACAGGGCTGTTGTTGGCAGAGGCAGCAGCTGGTGCAGCCCCTGACGGGTGATGCGGTCTCTAAGTGCCAAAGATGAAGTTCTGCAGTTTGAGTTTCTTTTTGGTATATCTGAGCTTTGCTTGTCTCCTGCCCTCCTCTCACCAGATGCATGAAACTGCCATCAATTACACTGGCTTACTCTGATGGAGGCCCTTGGTGTAAAACCAAACACAGACTATTCACAATCTGCAAGGATCCACAGCTTGGAGAATTCCTCTCTTGAAAGATGAAGTTGATAATCCAAACCCTGTTTGTGCCACCAGCTTTTAACAGACTGAGAAATTCCTTAGAGGTGTTTGTTATTTTGCAATTACTTTGCAATTGATTTTCTTAAAAAGCAATTCATAACTTGTTAAAGATCTCTTCCTCTCTTTTGTCCCCTTGTCCAGTTCCCTTTTCCATCTTTGCCACTGACTGATGTTTATAATCACAGGACTTTTTTTGTCCCATTACTTAGGTAGACAGCTCCTCTACAGAGAAAAAGAAAAACTGGATGATTTGTAAAAGTTGATTTACAGTCAGATTCTCCTGAGGTCCAAGTCTAATTCCTACAACGACTTCTGAAAATTTATTTGAGACATTTAAACTATTTGCCTCTGTTTCCCCTGCTGTAAAACAGAGGCTATTTTAGGATAGCTTCTGTAGACCACGTGCTGTTAGTTAATTTACAAATTATTCTGTAGGGGAAACTTCCCTATGTAGGAATCATGAAACCTTGTCCTTCTCTCCATCAGGGCCTGCAGCTGGGAACACAGGAGCTGGAGGAGATGGGAAGCAAGTTTTGCCTTGGTTTGCTGATTCTGCACCTCAAATCCCTGCCCTGCAGCAAGGAGCTGATGGCACAGGCAGCACTCCTGCTGGATCTGGAGGAGGAGATCACAGACCGGGCACAAAGGTCAGTGGCTGTCCTGTCCAGAGGGCTCTGCTGTGGGAATTGAGTTGGTGGGGTATGTTTTGGGTTTAAATCTGCAGAAATGGACTCTCCTTAGGGCTGAGATTTGCATCTTGGAAACTGCAGTGTGTGGAGAGTAATTGGAACTGAGATGTAATTGACTCCCAAAGAAACTACTGAAACAGTGGGTCCATGCCCTGTAGCCATCCAGGTGAAAGAGAAAAAAAGTGAAAGAGAAGCACCTGCTCTCTATTTTTCAGTGATTTTCCATTTTCCTATCAAAACTGCTTACAGGAACAGGGGGATGGTACTGCCCCAGAAAAATTCATCAGCAGGAAACATTTTCCTGCTCACTGTCACATGGGGTTCTGTCCAGCTCAGATCCTCCATGGAGAGGGTCTCTTATAAGAAAGGCATTATCTAAGTGCTGCACTGTAGGAGAAAAGTATTGCAGATTATAAAAGGACACTGATAGCATGATTTAGAAATTGTGGACCTCATACTGCAAGTATATTCCTGTAAATTCTTTTCCTCACTGCATGGAGTCCTTTAGTCATTTAGAGGATAGATTTATGACTTTCTGATGGACAGAAAGAAGTTTTGATCCCGCTGCTTATTTAGGACATGTTTTTTTGGAATGGCAAAATTAATTTACTTGCTTCCTATGTTCAGTGGGGGGTATTTGAGTTTGCCCCGTTATAGATACAAGAGGAATTTGACCTGGAAAAGTGTCTGAGTATGAGATTATTCAGCTTCAATTTGTGATGAAGCAGAAATACATCATTTCTCTAGGCCATCATCACTTGTTAGTGCTGTGTGCATCGCATACATTTGCAAGAGTGTTTTTCCAAGACACGTGGAGAAAGAAGACTTAGTGATGTGACGTGATGTGAAGCTCCCCAATGGCTTTGTCACCAAAGAGCCCTCTCAGCTTCAACAATGAATATCAAGTTTTTCAGTTGCAGAAGTACCCCTGTAATTTATAGCAGACTTCCAGTCTCTCTCCTGCAGGAACATTTACCCAACATTGGCACCACCTGTTCCTCATGCCAAAACCCATCCTTGCAAGCTTGTTCACAGTTCTAAATGTTTATGAGGGATGGTTTAAAAAGAAGGATAAAATGTAGAGACATTCCTTTGGATTAGCTGTGCTCACTTGTAGTGTGAACATGTAAATAAATCAATTGAGGTGGATGCTAAACACCATCCAGGTTGTGGACAGACATCCAAAAGTTATTGCTATGTCATTAGAGAGAGCTGCTGGAGCCTGGCTGGGTGGATAGTTTTAGGATATAAATCAAATCTCATTTTTGAACTGGGATAGGAGGTTCTTTGCAAGAAAATAATGTATGGGAAGAAAAACATCAAACCCTGACTTCTCTCAAACATTGACAAAAAACCATCTGGTCACAGTAACTCAGTGAGCATTTTCTCTGATCTTTGTAGCCTTCTGTTCCTTTTTCCTTTAGCTGACTTTATATTAATGGGAATTCATTCTATTTGTCCAATACTGTGTGGTAAGTGATCAGTACAGAAGGAAGCTCTCTAGTGACAAATATTTTTAAAGCAGTTAACAAAAAAATAGAAGTTCTCTTACTTTGCAAAACTCCTGTGTGTCCTCAGTAGCCGAAAGCAAAGTCTTCTACCTCTTCAGGTTTGCCCAGCAGTAGTGAGCACCTCATGGCATCCAGGAATGAATGTCATTGCTAAAAGGCAACTGATAGGTAGTTGTTAACTTTCACTTCACTGGGTGTAATTGCAAGTTTGTGAAATTTTACTAGCTTGGATGTAATTTGTCACCGTTTGCAGACCAGGTAAACAGCTGGCTTGATAATCCCACCCAGAGGTGCCACACTGCAGGAGCTGGTTGCAAAAGGCTGGGTGAAGGGAGATGCAGGGACCAAAGTGTTTGCTAGCATAGTCTCTTTAAGAATAAATAAATCATGGAAAATTATTGTGCAGCATATTGATTCTGATTCAGAAAATTAGTGCTTTCCTCTCATGTTTCTCTGAGCCTAGCCAAGAGAATTCCATGGTTTGGTTTTAGTGGGAGTATTGGAACCAATGGAAGAATGCAGAATACAGAGGGCCCACTGATTCAGACAGGAGGGCACCTATTTTTACATCCCTCTCTCTACCCACAGGTTTTGAAATTTTAAAAAAAATTCTTTATCAAAACATTTCTCTGGAGGAAGCTGAGGGGTGACACTCAGTCTAATATTAATCTGTAAATATTAAGTGTAATCTTGTTCTGCGAGGTAGCACCAAAACCTTGCAGCTTTACTGCTGGTATATCATGACATGAATGGAAATTATATTCTGCTGCTTCCCAAGACAGACCCAGCTTTGTGGGTTTGAGTGAAATATTTGTAGTTTAAAATTAGCTCTGTTTTCCTGTGTGGTTACCAGAAAAATGCACAGTATCCTTGCATGCTTTCTATACATTTTCTCAGAAAGTGTGAGTGGGTGTGAATAAAAATACCCACATTTCTGTGTACCTTTGCCAAAGCAAAATCAGAATTGGGGATCCTTCAGGTGGAATACAGAAAAAGTTCTGGGTGGTCACTTGGTGAGCTTTTATTCTTAAATGCTTTAAATAGTGAACAGCAGTGTCTTTTGAACAGCTTACAAGCTATCCCTGTTCCAGAAGTCTGGAATGTCCTGCTCCCAGGAAATTATATGCATGACAGATATTTAAGTGGGAGGCAATAGCTTTTACTGTAGATAATGTTTTCTGGCAAAGGAAAATGTGTCCCAAAAACTGTCCTGCTGATGTGTCTAGGAAAAGATACAAATATGGGTGAGGCTTTCCATAGCAGTATTCACCAATATCAAAATGAAAGATTTGTGTAGTTCAGCCTGGATAAAAATGTGAGCTTTTCTTAGTTGTTATGGTTTTGTTTTGTGGAAATCAAGCTGAAATTAAGCTGTGAGCAGTGTGATGTATTGCACAGTGCTGATGTTAAATGCATCTATCTCAATCTAATGTGTTTTCTGTGTATGGGTTTCTGAGTGCCCATCTGTGTAATACTCTGGGTGACAGGTCAAGCTGTGGAACAAGAAGTTAATCCAGCACTGGATAAAGCTGACTCCCAGATGAAATGTCTCGTTGCAAAGGTACAGAGATCAAAAGCTGTGGAGGCAGAGATCTCTTCTGTTGTGAAATCCCTGCAGTTCATGTCCTGCATTTGTCTCTCTTTGCCCTGGTGTCTGGTGTGCGTGGCATTGACTTGGCATCTCAGCATCTCCCTCCGACAGCAAACATTTTCACCTGTCAGGGTTCATAGCTGTTTGTGTCCTTTAATTTTCCTCTTCAGGCTCTCTGTGCTCTGGGTGTACTGCAGCCTTATTCTCTCACCACTGCTGTGAGGGGGATAAAGGAGCAGGCTGGACCCTGCTTCCCTGGAATAAACTATTTGCTGTGCACTTTATAGAGCTCTGTCAGAGCTCTGGCTTTATAGAGCCAGTGGTCAGTAAATTGGAGCCAGGTAATAACTGTCAGGGAAGTGCCTGCTCTGATGGAGACATCCTCTGAGAATGGGGGACTTCTCACTCCACATCAAGTCCACTGTGCTCAGTGTGCAGTCTCTAATGAGCCACAGAAAGGTGAAAGAAGCCTTTAGCAGACCTAACTAAACACGGTTTGGTGCACAGACAAGAATTCCTTCCTGTCCCCACTTCACAGTCTATCTTTCCCCTAAATTGTCAACTGCAAAATTAATCTTTGACAAGCATGAGTGGGGCAACACTTGGAATCAGTCCACAGCAGAGGCAGTGCTGCCTCTGAGGATAAGCAGGAGGGGCTGAACTTCCCCCAGTGGGGCTGTGTGGCTGATGGGGCAGTAGAGTATTTCCCCTAAACACATGGTGTCCCAGGATACCACAAAGCTGGCCTAACAGCTCTGTGTCACTGTTTTCAACACGTGGCAGCTGTCTCAGGAACATGCCGAAAATGGAGAAAGTACAAGATGCAGCACAGAAGATGCATTAGAGCTACAATGTGTGATGGTGAGGAAGAAAGGTTAAGTTGCTCCAGGTATTAGTTGGTCTTTTAATTATCAACCTGTGCTTCTGGGACACATCATATTGACTCTCACATTCAGGCACTATCACCCTCGTGTTACACAAAACCTCTGTAGGGACCTAGTTCTTGTGGCTTTTCTTTTCACTAATGATATTTGGGTTGTTTTCATCACTGAATAAATATCCTTTTTTCCACCAGCACTGAAGAGGTTTGATCTTATGGACCACTCTGCCAATATCAAAGGCCAAATATGTGGAGAATTTTCTGGGCTTTGCAACGACTTTCAACAAACAAAGCCATGTGTCAGGTGCTCATACAAGCAATTTATTCTGCTCCTCCTCAAACTTGGCCTCATAAGACAGTATTGCCATGCCCTAGGAAGAATTACTGATGTTTCTAGCATCCCACCATGCCTTACAGTCTATTCTGGCATTTAGAAGCTTTCTGTGGGGAAAGTGAATTGTAGCTTGTACTTCTGACATCATGTTTTTTGATAATAGTTTTCATGCCTCATTTCTTATAAAAGTAATTAAGTTTGAAGTCACTGCTGTCCAGGTAGCTCCACATTTGTCATGACCACAAGGAGGATGGGAAGTGTCTGTTCACATAAAGTAGGTTTGAGAGAGACAAAGAGCAAACCCCTCCCTCTCCAGTATCCTCCCCTTCTTCCTTGAGGTTTAAACTGATGGCACATTCCTTAATTTTCTTTTTTCCCCTGCCCTCCAGGTTGTGCTAGGAAATGTTTTGCATACACTGCAGCAATTGCAGCCATTTGTTCATGAGACATCTCCGGTGTTGAGACAGACTTTTGTGAAGTCATTTTCTGCTGACTCAGACATTATTTATATCCTGTGTTTCTTCATCATTTCTTGCCTTTCTTGAGCAGAGCCAAATCTCTTTCCACCCCAGATGGTAAATATGTCTAGCTCTGCTATTAATCAAAACCGGAAGGCTTAATCATTGCTCTGTTTCTTTGTCCAGATGTAATCTCTTCATCTTCCATACAGTGGGCAGAGTTAGATCGTCAGTGTAGGGATGGCAAAGCCAGGAATTGACAAGAGGGATTTGCAGATCATTTGCAAACCTGTGTGCTCTTCTTCTATACCACATTGATGCACCATTGTGATCCTGGAGAGTATTGAACTGTTGAATCTCCTCCCATCTTTTCACTGTAATGCACCTTCCCCTGATTATAGCTGTGCAAGCAATTTCACTCATCTTTTAAACTGTGTGGCCAAAAGGTGATTCAGATCAAATGAAAGTGATTTGGTGGGAATGAAGCAAATAAAAAAAAGGGAAAGTTCAAACAATAAAAAATGCAGTTAGAGCAAAGGATGCTCATTTCATTTGGGGCATCCTTAGTGCATCTTTGAATAGCAGGTGTTATACCCACATGCAGCAATGGAAAATGGTTCCCCTGCCTGGTGGGATGGGTCTTCCTGTTCTTACAGCTGAAAGTGGGTGTCAGTGTTATGTTGTTTTGGTTGTACATACTGAAACAAATTGCATCTCAAGGGTTTAGGTGCAAGACAGGACTTCACCCAGCACAGTACCCCATTCCCTCCCAGCTGGGGTGTAGCAGCAGCCACAGTGTCCAGTTCTGAGGCAGACTGGACAGCCGGACTCTGGGGAGCCCTCTGACATATGGCTGAAGATGAAAGTGCTCTTTCATCACTTAGAGGATCTAACCACAGCAGGAATTATCTGACCAGACTTGAATCAGGTTTTTATTTGACTGGAGTTCCATTTTTCTGTAAGTAAGGACTTGGTTCATTTTTAACCTTGATCATCTGTAGACATTAAATACCTCGTGGCAGCTTTCAGAGGAGAAGGGTGTTTATTGATTCTGTTTTTGCTTAGTCACAAATTTTATTGCTGGTAAAGGAATTTGAAATTTCTACTGTTATATGAGCATCTCTGGATGAGGAATTTCTGTATTTGGATGCTGGACAGAAAAGTGCTGTGGGAATGCATTTACCTAAGTAAGCCAAACTACTTTGTCACTTTTGTGCAGAACATGGGGCAAAAGGGGTTTCTATAATGCATTTCATAAAACACTTGTGAGAGCACAGTCTAACATTAATTCAGTATGACAGGTGTGAGAGTGGCTGGAGCTGGGTTTTGTCTTCAGAGCAGTCTTATGTTGCTGTAACCATTTAGGATCAGTTCAAGAAATGCTTTAACTCCTGACTGTTTTATAACACTCTCCAGCAATCGTTCACACTGATGTTACAAAAGAGTGGTACTTCCTTGCACCCCCAGGGTCTGACCTAAAGAATTGCTGCCTCTGCCATTGAGAGGGAAAAAACCTCAGATTTCAAGTTTGGATCTATTACAGATTTTAGATTTTATTGTTTTTATATGCCTCGATAATCTTGTTTTCAAAACAAAAGCGTGAACCTTCTTCTGTCCACCCCTTCATCCTTCTTATCCTGCTCTCTTCTGTGCCTCTCCTTTGTTATTGTGAGAATACAAGCCCAGAGAATTCTTTGGAGGCTCAGCCAAGCAATGCAGCCTATAATGAATATATTTGGTATTCAGAAGGCTTTCATGTAGCTGTTCACAGGTGAGCCGCTGGAATTCAGCAACTTTTCATTAACACTTTCTAGAGCTGTCCCTATTTTCCTCCTATTGATTTTCATTATTATTATTATTCTGAAATGCCTTGCAAGCTGCTCAGCTTCTGTTGACTGTTATCAAATGCCAGCTCCAGTTATGCCAGGCTGGGTGTAAGTATTCATGCTCATTTCAGAGGTAATTAATTTATCCCTTTTTAGCTACTAATAGCAATTTAAATAGATGCAGAAAGAAAGGAGAGGAAAAGAGCAAATGGGAAAAGAAAAAGATCATAGAAGGAACTTCAAACATGCACAGAAGCACTGCTTGCTATTGTATCTCTCTGAGGTTATTCAAATTACCATACTCACACAGATCTGACTGGACTACAGATAATGAACTTGTATATACCCAGCAGAACAAATGGGCTCTGCAGTGCCCTTTCTGTGAGGCATATTGCTATGGTGCTGTCTGGCATTAGACATTTTGGTATTGATTAGGAGCATCTGTATTTCTGTGCTGCAGTCTTTCTCCCTCAAGATCTGACTTGAAATATGAAAGCCACTGAAGCCCTTCACATGCTGAGGTAGAAAAATAAACCAGAGGGCTACCAGGGGTTCAGAAGTACCCATTTATGGAGCATTCCCCAAAGCAGTGCATTGTGAGGGGTGCACTCTTTTCTCTGAGGAGGCCTTTGTATAGACCAGGACACTGCTCAGCAGAATAGAACAGATTTTTTTTTTCCCAAGAGGATGCAAAAGGTAATGGGAAAATCAGTTTGTTTAGACTATTGATCATTTTGAATGCAGGGATTTCAGATTGAGCATATCACAGGTCTAGTGCTGAAGAGACAGGTTCAGAGCACTATATATAGCCTTATACAGACTGCATCTATACTGCAACAGCAGCTGAACACCAGTTGCATTAGATTTAGGGCTCTGGCACAAGATCAGGAGGAGAAAATTTTGTCAATGTAACTCTGCTGGTGATCCCTGTCCTTTGTTTTCAGCTGTTTGACATTATTGAGAGGATATGGATGCACAAGGCATGACTATAGTGGGAGTCCTTGTGTCTTCATGAGGGAGAAAACCATAGATAAACACTAAGGTTATTTCAAGCGTCTTGGTTATTTAGTGTTTCCTTGTGGAACTTTTCCAAATGGTGTTCTCAGAGTCCCAAAATAACTTGAGACTTGTGGAAACCAGAGAACAGTCAGATTTTTCATACCAGTACATGCTACAGTGGCTTCTTTCAGGCAGACAAAGCAATGGAAGGAGTGAGTAGGATGCTAGTTAGATGAAATGCACTTCCAACCCTTCAGAAGTAAACACGTTTTTTGGGAAGTTGTGTATTTTTCCCCTCTTCATTGCAATTGTCACTTCAGTTGACCTCTATTTAATCTGTCCACAGCTCCCACCAGAGCTTTTTGAGGAACACAGTCATATAGGTGAAAATTAGGCTGGCTGAGGATCAAAATAGACTTTTCTATCCCACGTGTTGGAGAGTTAATCATGTGGCATAGAACACAGGAACAAGAGACTTAGATCTGGATTATCTGGATCAAAGGTTTCACCATGGGGCATTCTCACCCCTTGAATCCAGCACAGTGGCTCAGATGTCCAAGTATCACAGAATTTGGAGGCAAACCAGAAGGAATGGCAGTGGTCTGTGAGCTTCTATAGAGCAGAATGTCTCCCCAGCCACCAGCAGCATCAGAGGCTCCAGTGCTGCAGAGCAGGATGTGGTGCTGAGAGTAGCAGTGCATATATTGCCACTGTCTGAAGTAGGTTTTCCTGTCATGGGTGAAATACAGAGCTAGAAGGGGCTGAGTCCCCTGTAAAACCACCAGTGGGATCCAGTTTTTCACCAGAAGTTTGCACTTGTATAAATTACTCAGACAAAAAGAACTAAGGAGTCCCAAATGGATTTGATTTAACAATGCTCACAGTCTCACTGTGTCCCCATTGCTGCCTCCTTTCTCTGCAAGGAGAAAATAAGAGCAGAGACTTCTGCTTTCGAGGTAAATGCTGTGTTGTGAGTCCTTTTGGTCTGGTGCCCAGCCTGCAAACGAGAGTGTGACCAGATCTCCTCTGCTGTGGTGACAGTGTACGGCTGCTATCCAGGATCATATCAAAAACTGAGCACGACAAATAAGAGACTAAATGGTTAAGGGGATAGAGAAGGCAGAGAAATTCATAATTAAAGCTGTCAAGTTGCAGTAAAAGGAGCGCATAGCCTGGAAGGAGAGCGGGTGGGCGAGCAAAGTGTCATACTAGCAGGTGAAAGTTGGCACTTGAACAGCATTTTAAAGCACTCCAAAGCCACCTCCACTGACATCTCAGCTGCACTGTATATTCTGTCAGAGGCTCTGGCTGCTCAGGGTATTGTGGCTGTGACTCACACACAGACCCTGCCTCTTGCTGCCTCACCAGATACTGCACAGAGACAGGCAGGGCTATTGTGTGAGACAGGAGATAAACACCTGCAGGCTGCTGCTCCAGGCCCCAGCACACACGTGCACCAGAGTGGATGAGTGCTTATGCACAGAGGTACAGATGTGAAAGCCAATCCCTCCAGCCCCTGATAATTCATTGTAGTCTCTCAGGAAACATATGGATTTATTAGGATGTGTATGTTTCACGTGATGTTAAGAAAAAGAACTTATGAGAATTAGGCTGGAGTTGAGAATAGAAAGAAGTGAGGGAGAAGATGCACATGAAATTAATATTGAGTCCTTTTTTTTTTTTTTTTGGACTGTAGAGCAAAAATGTACTCAAGCTTAATATCCCAGATCCTATTCTTATGAATTTAGGGGAAATTCTCTTTCAAGTACAGCAATTCTCTTTCAGCACTGATGGAGGCCCATCTGTCTGTGGTCCTGGTCACTCTGTAGCACTTAGCAATGCAGCCCAGTTGGAGAGACCTTCTCCACCAGTCCAGGACAGAGCACTGACACTTTCTGATTGATGTCACAGTGCAGCGTGAGAGGTGTGGGGCAGATTCCAGGCTGGGACACTGCAGATGGACTTGTGATGTGCTGGAAGGGCTCAGTGTGCACATGGGAGTGGAGATAGCGGGAAAGGAAGCCAAGATTCATCAGCAGAACTCTGTGGAAAATTGTGACACTGCTAGAACTAGACTGGGATACAATGGCCAGAACAAATGGAAAACCACACCTGCTTCTTGTGAACTTTCCTTTCTCAAGGAAAGATTGTCACTTCCTTTTGCTCTTGTGTCTCTGGGAAGATGCTGAGGGTGTAGGCTGCTGCTGCCTGGACCATGAGTGCTAAAGGAAGTCATCATGCCAGGGCAAGGGCTGCTGTCAGAGCAGCAGGGAGAGACAGAACAGTGTAAGAGGAAAGAAAAAGCATTCCCTTTGTCTCTGTTTGGGGGTATTTTCTCTGTTTCCTCCCCCTGGGCCATCTCCCACTCCTATTTCTATTTGTTCTTGTTAAAACTTGTTTTTAACTGGAGGAAAATTTGAATTTCTGGAAGGTCAGATTTCATTTTTAATGTAACAGTAGCATGCTTCCTGGTTAGGCTTTCAAATATACCCCTAACCATTTAAAAATACTTAATCAGCAGCTTTATCTATGTCCCATTATTCACCATTTAATCTGTAATGGCTTCCTTTTAAGCATTAACAGTTACTTACTACCTTAAATCCCTATTTAAACATGAATTTGAGGATTTGGACTTGTAAGGGAGAATAAGCAATAAAAGCAGCTGAATGCCTGAACAAGATTCTGCTATCAGGCCAGTATGATCAGAAATTAGGAATAGCATGAAAAATAGAAAGCATCTGTTCTCTATTTCTCTGTCTAATCTGTTTGTTCTGTCTATTCTACCCAACATGCTTTTACATCACACTCTGTACTTGAGAATTTTTTTTTTCTGAAGGTGCCATTTTATAGCACTTTCCAAAAAGCATCAGCATCTCATTAAAAGATAAAAGTCCCATGCAATTCAAAGAGAAAGCAAATACCCATTCCAGGTAATAAAGCTGTGCCTCATCTGCAGTTGAGCTGCAGGGGGCAGCCAAGAATTTGGGTAAAGTGTTGCTACCCGGATTTACCTCGTCAGGCTTTGCCTGGAATTAATACTTATTTTTTTGTTCTAGCACACAACTTGTGTTTTCATCTATGAACAAGTGAATCATAAGAGAGGATGCGCTGTAGTACTTTAATACAGTCAAGTGTCCTTCCTGGCAGTGCTCAGCACTGGAGATTTCAGAGAGGGATGCAACCACTTGCCATAGTGGACAACTGCAGAATGCTCCTAACCCATGGGGGAATGATTTTCTATCTTCAGACAGTGATTTATTTATACCTGGGAACACGAGAATTTGTGATATTTCTGAATAATTGTAATAACAATAATTCTATCTAATGAAATGTTCCAGTGCTCTCATTTTCTGTATAACTTAATAATGCTTTTTGAATCTTGCGTTGCTCCTCGCTGCACCCTGCTATCTTGTGAGCTTCATAGATTAGCTGCATGTTGTGAGGAAAGAAAATATTTCCTTTCATCTGCTGCTCTTTCACCTTTGCAAATGCACCTTTATCCTCCACTGTAACAGAATAATTGGGAGTGTCTAAATTGCCAGGCATTCTGTAAACAGCTATCACCTCCCTTCTCATCCATCTAGTCATGAAAGGGGATTTTTTTTTTAAAATCTTATGCCTCTAACAACTTTTATCACCTACTTTGGACCCTGCTTATTTATGCGGTATATTTAAGATATAGGAAACCAAGAATTCCGAATGGGTTTTCTGGGGAAAGTGTAGCATTTTTAAAGTAACAGTTTTGTAGTGTTTTCAGTGTTGTCTGTGGTCTTGCCATTGAGGTTTATTATTTCCAAGAAGGATGGTGTTTTCCTGGATTAATCAGCTGTATCCTCACTTGGTTTGATGAACTGTGTTGGAGAAACACTTTTACCTTTAAGCAATTTTCTTGGAGAATTACTGGCCAGAAATGGGGCTGGTGAAGGACACCAGAGTCTCTCATGTGCATACCCATAAAAAGTGATGCCTTTTTTTAGACCTTTTAGATTTCAGTGCTAATGTGTCTGTCCTGAAGACAGTGCTTATTCTTACCTTAATATCCCAGAAAGGAGTGAGCAGAAAATAGAGAAACAGGTGGATGAGGATGTGATGCTGGTAGTTAGTGAGAGGTACAGAACAGAGAGAAGAAGATGGACAGTCCCTGTCAGAGGTGGATTTGGAAGGGTAAGGGCAGGACAAGACTTAAGCCTTCTCCCTGCCTTCCCCTCAGCTCATGGGAGTGATTCTCAACATTACAGAACCTAATTTCAGGAGCTCAGGATTAAAAAAAGGGTTGAGTGGAAATATAAATAATGGATTAGGCTGAAAAATTGGTTTAGGCACTTTGACAATGTCTCTGAGGTGTCTTTGCCCCTTTCAAGGAGAAACAGATTGGAGACATGAGATGCAGAAACGTGGCTTTTGTTCACTTTTCTCTCTCACGTTTTAAAATCATATCCAAACTCTTTTTGTGCAAATGTGCTGCTCATGATCAAAGACTTATCTCGGAGCAGAGAAAGTCCCTGGAGAGCAAGGCCTGAAGGCTAAGCCTGCAGTGCAGCTGGCTCTATCCCAGGCTGCTTGGGAAATCCAGTCATGCATGACCCAGCATCTCCTGATCCAGTCAAGTGGGGAGCAGTGTACCCCATGTCCTTCCCTGATATTTGGTCCTTGGTCCCTTTTGCCAGCCCAGCTCCCTCTGAAGGCCACGTTCCATCAGGGGTTTGCCCTCACCAGTGTCAGTTTGTCTGTAAGGCTCCTCTGTAACACAGCATCTACTAATTTCCTGAGTTTTCCCAGGAATTGAATACTCTGGCGTAGAGGCTGGAATTTATCTGAGAAGGGATAATGGAGAGGAATAGTTGAGCTCTTTGCCCTTTTCAGTATATTTTTCCTCCTGTCTCGTTTCTGGCATTTCCATCCACTCCCAGAGTGACTCCAATAGCAACCAGCTATTGGGAAAGAAGCAACAGAAAGATGTTCAGTGAAACTTCAGAGCTGATGCCCTGCAGGTATGACAGGAACAGCCATGAAAGCAGCATACCTGTTTGCATAGAGATCTCTCCTGCCTTGGGATGCCTTCCTGCCTTTAGTGCCTCCCCTGTGGGACTCTGGATTTGTGTGCCGAGAATGCTGCTGTTAACACAGCTCTAACACCTCGCAGAGAGCAGCGCCCTTGATCTGTCATTAAAAACGTCCTTGACACACTGGGGCATCAGGAGGAAGGCTTGTGATGCAAATTGCTGGCAGCGCTGTTCTACCATGGATGTAACACAGAAAGCCCTAGTAGTTTTGCCCTAGTAATTTTGTTTTAATTTTGAGAGAGGCGGAACGGCTTGGTTTTGCTACCTTTTCTTTTTGGAAGAGTTTCCCCAAAGGGCATATGACAGCTGTGAGGGTAGGGCTGTGATCTCAGGAAGGTGACCTTTCTGTCCCTGTAGTCTCTGGTGGGATTTTTTATTATTTTGTTTTGCGTTTTTCATTGTTTAGTTTGGGGGGGTTTGTCACTGAATGATGTTCCTGTGCACTCTGAAGTCTTGCAGGACTGTCCTCTCAGCTAGATTTGTGGGTAATGTCATCAGGCAGGGTTTTCAACTACTTCACAGCCTTTACACCTCCTGAGTGCCCAGCCTCCATCTTCTCCATAGTAGTAGCAAAAGCTGGAGAGTTTCCCTTGTTCACACCTTGCTTTTCTAGAACTTACCTGTGCTTTGTAACGATTTAGAAAATTAAGACATGGGGACATATGCTCTTGTTCAGTCCCTGATGATGGGTCAAAAGTGGAAATTAGTAAGATAGAAATTTTGTTTCTACTTTGCAGTCAGTAAAGGAAATTCACTGGAACTAAATTAATCATGAAACAGGCACAAAGAAGAGAACAGATTATCAGGGAATTAACTCATTAATTAGGTTCATACCAAAATTCAGAAAAAGGTTTTCTTCAAGATAACCACCGAGTCCAAAGTTCAGCAAGAGTTGGTCTTGGGGTACACACAATTTTATATCAGAACTCTGGCAAGGTTTCATTTCAGCCCAGCATTTGGCTGGTTATAATGGTATATCAGAAAAGCTGCAGGAAGGCATTCAGCAGCTGGCATCATCTAACCACAAAGTGTGAGGACAGAAGCTATTATCAGCCCGTTCACATCACTAAGCTCTGGTTCCTGGTGTTAACAGCAGTGTGGGAGCCCTCTCTGTTATGGCACCTTGCTAAATTTAGAGCTTGATTGCAAATCCTCCAGTCAATAGCAGCTGCTTGCTGGCGAGTTTTTTTCCTAGCATAAGGGTGAGCAGAAACCACACGCAGATTTAAGTGAGGTGAAGTGCTAAAACACCATCCTCAGTGTGGCACTTCTCAGGACCCCCAGCACGGCCTCTTTGTTCCAGTTCTCAGCAGCAGGGTCGGATGGAGCTAAATTCCAGCCTGTTCCCAGGTAGATGGGGTTTGGCTGGAGTCTCCTCGCTGCTCTAATGGCAAGCTTCTCTCCATGAATCTTTCTGAGGCTGTAGCTTGAGCTCAGGGTTAATTTAGGACCCACACAGCCCTATTCTTGTTAAATCAAGATTTATGCTGCCTGTCTTGCTCGCTGCACTCCAGCAGGAGCCCGCTTGCTGTGCAGGTGAAATGTCTCCTTTTTGCTGCCAAGTGCGGATACCCGGGTGAAGGGAATGTGGGAGAAAGGAAAAGAGCTCTGTTGTCACTCTGTGCTGCAAAACCCTGCCAGGTCCCTTCACAGCCTGCATGGTGAGACCTGCTGCTGCCAGGTGCCACAAGGTCCCTGTCCCTGGGCCGGGCTGGAGCAGAGGCCACTGCTGCTGCAGAGCTCCGTGTGTTGAGACTGGTTTCTGTAGCACGTTCTTAATGAACTAACAAACCAGAGCTAAACATGGTTGAAATGAGAGTGAATCCATGTGAGAAAGGCCCCCTGCTTTCTCACTTACCCTTTCCCATCTCTGCTTTCTCTGAGTCTCAGCAGGAACGCAATCAAACCATCTCGGGAACATCTGAGCTGCCTGTTTGCCACTTAGGACTTCCTGGGTAGTGAAGTTTCCACATTGTTTATTTAGAGCTAAGTGTTCTGCTGGGTCTCTTCTCACTTTCTGTAAATAACAACTGTCCTCAAAATTCTTCAGGCTGATTACTGAGACTGACAATCTGTGTGTTTTGAGTTGCTGAGCCGTATTAATCTATAATATACTCTGGCCTGTGGATGGAAAAACGAATGCCTTGAGGATGTCACAAGAGGTAAAAGCCAAAGGACTTGGGCTTCCTGGACACGTGAAGTACTTTGGTTGTGATGTGAATAAATCTCCCAGCAGCAGCAGCAGCAATGCATAAAGTGTTAGAGGAGTCTGCCATTTGAATCAACATGATAGAGATTTTGTAGCACCAAAACTAATTCAATTTTAGAAAAGATGAGGCACAGGGTTTTGTTTTTTTTTTTTGCCTACCGGTAGCTTGTCATAGTAAAGCTTATTCCACTTAATACAGGAATTGATGGCAAGAGGCAAACACATATAGACAGAGAAAAATGATACCCAAGTCCTTCAGGCCCACCAAATGGATTTGCCAACTTTATTAATCACCGAAAAGTTTTGTCTCCGGCAATGCCAGTTTTCAAGCACTTTCTTTACAGTCATTGAGGGCAATTCATCCCATCTGTCTTACACACCTTTCATAGGTTCCACTGGTAGCAGGGTGACAAACTGGGGAATACTATTGCACCAGTGTGAGAAGAAAAAAATAAAAAGAGAAGAGATAGTCTAGTGCTGAAGTCCCTTCTCCTTTCTGTTTTGGAGTCTAAACCTCTTCATATCAGAGTGTGAAAGACGGAAATGCATGTCCTCAGATGAAATTAAAAAACACATTCTAGAAGCCCTTGCTAAAATGCAGATGGGAAGATAAACATGAGGTGCATGGATTATACAGTTATACAGAATTCAATCCAGAGTTTACACTGTGATAATTCAGTCCTGTGTAATCCACACCAGGCTGATAAAATATCAGTTTGTCCTGTGGATGTGACACAAGGCAGTTGAAGACTTCTCTGTGCTTTGGAACAGGACAGTTAAGAATGCAGAGTACACATTCAGGGAGCAAAATATTTCTTCTTTGTGCTTTTAATACAGCAAAATGCTTTGCTGCTTCTTTGGTTTCATTCCTTCAGTCACAACAAAGGGATGTTGGAAGTGGCTCCAGAGAAACAAAGCCTAGAAAATAAAAGGGATTTAGAGAGAAGAGATTAGATGAAATTTGTAAGAAAAAGAATTCCCAGTGCCATGTTCCCAGCTCAGTCTTCTGAAGGGGAGCCCTTTGCTCATGATTCACTTGGCAGCTCTGCCCAGAGTGGCCTCTCTCCTTCATCTCTGCTGCTGTAAACTGATACCCAGTGATAACAGCCCTGCCAAGCTTCGCTGCTGCTGAGGTATTGTACACAGCTTTCATTAATGTATTTGTGCCCAGCAGCTCATCAGTGAAAGCTCCTTCTAATTCCTTTCCTTCTGATCTGCTGTTGTAAAGAGCAGGAGTGAGTTTACAAGAGAGGAGTGACCTGTGATGCTCTGTTGGTGTAGCTTGAGGAAGTTGTGTTCAAGCTTTCCTTTAACACCACACAGTTTAATCAGGGCATGTTGATACAGACTTGTACCTCCTCATCTTCCTGTCTTTTGACCTTACAGTGATTGGCTTTTAATACTATTGTCTCCAGCAGAGACCAATTTTTCTGGTTTGGGAGCCATGTGCAATCTTTTTCCCGTTTCCCATTTCTGATATGCAGCAATTCCTGACATGGCTGGTGGGAAAGGATGGCAGCCACCCTGCAGTGCCCTGGCCAGCCTGAGCTCTTACAGCCCTGCTGCTCCTTTGCCTCTGCTCTGACAGTTGGTCTGGAAATTATTCCTCCTATATTATCGTTGTGGGGAATGAACCTTAAACTTCATTTGTGTTTGCATAAAATTGGAGGAGCTAAGGGCTGGCTGGGATCCCCACAGGTCATCACCTTCCTGAAGTGAGGATCAACTTTACCTGTACCACTCTTGCTATGTTAATCTAATCTTTTCTAGGAGAGCTTTAATAATGGAATTATCAGACTTTCTCCAAATAATCTATTTTAGCTCCTACTAGCCTTATATTTTCCAGGTATCTAGCTTAAGCCCTGCTTTGCTACAGGAAGTCCTGGACAGTCATTTTCTTACCTATCCAGCCTAGACATAGAGAATTAATCATTTCAATGTGTCTTTTGCAGTGTTTGCAGTTGAACCAAGTCCTCCCTGAATTGCTTTGCCCAAGCTGGAAGCAGATCTGTAGCAGAGATCTTAATAGTGCTGGATCAAGAAAGAACAGATTAATTTATATGTCAGCCTAAGTTCTCTATACCCACACAGTATTGAATTTGCATTTTTGTAAAAGAAAGGAATGGGTGGCTCATGTACAGCTTGTAGTTTTTAATAAGGCAAATCAGTATTTTTTCCCAGTAGAAATACCACCTTGTCATTGCTCCTCATTTTCTGTGTTTATGCCATTGATTATTCCTGTCTAATTGAAGTAAATTGTACTTGACCCTATTGAATTGTAACTTTTTTTTTCAGGTTACAGCTCTAGTTTGTCAAAATTATTTTGAATTTCAATGCAATTTTTGTCGTACTTTGGTTTCATCTGCAAATTGAATTAACATACTTTGCATTTTGTCTAAATCTTTAATGAAAATATTGAATTGTACTAGATCCATGTCCGAGTCCTGCAGAAGCTCATTCAACACATTTGTTTTGACAGTGAAATGCTCAGAACTGCTCTGAGAACAATATTCTAAACAGTTTAAATAATTGCTCTGCTGTGGTTCACCTAGACACTGCTACTTATTTGCTGCAAGAACTTGAAATGTTTCAAAAAACTATATTCTGTGACATCTTGTCCATGGGGTTTTCCCCTGGTACCTTCTCAGAGAAGCAAATTAGAACGGGCCATCATAATTTGTTCCTGACAAAGCTGTGCTGACTGATTCCCACTTCTTTTCTCCTAAGTGCTTCCAAATTGTTTCTTTGCTCTGAGGAACTGGAGTTAACCTGACAGGTCTATCGTTTGCTGTCTTCTCCTTTTTCCAGTCTTCAGAAGACAGTCACTCTGTTGTGTCAGTTATCTGGCTCATCACCAGTCCTTCCTAAGCTCAAAAACAAAAAAAAATCATTAACAGCTTTGAGCTTGATTGAGTCAGCTCCTCAGAGCTGCAGAAGGAATACAGTAGATCCAGATCATTTGGAAAATCTGAGCAATTTCACTTCTCTAACCAATCCCTTTTGTCTTCTGGTCCTCCTTTGTTAGTTCTTCACAATGTTAATTCATCACAGCTGACCTTTTATGAAAACTTATGCAAACTCCACTCTTCTCAGCCTTCTTGTCAATAAGTTTTCCTTCTATGAAAAGGGGACTAACAAATTATGCTGCGTTTTACTAGTAATAAACTTAAATAATTGTATCCTTTGCTGTGTGATATTTTTGCCAGTCTCGCCTCACTTTGTACTTCCATTTTTTCATGCTTTCCTTAGCTGTTCTTTTTGTACATTTGCACTCTTTAGGCTATTCTTTTTTTTTTTTTTTTTTTTTTAACTTCCTTTGTACTTTTGCCATATATTTGAAGTCAGTTAAGACCTTTTGGTATGACCAAGCTGGTCTGGCTACATTTTTTTGTAATAAAATATCTCAACATTGTAATTTTTCTCAGGAACGTACCGCTTTTTTTAAAGCCTCTTATTGAAAGAAAATTCTTAAGGATCCTCCCCCCACACATCCACCCACCTCCATTGAATTCTTGGCTGTGGAACATTTACATAAAACCTTGGCTGCTTGATCTTACTCTTTCACTAAGCTTTAGTGGAGCTCTTTCATGGAAGCACCTTTCATGGTTCTGGGGCTTTTGTTGTCTTTCTCTTATGGCACTGCTTGCAAGGAGAATGTGAGTTTGTGCTTTAATGCTGGAGAAGTTCATGTTTTATGCTGGGTTGACAAGGTCTTTAAGAGTGGGAAAATCTGCTCAATATCAGGGTTCATTTCTTGTGAAGGAAACTGTGTTCAGAGTCACCTTTGCCTGGAAATCATATTTGCAGTCAGACGAAGTTACAAGATGAATAAACCCACATCATTCTGTTAAAGTGTAGCTCAAACAAAGATTGCAAATTTCATCACATGCTTGTAGTTGCAAAACAACAGACAAAACCTTTGCTTATTTTATCTAAAGACCTTGGCTTTATCTCTTATTCTGCAAGTTCTGTTTCCCAAAGTCTTTTCATTCTTTGAAGGGATTGTCAGGAGTTTTTGATCGATTGAAGGTGTTAAAAGTAGATTGGAGTTAGACTCCAGTGTATTGCTACTCCTTTAGTCTGGGTGATGCCCTATAATAGCCCAGAACTGGCCTACAAATCATCTGATTGTATTGGCTGTGTGCCTGATGAATGCAAACCCGGGGAGATTTGCTTTCAGCTCTCTTGCTGGATACCCTTGGAATACCTTGTGGAATGAGGGGAAATCCGGTAAATTTAATGGCCTTGATACTGGTCAGGGACAGAATTTTTTTTTTCCTTCTGACTTAAGTGTATGTAATTCTCTATTTCATTTGTTACTGGCCATCCCCTACCTTGTGCTGCAGTGAGGGTTCTGGAAGGACACAATGAAGTTTCCCTGAAGCTTTTTCCTCTCCAGGCTGAACAGCCCCAACCATCTCAGCCTCTTTTGATAGAAGAGTCTTCATGCTCATGAAGCAGGTTTGTTCTCTCCAGTAAAGGCTTCTGGGCTCCCTGTGATAATTCTCTGTTTCACAGAGCACTCCAGAATATTAAAGTTTTACAGCTTCTCTTACAAAGGCTCTAGGCTTACAGGGATAGAACAAACAGCATTTCTGAGTGTACATACAGGGGTGGGTGGGTTTGGGTGCTGGAATGTGCTTCCCTCAGTGTTTTGGAGTGTATTATCAATTTTCCCCAGTGCTTATTATCTGAAGATTGAAATCTGTAGCTGCCCTCTGTGGGGTTTGTGTCTCCTCTAATTGCAGTGTCTTCTAGCTCATCCTGATTTATGGCTTGCTGAAAAGCATGTATCCCATAGGATAGAAAGCATGATGTGCAGTTTTATATGGCAGGGCAGATACCAATGAAAAATGAAGACCAGCTTTATCTGAGCTGGAAAAAATACAGAAGAACCAAAGGGAGAAATTGAAAAGAAAAGGAAATGTGCAATACATGTTGACCATACCCCTTTCCCTTTGCTCTGAAGTCTTTCTGCCTTCTAGACCAGAGGTTTTCAAAGGAGGGTTTAAAGGACCAACTGCTTGCTAAATAACCTTCATTTAGAGGGTGTGGGGTGTTGTCACTCAGGGAATTGCCCATTCCAGGTGAGTTTACCTGTGTTCAATGGAACTGCATCTCACATGCAGTGGTGCAAAGAATGAAAATATGATCTTCCATCATTTCTAAATGCCATTATGCTTCTGAAGAGATGAAAACTGTTCTCTGAATATGGCCTGAGTCTGAGGTGGACATGAGGTGAGAGAGGCTGAACCAGAGCTCCATGCATACAGTATGAATTCTTGTGTTGGATTCAGAGAGCTTTGAATTAGACCCCAAGTGCAAAGTGTGTGAGAGAATGCAGTCTGGAGCAAGAAAATTTCAGTACTTTAATTTCTTTTTTCAGCACATTTGTTTCTGACCATGTTTTTTGTTTGTTTGTGGGGGGATTTTTTGGGTTTGGGTTTTTTGTTTGTTTGTTTGTTTGTTTTGGGTTTTTTTTAGCAAAAGGTGCTCTGATGTCCTGCCTGCAATCTGCAGAATAATAATTATTCCTGATATGCACTCTTTTAGCTGACTGTTAAGAGGGAGGAAAAGATAACAGGGGGAAAAAAAAGACAAAAAATTTTCTTGGGTTCTTATTCTTTACACCTTCAGGGAAGGAGCAGACACATTTGTGAGTTCAGTGTTATAAAGCAAAGAATAAATCCAACAGTGCTGAGAAACAAGGCCTTAATTGTTGTGCTGAGTTACTGTGTACATGAGAGTCTGCCTTTGCCCAGCACATGTATTTTTGGAGGACGACAACTTTGAAAAACTCTGAAACAAGTTTTTTTGGAAAACCCTGGAGAATGTGAGACTTGGAAATTCCTAGACCATTTGTTTCTGTTTTCTCTTGCTTTCTTAATCCCGTATCAACAACTTCCTATTTCTAATGGTTTCTTCATTTATGGTTTTGGCCTTTGCTTTTCTCTCTGTTCCAGCCACAGCATATGAAGCCAAGGCTTTCTAATCTGCATTTGTAACACATATCCAAGAGGAGATTAGTTTCAAAATGAGACTAGAAAATAGTACCTGGCTCTCTCAGATAAGCCTGAGACAAAGCCAGAACAGTGCTGAACTCTTTGGAGTCCTGGTTATTCCATTGACTGCTTCCCTTTTACTCCAGCGCTGAAATGCAGTTAAAGTTCAGAAAAGTGGGAGCAAAGAGTAGCTCGTGGGGTGTCATATTCAACCTCTGTCAGTGATGTCCTACTCCAACCAAAGCATATTTTCTCCCCACCCCTGTTACATGAGCACTCTGGCACCAGGTGTGCTACCTCAGGTCTCTCAGACAAACTGGCTGCCTCCTTAGCTGCTGCACTGGCAGAGAACATGGAATTCTCTGAGCAGAATTGTCTGTTTTTCTGAAGAAACTGTTTTACTTATAAAACAGTATTGTGGTAGCTCCAACAAAATTCAATGTCTAATTAGCTTTTTCCTTCTTCTGTACTGCATGACACAAAGGAAACAGAATATGCCTTGGAGCTTTTGGTGTAAAGAACTACAACCAAAGAATATTTTTCCACTATTTGGATGCTGTTAATGTCATCATGCCTAGTATTTATCAGCCCAATGTCCAGAGCTTTGTGTCATGAGAGAAAAGACAGCTAAATAATACAAAATGTCTCCAACAAATATGAGTTTTTTTTGCTTGTTTTGATCACAGTTGAATTCCTTTTGTGTTGCTTTCTGCCAGCATCCTGGGGCTAGGGGTGATCTGGGACAGGGGGAAGTGGAAGAACAGATTATAAAACAGCCGTAGAAAGGATGTGCAGAATTTGCAATGGTGTGTGTTGTTGATTTGAAAGCTGAGCTTTTCCAGCAACAAAACAGAAACATAGTCCACAACTTCAGTGCATATGGCAAAACACTGGGCAAAAATCACAGTCTTATGTCCAGATTTTCACAAATGGAAGAGAGGCAAAGGTTGAAAAATAAACTTACTCATTGTAATTTTTCCAGGTATAGAAATAATTGTTTCAGAATGAATGATTTAAGGGTTGAATGGTGATGGGACTTGATAACAGCCTGTGTCCAAAATCCTGAGAAGTGGTGTATTAATGCACTGTTCCCATTTCTGAGTCACAAAGGAAACTATGATGTTCTTCCTTTCCTGAGGTTCTTAAAATGCTATTTAATGACCTAAAATTATTTTCTTTATCTTAACCTGTCATAAAGTTAAGTTACATCTTTGTAGAAGTATGTCTATGCCCTAAGTCAGAAGTATAAAAAAAATCAAAAGAAACAAAAAAACCCCAGCCCCTTGGTTTATAGCCCTTTTGGGGATTTTGGCACAATTCAGGTTCTTCAATAGCAGTGATGCAAATTAAATTAGCTAAAATTTATTGATTCCCCAATTTAGCTAAATCAGATTTTAGTCCAATAGAGTGTTTGCACATGCAAGTGCACTGAAATAACTCAGCACATCTTAGGCAACAGATCCAGCTGAGTGTTTGTAGCTGGGCTTGACATCTCTCTTGGAGAATTCCAGGGAGGGACATCCTCTGTGTGCAGATGGGCTGGGATGAATGAAGATCAGGAATGTTTCTATCCTGATCTTCACAGGTGAAAGATTAGTGCAGCTGGGAGAAGCAGACTAATCAGAAAGGAACTTCCCCTACATCCCTCTGCCACCATATTTGTTAATGCCTTTTCTTTCAGCGAAGAGTTAGATCCAGAAGCATTAAAAATGTGTATTTTTTCTAGGAAAACACTGTGAAGGGACACAATTTGTTAAAGATAGTCTGACTACCTCTCTGAAGTGGCAAGCACTTGACACCTCCTAGACAGCCACCCTAGAGCTTCCTTGTTCCCATCATGTGGAACTTCACTTAAGTAAAATCCAAGTACACTAAAAAGCCTTTTTTTTTTTTCCTTACTGCCATTCTTTTCCACTGAAAGTGGAGGGGGAAGGGATTTGCTGCTCTGAGATAACAAACTGTGAAACCAGAAGCAAAGACACAGGAGCTGCTTGCCTTTATCCTGCACAGCATTGCCCTGCACTGATGGAGGCTTCTCTGGCTCTGCATTTTGCTCTCACTCTGAGCATATTGATGTGAGATCAGGTCATGGCACCTTGGCTTCTAAATAGATCAAAGCTGCAATGCAAAACACCTCCTTTGGAGTCCTCTTAGGAGGAGCAAAAAACAAAAAAGGAAAGCATCACATCAGAGAAAGGAAGAGATAAATAGGGAGTCAGAGAAGGATGGCTGTGGAAAAGTAGGGGTGAAGTCTGGCCCTTCCAGGAATACATTCTCCTGCCTGCAATGTTTTTTCCAAGTTCTGATTCTTCCAGGCTGTCAAGGAGAAAGGACAACTATCCACTTACAGGAACATAGAAAAATCTGATGATTCCTGTATTTTATCATCTTTGAGGGCAATTTTCCAATCATGCTGCTGCTATATTTACTCAGGATGGCTGAATCCAGAGAGCAGAAAAATAGTGCAACACTCATCCACAATGAACCAAGCTCATTGAACCAAGCTCATTGAACCAAGATCAATTCAGTGCCTGGGAACTTTATTTTATGGAGGCAGCTGAGATTTATTACTTCAGTGTCAAAGGTAATGATTTGGCCAAGTACATAAGTAGAATGTTGCCCTTTGTGGAATGAGAATTTGGTCCTGTTTGCATCCCACTCTATATGGATATGTCTAAATTTCAGGACCCTGGCAATGTACCAGTTCAGTGCTAGCATGTACCACACTCTTTTGTTTCCATAAATCCATGAGTAATGGCCAGAAAGGAGCCATGTCCCTGAGAAGTGATGGATGGACTAGAGGCAGTGCACCAGCCATGCAGCTCCCTACAGCTTATGCTGTTAGGGCTTGAAGGAGAGTCTCAATAATCTGAAATTATTTCAGTCCTGTTTTTGGGATAGCTGCTTTATTGTGCATAGCAAAGACATGAATGAGTGTGGAAAGTCATCCTTCCAAGTGCCAGGGAGCTCTTTTGTCACACAGCCTGTAAAAATTAATTATTTGGCCACCAAGAATCTGGCTTAGACAAGATTCCGGAAATGAGAAAATAACCACTGAAAAGACACAAATATTTATTTCTGCTTGAAAATGTCATGACTGCAAACTCTGCTTCTTTGTCCCTTCTGCAACAAGAAACAGAGTCAGCCACGTGGCAAAGTTGAGACATTTCTTTATGCAGCAACATAGAGCTTCTGATTTGGGCCATGAAAGTTCTCACTGGTTTAACCCTACAGGTTCCCCATCCTAGATCTTGTGCCCTAGAATGATGCAAAAAATCTGCTTGTCAGAGGAAAAGTTGACACACTTGTGGCTTTTAGTGCAGTTGTGTCAGAGTGGAAGTAGGGATGGTGGAAACAGCCTTGACAAAGAAGGAGTACCAGGCAAAGTGCAGGTGACAGTGCAATTTATCACATGGCTGTGAAATGTATTAGCTGCCTATCACCCTCAGTTATGTAAAACAAAAAGAGGGAGAATTGATTAAACTGTGACCTCTTCCATCTATTGGCTGTCATTTTAGTACCTGTGATAGAAGCTGGTGTCTAGTCATTAAATGCACAGACTTCTCCATTTCAGTTTTGAGTAGATTAATAGTTCATATTGTGTGATTTTTTCCCTCTGCCTGGTTCAGTGCACACAGAGGAAGCTCTCCTCTGTGTTCATCACCACTTTGGGGCCAGCTGCCCACCCACCACAGAGTCATGGTGGATCCCTGTGCCAAGGCTCCCTCCTCTTTCTCTTTTGCCCCCTGTTCTCTTACTCTTGTGTCTGGATCGAGATCTCTAATCCTGGCAGCACCTGATTTCTCCTGAACAGCTTGACATCAAATCCTACAGGGAAGAGGGATGCATGGGCCACTTCTAGCCTCCCAGTCCTAGGGGAGACTACTCTCCAAAAGTTTAGTTACACAAAGAATTATGGTTGACTCTATGACAAAAGAACTTCAAGCAGCAAATCATTTATCACCACACAGAAGGGAAAGTTTTACATGAGTCTCTTACAGTCTGTTTCCACCTGGTTAGTCCAGATAAGGTTTTAAAAGATCCCCTATTCCATAGAAGCTTGATACTTCCACCTCCCATTATCTGTTTAGGGAGATGCATAGCCATAAAGTTAAACTTTAAAAAGGTAGCTGCTAATTATGAAAATTAATTAGTGAACTTGCACAGACTCTTTAATGAATATAGGTAGCTACCTGAGCTGAGTCAGTAACTGAGCTGCAGGCAGACTGCAGAGTAAGAGGTGCAATATGAGTGTACTGCTTCTGTGGCAAGGATTTATGGGACAGTATAAGCCTTTACAGTGCAGGGGGCTACCAGGCCTTTGAGAATCATTCTGGCATTTCAGTGGTCCAAAGTCTGTTCATAATGAATACACAAGGGCAGTCCTTTAGGCATCTGTGTATCTTTATCCATCCCCATGCCAGGTAACCTGAGCATCTAATACAGAAGGGCAGGGTGTCCATGGATTATTGACATGCACTTGCTCAGGACCTCTGGATTACCAAAGGATGCTAGAAGGAGTATCTGCAGACCCAGGATCAGTCAGCAAGGATTTTTCTTTGGGAATTAGGAATGTATTTAATGAATTATCGTTTAGTAGAAACATTATTTTCCTTAGAGGTTCACCTTGTGACTGTGCTGCAGGTACCCTGGTGTGAGATCACCTCTCCTGAGCAGCTGCTCTTAGCACCCTTTCCCACTGGGTTAGAATATACTTCTTCCTGCCTGGAAGAGTCCAATTTCCCTGATATTGTAGTCAGCTGCATCCTGCTGCATCAGTGAAAGGAATAGAGTGGGGATATGAAGGAGTTTGGGAAGATGACTACCCGTGGTCTGGCAGTAGGCCAGTGTTGAATCTCCAATAATCTGATCCCACTATATAAAATCCTTCTTCTTCTGATTTTAGGATGTTCCTATTGTAGAATTTGCAAGGATGAGGTGTGAGAAATAGTGTGAACATGACTCTTCCCTGAGTTGTGCTGCTCTCAGATCCCCTCCTGAAGTATTAAGCAGGAGGATTGTGTTCATTTGCCTCTGGATGATGTCAAAGATCGAAACTTCTGCAGCTAGACCTGAGCTATTTGTGCTTTCACTTTGTACTGGCTTTCATTTGAGTAATAGAGCCAGGGAAAGGAGTGAGCCCAGTAAAATATAAATAAAACACCAGCAGAATAAATAATGGATCCAGCAAGTTCCCAGTGTAAAGAAAAGCAGTGTCAAGCTGCTCATATTTGTGCCAGCTCAGTAGCCATGTAGGACCTTTCTGGTAGCTAAGCAACAGAGGCCATAAAGATATCCAGGCCACATGAGCTATATCTTCAGGCTTTTTTCCCTACAGCAAGGCTGTGAGAGTGGGCAGACAGGTAGGAGAGAAGCCAGCAGTGGATGATTTCTTCCTGTATTTCAAAGCAGCCAAAGAAAGGACTAGGATGTAGTTCTGTGAATGTGTTACAGAAGAAGAAAAGTTCCATGAATTCAAATAAGTCCAGGGAACCTTACAGAAGCCCAGTATGCAATTTGGAAAGTTCACAGAACCTTTGTGTCCCTGGGATTCACCAGTCACCACCTAATAAATACAAGTCTCCTGATGTTGATTATAGAGTTCTGCCTACTTTAGTTGCCCGGGTCTATTAGTCACCAAATTAAATTTTGTATAAGTAATAGTGAACCACTTTCAGGTAGTTCTGCTCAGGAAATAATGAAGAGCAGCCTGAAAATCAACTTACCTATCCATTTATTCTGTGGATAAATGCCGGAGAAAGTCATAATAGCAATAACTGAGATTTATTTAACTCCCTTCATTTGAAAGAATCCCGGAGGGCTTTTCTCACAGCATACAAAGAGATTGCTCACTCCCTGCTGAAATGCAACACTTCTGGGGTAGAACACAGCAACTGCTCTGCTCCATCCAGAACTACATAAAATTTGTTAACAGGTAAAGAGAGAAACAACGGTAGTATTTTTTGTAGACAGAATGTAATCTTCTTAACTGGAATTTGTCCAGAATCTTGGATTTTAAAAGTTTTGTGCTTGCAGAAAAAAAAAAAAAANTAAGGACCTTTATTTTTATATCTTATCCAAAAGACAGCTATCTTTTGGGCACTAGTTCAATATAGAATAACAAGCAAGACCATCTTGTATTAATTACTAGATCTTTACAGCATCTGGGTTTTCCTTTGAGGCTGTTCCATCATCCAGGTTCAGACTTGCCTGATTAATAAGAAATCATGAGATCATGCTCTTAAGGAGTTGCAGATACTCTTAATGGAAACTGGATTACCTTTGCCTTTTTTTCCCTTGCCAAAAACTGACTAGGTGTAGGGAGCTCAGAAGATGTCTTTGGGAGCTTGAGGAGAGATGCTGTGTGTTGTTACTTGATGAGAGCACAGCACAGATGGTTGCAGCACACCTGCTGCTCCATGGTGACCTCAGTGTCACGTCAGTGCAGGTGAGATCCTGCTGGAGGGTGAAAGAGGGGCAGTGTCTTGGTACCATTGAGTGGAAATCATGTGCCTGTACACAGAACACAGGAGTGTTTCCCTACTCTTGAGTCAAGCTCTGCATGTTTGCACATGATTTGCCTTCGTGGTCTTCTTTGCTTTCTCAGGCTACTAAGAACTACTGAAAAATAATATTAAGAAAAATGCCATTATTTGTCTGTCTATCTACACAAGTCTCTACCCAGCAGTTATCAGAAACAAGTAACTGAGATTTAGGTTGGCTTTCCCTTTGAGCAGTAGGAGAACTGAGAGCTGATATATAGAGAAAATCAGTAGAAAAATTTCCTTTCTAAGTGACCTTCCTGACTAATGAGCGGTTGAGGGTCACAACCACAGAACAAATAAATGAGGGGAGCGTTTGAGAAAAACTAAGCAGTAAATTAGGATAGAACACAGGAACATCAATCATTCTGCTTTGGCTTTAATATCTCAAACTGTAGATGCAGGCTGGATAGAGAGAGGAAAATGCAAGTGCCAGATCTAAAAGCAGCAAGGCCTTGGGCTGGCTATGTAGTGGTAAGGTAGCTGTAAGCATCAGGTCATCATCTTCATTCCACTTCATCCCTTGTTTTTTATTCTGTTTTTCCTCAGGATCTCTTTCCCTGCCATATCTTGTCAGACATATTCTCCTGCATAAACGAAGTAGTGGTTTGGAGTTGTGTGTTTCTGTAAATTAAGGGAAATGGTGATGAATTTATTGTTAATGGTTGAACAAGTGTTAACAGAAGTAACTTTTGTAAATTCCTAAAATTCCTGGTACATAAAAGAGGCACATCAGGACAGTACCATCTTTTTTATCTTTAGATCAGATTCCTACTAACCAGCTTCAGAAATCAGAGTGCAGCTGGACCTTTGTTATACACTAACTCTCCATTAGTCAGCAGGGCTACTGGTGAGCAAATGCCAGCAGCATTGATAATGGTTTGCACAAAAATATCTTAGCTATACTTTGCCTTCTCTGATAACGTTTGAATGTGTTACCCAATTGCAAACAAGTGTGGAAGAGGGAGTAAAAAACTTACTAAGGGTATAAAAAGTGTGAAAATGGGTGTTAAAATAGAGCAGAGAAAACCTTGATTGCACCTCCACTGGTGAGGGCAGGCAGAACTTGGCTGGTAGGTGTCCTCCTGGCCACAGAAGGATGCCTGGCTAGTTGGCATATCCACTATTAGTCATCCTATAAATTGACATGGGCTGTTCCAGTGCTTTGGTATTCATGGAGGACTTTGCTGGGGAAATTGGGACACTGCAGAGTGGAGAAGTGGTTTGGTCGAATCAATAGGAACTTTTGCTTCTTTGGAAACTTTTATTTTTAATCTTATCCATTCTGAAAATGCTGCTGAAATCACTCAACAGTGACCATTTGTGAAACTGATGGGCTGTTCTAGGCTGAATGTCCCCCACATCCAGTGCCTGGGAGCCAGCAACTCCTGCATTTTTCATAAAGTGCCTAAAGTACTGTCTCTTACACTTTGTGCTTTGGTTTTGTTGTCTGTAGAAATGGGAGCAATAAATCCTGGTCTCCACATTGAAGTCTTTTAAAACCTCCCTCCAAAAAGATAACAGCACAGTGCACAGTGTGCATCTGCTCAGCTCCTGCCACACCTGGCTTTGCTCCATGCTGCACTGACTTGGTCTGGAACATTCCCAGGAGCCAAGTGATTAAGGAGTGCTGTGCTGAGATAAAGGAGGAGGAAGGGGAGAGGAAAGATCTGTTCCACAGGTAATGGTTGTAAGAGAAACAGGCCACACAGAGTGACTGTGCTGGAGAACCTGACTGTCAGAGCATCACTCACCAGGCCAGCAGCAACCTGCTGACTGCTACAGAGACCTTCCATACCTTGGAAGGCACCCACAGATGGAAGGGCAGCAGCCACTTCTGAATATGGTGTTGGCTGAAAGCTTGGAAATTGGTATTATCACAGTAATTCGTGGAAATCTTACTTGAGGAAGAATCTGTAATCTGGATGTCTTGCAGGCTTTTATCTGTATGACCCTAGGCTGCAAGAACACCTGGTACACAGGAAAACAGCTCTGCATATTCTGTAAACTAACACCCATCAACAATTTATGAGAACAAGAGCACAATCTTTCTTTTTCTACAGTGTGAAGGATATATGATGATAAAATGCTTTCCAAGGACACGTTGGAAATCTAGACCAGAATTTACATTGAGCCTGTTACTGTTGTTTTTTTGGTTTGTTTTTTTTTTTAATACAATTGATATTTGTCATCTTTGTCAAGAGAGATTTCCTGGTTTACAAATTAGCCCTGTGGTTTTAGTGATTACTGGCAACCCTGTGCAGCAGGTCAGAGGAAGCAATGCAGCCAGGTGATTGAAATGCATCCTAAAAAGATGCTGGGTGTGAGCACAGACTAGCTCCCATTTGTCATTTGTCAGCTGTCTAGGCCCCATCACTATGTATCCAGAGAATGAAATCAAAATATTTCTCACCATAATGGAGTAGCTATAAATGGTGCCATAAATATCTAAGCAAACATGGGAATCTCTACTGCTCAGCTGTAACTTGCATATGGGATGTGACATATTGCTGCTCAGGAAAACTTAATTGAAACCATTTTCCATGAGAAAACACAGCTTTAGCAAAATGGATCTTTTTCAGAAATCAACGTTTCCAAGAATCTGCCTGTAACATATTTTCTTGACACAAATCCCTTTTGAAATTGCCTCTCTTTTTTTTTATTTTTCTTTAAAAAAAGGTTAATTTCATTTTCTATTACTTCTAGTGTTTGTCTCAATTTTTCATACTATTTTAGTATACTAATAAAAACATGTCATTTGTTATAAAATACCTTTTTTCAAGGGGAAAAAAATCACGGTAGTTGTATGTTCTAGTTTGGTGCAATTCCATAAATTTGGTGATTTCACTGGCTCTCTTAAGCCTACCCATAATTATATATGCCAAAGTACAGTTTCTTTACTTGCTTTCCCTGTGAAATTTTGCTGGTGCAAATCATTCTCCTGTCATTTGACCTGTCCCTTGTAAATAATCTGAATTGTGGGCTTGTGCCATTCTGTGTCAGAACTGTTTCACCTGTCTTGTACAGACTGTAAATCCAAAAATTGCATTTTCTGGGCAACAGGGTAAAAAGCACAGAAGAGAATACAAAGCCTATATTTATGGCATTGCCCAAAGACTGAACTGTCAACAGGAAAGTAATACTTCTTTCTTATAAACACTAATATGCCATAAGTGAAGTCAACAAGAGTTCTGCTGCTGGCCTCAGTGGGATCCAGGCAAGCTGATCACGTATTTCCTCATTTTACCTTTGCACACAGCCTGCTGTGGAGAGCTGAGAAGATTTTGATTGACTTACACTGATGTATGTTATTTGCAGCAACTTAAATAGCTGCTTTTATGATGATGATGATGATGATAGGGCCTGCAGACCCCAATTAAGGCTTGGGGACATCACAGCTTGACATTGTATAATTACAAAGGGAAAGGTGTCTCTCTGAACTCACGATTCCCTGAAGCTGTGTGCACACTCTGCAGGAAGCACGAGCCTTTTGTTGAAGAGCAGTGTTGCACCTTTTATTTCAATGCATAATTACTAATGGAATTAGTATCTTCATGCAAAACAGTTTCTTTGTTGCCTTCCTTATAGAAATTTTCAGCTCTCCTTCAATGCCAAGATGACCTCTTGGTCAATGTGAATTTTTGATCTCCAGGGAAATCTGTCTGTGTCCTTTCTTTTGTTTAAATCATTCTCCCTCCTCCACACATATCCACTCTTTTCTCTCCTCAGTGCACAAGTCAGGCGGAATGAGATGGACAAACGCCTTTGAGATCTTTGATTTATCAAAATATTTTCATTCCAAAATGATGGCAGGGGAAATTGCATCATCTGTATATCTGTCTGGGGAAGAGGAAGCAGCAGAATGATGGACTCTGGTGTCAGTGTCTGTTCCAAGGAAATAAAAAATGTATGTGTGGAGAGTTAGAAGAATTAAAAAACGTATGTAGGTATAGATGACTACTCTTTGGCATCCATAATTGAGGAGAGAGCTTGGCCAACTTTATTTCTCTTGCTTTTGAAACCCCAAATAGATAATCTCAAGAGGGAAATAAGAAGAAATTTGAACTCTTGTCTTCTTGAATCTTGGTTTTCAATTACAGCTCTATATCGATCTTATGAAATTATTGGTCTCATGTCTGGTTTAAATAGATGCAGCTCCATGGGTTTTCATGGAATTCCCTGATTTCTTCCTGTTGATGGTCTGGCTCATTGTTGTAGCTGTGGTAGCTAAAGCCCTGTCCAGGATGAAGTCATTGTACTGGCTGTAATCCAGACACAAAGGCTTTCTCCAAGAAACCAGGAGGCTTAGGAAAAAAGTCCTCAGCTGGCACAGTCATCACTGTTGTTGGGCTTCTGGTCAAATCTAACAGAGACTCAGTTTGATCCTGGAGATTTGCTTGTGTGTGAGTGCTGATTATTTTTTGTTATACTGGAATGTAACAAAAAGGTTGATTGGTTTCTGAAGACTTTATGTTTTCAGATGCTACAGAGTGAAAAATCCATCTCTTTAAATGAGTGTCAGGAAATCAGAGACCAGCTTTGGGCACAGCAGTTTCTTGGGACAGGAGGCTGCTGGGGAAAAGCTGGCTTAGCCTCTGTGCTCCTTGCAGTGCTGAGGGAAGCTAAGATTTGGGCAGCCAAGGAAGGACTTGGGATGTGCCTTGCCCTCACAGAAGCCGGGAAAAGCCTGTCCCTTATGTCTCCTTGGCTCCAATGAGTGCAGCCAGCACGGCTCTGCAGTCCATGCTGTCACCAGCTCTGCCCCTGATCCCTCCTCAGGTATACCACGGTTCGATTTTGCACCAATTCTGAGACCCCTTCCATCAGCTCTGGTCAGAAGTCCATCACACCAGTAATATATTACAGAGATTGAGTCCAAACCAACTAGACTGAAGTCTGTTCCATTGCAGTAGCAATAGAGGGACCTAAGCAAAATTTCACTTCTGGGACTTAAGCATCTTTCACTTTTGGGGAATAATTTTTCACTATCAATTTTACAGCAGCGCCTTTAAAATTCTCACATAGTGAGCAGAAAGATTTGCATAAGAATTCTAAGGCTGTACATATAACTTCTATAATTTTATGAAAATTGCATTGATTTAGGAAGGAGTTTAAATAATCCCTTTTATTTTTAGTGCAAACCAAGCCTGCCAGTGATGGAGTTTAAGGGAAAGAAAATCAGCAAGGCGGGTTAAATAATCTTTTACTAAAGGCAGTATCTTGTATTTCCCTCTAAAATGCCTGTCTGATTGATGTCAGAGATAGGATATGTATGCATTTGATCTAGTATGTCATTTCCTGCATTCCTGAGACATTATAACTCCTACCTAGATACTTTCCAATCTAAATTGCTGCCCACTCCTGGCTGCACATCTCTGACTCTGGATTTTGTCTTGCTGTCACAACCACTTTAGCTTGTCAGGCCAGCAGAAAACTCACCCAGACAAAGGAAGGAGAGTCATCTACCTGCTGAGTGCACTGACATGTCCAAGTGCTGGATCCACTGAGATCAGCAGGAGCGCCCAGCCTGGGATGGGATCAAGCTTCCTGTTTAAAATACAGGATGCCAAACTGACTAGCTCAGATTAAACATCTGGCTTTAAGGTTCCAAACGGAGCAAAGTGCATCTGTAGTGCTGTACACTCCCTGCTAATGCATAGATAGTTCCTCCCAGAGGGTTGAAACTCATGGTGACTCCTTTTCTGAGTCCCACTGTGAAAAATTCTCATCCCCCAGTCTGGAATTGCAGGGTGATCCCAGTGTTGGTTGACTGCAGCTTTTCCTCCAGTCACTCCTGAACAATGATACATCCTCCTGTGCAAAGGATATCCCACACGTCTTCACCTCTCCCTCCTCTTCCAAGGAGCACAGCTAGCTAGGTAAAGTGTCCTACCCTTGCACTTCTTTTTTCTAGAATTGAGCCTACTGGTGAAAAATACCAAGGTCAAAATCATAAAAAGAAATAAGGCAAATTCCCCCCATCCTCTCTGCTTAGTTTTTCAAGAAATGTTGCGAATCTTTTACTGGAAAGGACCTAGCAGCAGGCAGGGCTGTATTAGAGAAAATGAGGTGAAGAGCTATTTTTAAACCCACTGAAATAGTACCAGACAAATTCCATTTATAGGAACTTGTACTTGTCTTCTTCTGTGCCTTGAAAAGGATAATTATTTCTGTGAAGTAATGATCCTCTTATCATAAACAGGATCCTGAGTGCTGAACCTGGTGCCCTCCTTGATATTTCCATTAGGTTTTTTGGATTAACTTTCCTCACTTCCTTTCCCCTCACCTTTAAGCCAAGACACTGCAATATTGGGGTTTTTTTCTTTCTATTCATCCCGTTTCCTTCTTCATTATAAGAAAATTAGAAGCTTGGGAAAGCCTCTTGTGGTGCTAAATTGTTACTGGCTAATAAAACTGCAGGAGCCATGGATGGTGGGGCCTTTTCCATAAATCAGCAGTGGAGGGAATTAGGTGGCAAGAGATGGAAGTGCAATGTTTAATCAGCTCTTGTAGGAAATCATTAGCTGCACACCCTCATTCCGTCGCTGGCTCATTCTTCATCCCCAATGGCTGCTTTGCCACCACGCCATTAACATTTTTCAGTGACTTTCTAAATGCTGTGAGAACCCACAGAAGTAGTGAAATACCAGTGGATGCTACGAAAACAAAAGGCTGAAGGATGTGCCTGTCTTTTGTTTGTTTTATTTCTTTTCCTTTCCTTTCTTCATGCCTGTACTCTTTTTTCCTCTCAATTAGAAATGTATCAAGGTAAATGATAAGTGACTTTTAGCTTGGAAGGCTTCTGTACCCTCCACCAAATAAAAAGAGGCAGAAGATTTAGCAGTAATATGGACAAGAATAAGATTTTTTTTATTAGATTTCCTGTATGTTCTCATTTATGGTTTTGTCGATTTCATGGCCTTTCGCACAATCTACTATTGTGATCCAATTTCTGCAAAACTGATCAGAGATTAGGCTTTTCACTTAAGTGGCAATGGAAAAAGAAAAAAATGGGTCACATTTATTTGCTAAAAATTCAGGTCAAAGAAAACTGGCGCTGCTCAGCCAGCATAGCATGGCTCATAAGGGTCCCATAACTCAGCTGTGTGTCTCACTGGCAAAGGCTAAGGCAAAACTTCATCTTCCACTGCCAGCCCTTTATTTGATCTGAAAGAAACTCACTCACAGCCTCGAGTGAGAAGAAAACTTCACCCTAAGGAGTCAGTGTGATTTTTAATTTTTTTCCCTGAGACTGCAGTGGTGCCACAGTTTCTGCTCTGGGCTGCCAATCCCTTTGCATGAACTGAAGTGTTGGTGGGGTACTCTCCTGCACAGCCTCACAGCCAGGGAGATTGGGTACTTCTGTGGATGTGTGCTGTCCATGTGATAACTTGCAGAGCTCTGTGATGAATCTCCCAGCATTTCTCATCTCATCAGTTGTCCCTTGCCCCCCAGTCCACAGAGGCTCTGTGTAATCCAGGCTTCTGCACAGATTCCCACAGTTGCTATGGCTTGAAAAGCAAGAGCAAAATTTAAAAATGAGTTCCAGTGCATTTCCCAGAATTATATGTAATGTCTTTTTAATTAATTCTGGGTTTTATTTTCTTTTTGTAAGTTTTGGGGTAACTGTAGAACAAGTTATAGGTCAGTGGGGTATTTTTTATTTCTTTTATACTCACAAGAGCTGCTTACATTTGTATTTACAGCTTATAAGAGATGTTCCCATGCCAAACTCTTGTTGCTTTTTAGACACAACATCTGTCACTTGCTGCCTGTACAGTTAATCACATTAACTGGTGGTCAGCATGACTGCCTCTGGCATGGGATTTCCCACTGAAAAGTGTAGCAGGGAAAGAAGTGTCTGTAAAGTTGTGAGCTATGCACTGACCAAGGTGGGTTTCCATGAAATAACAGAGGTGTAGCTCAAGATAAAATTGTGTGTTCTTGAAAGACAGCAGGTCCACAGTTCTCTGTTTTACTGGAAATATCCCTGAGTACATTGATCCCATGTGGAGGGACCAGCTCAGTCCCTGCTCTGTGCTTCTGAAAAAACAGAAGCATCATTAGTCCAAACTGCTGGATAATGGGTGCAGTCCACATTTGACAAGAAGAGTGTGTCCAGCTCCTTTTCACAGATCTCTGTGAGTTTTCTTTGCCACTTTCCCATCATGGTCTGGATGTATCAACAGGGGATTGTTTAAGGGAGCCTCTGCAGGGAGAAGGCAGTGAAAATGTGGAGAGTTGGCTCAAAGTGCCAAGTGACACGAATTTCCCTTGCTTCCCTGTATGTGACCTAATGCCTGTAGAGAAAAGATGGAGCAGCAGCTCCTTCCTCTTGTGAGCAGCACGGATTGAAGATTTTTTCAAATGGATTCTAGCTGCTTCCCAGAAGGAAGCGTGCCACTTTGAGAATATAGTTTGACATATCTCTACAAGACATATCTTTCTTTCTCTCCATTTCATCTTCAGAATTCAGAAACTGTTTTATTCAAGCATTAGCTGGCACTCCATCATACTCTGACTCTTTAGGTACAGTGTCTGCAAAACCCAATGTGAAACAAGAGCCCAGGCTGATAAGTAGAGAGTACACTTGAAGTAACATCTCGTTTGTCTGAAAGAAATACAGAAGTGAATGATCAAAATGTGTCTCTGTGTTAGTCCTGGTGCTATTTTGCTTTGGTGAACTGAAAAGAGTTCTTTGAGCAAGATAAGGTAATGACAGCCTACACCTGACTTTTATCAGCTGTTGCAAGAACAGTGCTTCTGTCCTCAGGGACCTCTTGCCCAATTATCCACGTCTTGGTCCTGTGCTGGACATGTGGGATTCTGGAGTAAAAGTGGCTGTAAGTCTCTGCTGCACTTTTGGTTCTTCAACAGACCAGTTTACTTCAAGGTTTGCCCTAATTTTTTTACCTATCTTGAGCTGTAGGAAGCAAAGCACAGATCTTGTGCATCAGGGTCTGTATGAGGCTTTTAACCTTCTATCTTTTTCTCCTGACAGGGCCATATGATGGGGCCATGCAAAGAGGAGCACAAATGCTTATTGACAGGTTTAGAATTCCTGGGGAAAGCTAGGGAGGATGCCAGAATGAGAAGCAGAGGCAGAAAGAGCCTTGAGGAAATCTGTGAGAGGCTGTGCACTCTACAGGTCACTCTGCATTGTTCTAATGGTTCTTTTCTGTTCTGGCCCTTGATATGTTCTCACCAACACTGTGAACATGAGGTTCATTTGTGTGTTGGAAGAATGGGATGTGACATTATTTTTGAGTATATTACAAACCCCCATCTCATAGGATTTAGTTTCTTTGGCTGAAATTATACCTTAGTAGACCTGCTCTTGAAATTGTGCTGGTTGGATGAAAAGTACAGAAGAGTTGGTGTTTATAAAATTACAGGAGAATGAAAGTGTCTCTAGTTAGACCTTGTTTGCAAAGCTGGTCCTGGCAGGTGTGTGGGGTCATGTAGCAAAATTCTTCTGTTGCAATTTACAGATGACAAATGACAGGCAGAAAAACCCCATGGTGTGAATTTAAATGTTGCTCCATTGAGTAAAATACAAAGGAGGAAAGCATTGGTGTATCATTGATTAAAAACCTGGGATTAAAAAGCTGATGGTAACAAAGACTTAGAGAGCTCCAGGCTATAGCACATAAATGAGAAAATCATAAATGGGAGAGTAAAAAGTCATTCTAAAACAAGAAGATTGAAGTGTTTTTGCAAGAAGAAATGACTTTGCCAATTCAAATCTGGTCAGGAGAGCTGGAGATGTACCTGCAAAAATCCAAATTCAGAGATATTAATTAAGACAGAACATTAAATATTGCAAAATTTTGCTGAGCAGCAATACTCCAGACAATAAGTTTACTTGGAGGATCAAAAGAAAATTAAAGCAGCAACATTCTTAGTAATTGATGAAAGTGAAGTGAGGTTTCTACTCTGCAACACGTAACTCTGTGTGTGTTTGAAAGTGAAATTTAACTGATGTCAGATCTGTGCTGCCACAGCAAGAGCCATGGTGCTGTGCATGGAAATGGGTCTGGATAAAAAAAAAGGGAATCTAAAACTAATTCTGAAGGCAGATTGGTACAGGAGTTTAGGCATAATGAATTCTTCTTTTAGGCCATTGCTTTAAATTCAGCCCCTGTCATCTGTGGCTGGGATGTGTTCACCTGCAGTGGCTCTTTGACCTATTTGAGGTTAATTGATGGTTTCAATCCATCCCTCTTTATGTGGTGGTTCATATCCAGCTGCCCTGTTTCTAGCTGGTCCCAGAGAATCACTGTTGTTTTAACCTGGCTTTTTTTAGTGCCCTTATTTCACAGAGACATTATAGTTGCCAACTGGCATCAGACCAGGGGCACATCTGGTCTTCAACTGGTGAGGAGCAGCTGGGGTCTGCTGCCGTGGGGAAATGGGCAGGGAGGAGAGAGATTTCATCTCTGCAGATGAGACATGACTCTTGCCCCTAGGATTCCTGTAAAAATGAGATTTAGACAAAGTTGCCAGCAACGTGCTCAGATTCAAGTGGGCAGGAGCAGAAATGGGTGGTGTTTGCTGTTGCTGTTGCTTGCAGTTGTATCTGCAGCATCTTGGAGCTGTGAACTGGGGCCCTGCTGTGTTAGGCAATGTGCAAACTTGCAACAGGAGGGCTGTTTCTTCCCCAAGGAACTCACAACTTCTGGGTACAGCACGAGAGCACAGATGGGGGGTGCATCCAAAAAGAAGAGAGAGGAGATTTGCCAGTACTAATCAGTAAAATACTCATAAACTATGGCCTGTCATTTCCATATTCTTACAGGAATCAGAGAAAATAGGAGGTTAATGAGGAATTTGAAGGATATCTGTAATATCCTTGTGAGTCTGAGATGAGTCTCAGAGAGGTTTGCTTGAAAATCCAGCTAGCCTGTGATGGAGCTGGTGTTGTGTGAGAAAACAGCAGACCTGTTACCTCTAAATAAGAAAAGTCTGATAGCATAAAGGCAGATAATAGAATGCCCTGGTATAAATGGGGAGGATTGGAAGCCGTGAAGAGATGGTGCCTTTGACACCTAAAACACAATTGATCAGTCTGACAAGGATGTTGGGTCCTGTGTTGTTGGCATATGAACCTATAGCAGCATGTTGAGAGGTGCTATACCTTTTTTTTTTTTTTTTTTTTTTGTTAAAGATGGCTATTCTGATAATTTGTTATTTATTTGGATATTTTTTTCCCTGCAGTGAGACCTTGCTGAGGGCACTCCCAGGCCAGTATGTGGTCAGGGAGTATGACCAGCACTGGTGCAGAGGGTGTCCCTTTCCATGGAGCTGCTCTGTGTGTGCTGCAGGACCCAAGCTCCTGCCTGATAATATTCACATTCAATTGATTCTCACTTGAAGCCTTGAGTTTTTTGAAATGTCCTTCTTGGGAAAAGACAGAGGCACTTTATAACCTTAGCACTGCTCAGTGGAGGCATTTGAGCTTCTGTGAGAAGCTTTGTCTACCCAGGGTGCTTGGCAGTGGCAGGAATTCCCAGCCTGGCCCAGGGTGCTGGGATCATCTGGGATCATGGCACAGGGACAGGCACAGAGCACTTCTGCTTGCGTGGATGGGCAGAGTTTGCTCACACAATAACTCTTGTGTTTTGCTTGGAAGACCCTTTTGGCTCTTGGGATATGCTGCTGTTCTGTTTTTGTTTTGATAACTGGAGTCAAGGGCAACCAGGGTCTGGGTTGTTTTTGCTTTTCTTCTTTTTTCTTTTTTTTTTTTTTTTAAATTGGAGAAATCCAAATAAAACTCAATAAATGAACTCCAGATGTGGGCTACATTCTAGAAAGTCTAAAGAAGGGGAAGAGGCCACAGAGAAGATGAATATGGTTTCTGGGAGCTCTCTACCTCTCTCAGGGTGAGGAATCAGAACACTTGAGATCTGTAAAGCCTAAATCTGATAACACTTGAAATTACTGTTATTGACAAGAATTTTCACCTTGTTTTGGTGAGCCCAAAATCTTTTTTTTAACCCAGATTTGCCCTGACTTGCCTTGTCATTGAGTCATGGAGGTCACTGCAGCTTAAAGAAGCCAGATATTTCTACTGCCCTAAAAAAGCCCCAACATTTTTAGACTCAAAAAAAATCCCATTTGTTCAGGCTGGTGGAGAGATGACCAGAGCAGATTATAATAAGTACTGAGATCTCTTGAAACTGCACTCAACAGTGTTAAAGGCAATGTTCTGCTCCCACTGGAGGTCAGTAGTGAAATGTTTTATCTGTTAAAGACAGTGGGGACATCTCTGCTGAATGTGACAAGCAGCTGAGCTTACCACTTTCCTGTCAGCTTCTGATTAAAGTTAAATTAGTTCAAACTTGAATTAACAAAATCATTTTGTCTTCCCTCTCCCTATCTCTTTCATTTTAAATTTTGAATTTTATTTTATTCAAAGCCACATTATATTTCATCACTAGCATGTATAATTAATTAGGAGTCTCAGGAAAGCAACCAACTACCAAGGGAATTGCTGTAAAATTGCTTGGTGTTTCCCCCATGGCTCTCAGACTTTCTGCTTGGCTTTTTGGGGCTTACTAGGTGGTTTTTTTTTCCTTAAAATTATGTTCCTCTATATGAAATAATTTTTCTTTTATTATTCCTTCCTCCCCTTCTTGCAATTTCTTTAGATGCATGTTGCACTTGATCTCAGCAGGACTCGCATGATTCCAATCACAGAGTACTTTTAAAAGAAGTGTGTTTTTTTGTTTTTTTTTAATGGCACCCTTTAAATACCTGCTCACTTTCTCATCACCTTAGTCAGCCACCTCCAGTAGACAAGAAGTCTACAGTTTTAAAAGAATAAAGAACCAAAAGTTTCATGGGGAAAAAAAAAAAAAAAAAAAGCCATACACAAACACAAAGGCCAATCNTCCAGACGAACAAAACAACAAACAAAAAAAAACCAAAAAAAAAAAAACCCAAAAAAAAACCCAACCAAAAAACCCCCAAAACCAGCTCTTTCTGTAAATCCAATAGTCCTTTTTGCCCCCTTTTGTAACTGCTGGAGCATACCCTGCTTGCTGGAAGGTGCTCACCAGGAACAGGGACTTTGTTTATTCTCAAGGCTGCAGCTGCAGGACGAGCTTTGCAGCATCTCTGCTGAGGGCCAGGCAACTGCCAGCTCCTGATCACCTCTAATCACCCCAAAGAGGATTTAAAGTGCTCACTGAATTTAGAAATAATCACAAAATTTGGGGCTTTTCCTGCTCTGCTCATGCAAACACAGATTTTCTCTAGCAAATGTATGATACTGTGTGTCTGCATGTGAAATTCCCTGGCTCAGGGTACTTAGTGCACCTTTTCACTTGATGGCTGCAGATCTCAGCCCACTCCTCATGCCCAAAGACAGTTTTCTTTTATTTGGGGCAGTAGTTTTCCTGATGGCCTGGCTGTGGATATGCTTAAGCCTTGAGGTCTTTTTAGGAGGTCTCTTGCTGCCTGATCAAGGTCTCTGACAGTAGTGAATGAAAAAAGGGACCCAGGGATTAGAAAAACGAGAATATGAACAACAATATGACAGAGGCTGGCAGGAAAATAGAAAGTGATGCTGTCAGAGTGGGTGTTGTTTGGCACTGGAACGTGGAAGCTTGCCAGAATAAAAATTGTGTCTCTTAAACAAGAGCTTCATCAGTGAAAACATAAAGTAGACACCTCAAAGCCACCCCAAGGCCTCATCACAACCTGGTGAAGAATTGCATTTTCAAGGCAGAAGCCAAATCTTTCCTTGCTTCACGATATATTGCTAAAGGAAAGGGCCTGCTGGCTGACACCTGTGAAAACTGAGAAAGCCTAAATCAGTGTTCAGTCTTTACCTGGGTCAGAGCAGAGGCAGCACCTGAGCTAACAGGACAAACATGCTCTGCCAGCCCTGACTGCTGTGGCTGAATGGGAGTCAGGGAGCAGAGCCAGAAACAAAGGTCATTATGGAAAGAAAACCTGCTTCTTCCCAGCCTCTGTCTCTCAGTGGCAGAAGGTGACACCCGTTTTCCTAAACCAGCTCTTGGTTTATAGAGGTCCTGTAGTGCAATACATGAGTGCAACAGCAGTAGCTTTACAGGGCAAAAAATAAATGGCATAAGGAAATGTGTAAGAAAATAGCTAGTTCTGTTCAGGAAAGTGAGAGTAATGGGATGGAGGCTTCCTGCTTTAAGGGAGTTACAAAAAGCAAATATCACTGAATGTTCCAGCAATTCCAGCTCTACTTTTCAATTGCTGGCTGATCACTTTGAAGCAATTCAGAGGGAGCCAAGCATTTTCCTTACTTAGTATTTCATGAGATTTTGTAGGCTATTCCATAGTAGAACACAAACAGGTGATTTCAAATCGACCAGACTCCGGCAGTTTTTCCTTCTTGCACGATCCTGGGCAGGAAGCGAGCAATGAGCCATTAAATTACAAATCTTCAGATGTGCCCTTACACTATGCAAAACTGTAATCAGACCTCAGCCAGCCCTAATGGCTCCAGTGCCAGCGTTGGCAGCCTCCCATAATCCATCACCCCACAGTTCCCTCTCAGAAATGTGTGTTTTAGGCATTCTCCAGATAACTTCTCCATGTCTGCCTGGGAGAAGGAAGGGCTGGTGTGACAAGGTAATCACCACTCAGCGATGAGCAGTTGCTGTTATGCTAAAGCACTGCTCTGCAGAGCCTGTGGGGAGCCTCTTGCAGTCATTAGTTACAGGACTGTGCCTGTGAAGGTGGGTGAAGAGCTTGTAATGAAGACAGAAGCTATTCTCAAACTCGGGGGTACTTTGTCCCTATTAAGCTGAGGTTCTGCCCAGCAAATCACAGTGACTTTTCAGCAGAGATCATCTGCTGTTCTGAGAGCAATGAAGGAGCAGGACTCATTCACAGCATCTCTTGATGCTAATGTCTCAGAGCTACTACATGCCAGTGAGAGCACTTAAGCCTGCATTTTGTCATTGAAAGTAATTTCAAATCTCAGTGTACACCAATAGTAGATAAAGAGTTTTTATTGCTTCCAGAAGCCTGGTTGATAGTGTAATTGTGGAAAAAGCAAAGGAGATATGGTTTGTCAATACCACCAACTGTGTAGACAGAGAATCAGTACTTTCCTGATTTATTACTGTTATTTTGAAGACATTTCTTCTCACTTTGCCTTTTGTCCCATTGTCCCATCCACACTCACAGTTCCGCTCCTTACTTTCAGTCTGACTCTTGGAAGCTCAAGAAGTAAGACAATTAATGCCTTCCAGTGGCTGAACAAGTAATTTGTGAGTCTACACAGAGGATTTTGTGAGGTTTCATGGTTTGAAGCATTAGAGCTAAAGCTGAGATCCTTGTGCTTTGACAGCTGTCCCAGCTGCAGCCCAGGCCCTCATTAATGCAGAATTATTGCTGTTGTACAGCTCTTGGGTGGGCTGTGGGAAGTGATCTGTTGTTTTCTGATCACTTCGAGCAGTCTACATTCACTACTAATTGACATGTGGGTTTAAAAAGTAACAGGGCTGAGCTATTTTGGGACCTCAGGCTTGATTCTCAGCTGTGCTGAGCCTCTGTCTGTGGTAGCACTGGATCCTGGGGTTAGCCAGGGTCTGCCCAGAGCTCCTCTCAGTCAGCTGAAGCCCTGAAGGGACATTGAAGCAGAGCAGCTGGAGCACACTTCCAGAGTCTCTTCTCCTCCCCTGTGAGCAGATCCTTACTGCAAACCTGCCTCTTGGAAATTATCAGATGTCCTCTTTGACTCCAGGGAGAAGCTGCTTGTGTGGACGATGGATGCTGAGAGTAGGCAAAAGTGACAACTGTAAATGCCCTCTTCAAGTGCAGGATAAATTTCAAGAGCTTTTTGCAAACAAGATTGGAAAGGGAAGCTGCAGAATCAATGAAAGATTTCACACTTTTGGTCCTGTGGGCTTTGAAACGGAGGTGAGATCCCAGATTATATCAGCAAACAAAAAAACCTCTGCCATCTTGTTAATTCTTTAAAGCTTTAGCTATCTGCTGTACAAAAAAGGGTTTCTGATTAGTGGTCCACCTGTAGCAGAGGAAGGAGGAGAGGGAGCTGCTGAAAGGTATGCAGTGTGGCACAACAAAGAAGTTTAATTGATTTCTATTGCTCCCTCAGGCCAAGGGTGCTTCAAGTAAGGTCCATGCAAGGGCACATCTATTGGCAGCTGGAATATTTGTCTCTCCTCTGATGATAGCCAGGATCCAGCACTGTCAGCTCAGTAGATATTAGACTTGCTGGGTCTGTAGATCCACATGTCATATTGTCGATGGTCATTGACTTGCAATGTCCAGTTGTTGGCTGTAAATAAGGGAGGTGGAAGTGGGGGGAGTTATCAGGCTTAGATGAGATTGACTTGGAATATCCTGCTCCAGTTTCCTCAAGTCTGTACACAACAGACTCTATCAGCTATGGAAACAGAGATGAAATTACCTCCAAGAACTCAAAGGTTATGTGTTTGCACTAATGACATCATCTTAAATGATTCCCAGTGGCCTCATTGTTGGGACAGAGACTTGTGCTGAGCTTGCCTGAACTTGGGTTAGTTCAGTCCGGGCACAGTGGAGCCAAACTTCTCCAGCTGGGCAAGGAGCGGAGAGGCGGGGAGCTGCAGCTGGGATGTGGGATGTGCCTACTGCTCCCTTTCATGGCTGAGCTCTTACAGCCATGACTGAAGTGAGGACTAAAGTAAAGTGCCCTTCAGGGTGAGGGCTGGCTTGGATCAGCAGTACCAGCAGGGAGGTGTTCCAGTGAGAAAGAACAGTAACGGCTCGAGTAAAAATAATACTGCTATCTGGCTCTTTCAAAAATTCACCCTGCCTCTCTCCTTTAGAATGATGCCTGGAGCTGAGCTGAACACTAATGTGTTCCAAAACTGGAAGCAATTGTGCCTCAGGAAGCAGCTAAAAGCAGTGGACCAAAACCTACTGGGATAGAGCCTACAGCTAGAACCCTCTTTTAAAAATCTGCGCTTGCCATAAGGTGTTTTGTTTCGTTATTGAAACATTGGGTGTGTTTCCTGATTTTTATGAAGGTGAACATGTTTTATCAAGTTTTAGTGTTGCTGTTCAGAGGCCACAGCAATTTTTTACCTCTGACATTCTGAATGGCAACTTGTGCTAGTCCCAAGTCTCCACACAGCTCTCCTCAGCTCTTCTCCTCCTGAACTTGGATATTTCCAGCCATTCTCATCATAGCCTTTTGATGTAGCTCTGCTAATGCATCCAAGTCTTTGATTTATATCTGTTTTCTCCAGTTTTGCCCCTCGAGCAATTTTCTTTTCTACTAAATCCTGGCCTGTGACATTGCCATGACTTTTGGTCATGAAATCTGCTTTAGGTGAAGAAAGTGAGCATAGAGCTCTAAAGCAAATGGAAATCCATATAGGAATACCCTGGGACTGTACAATTTTTTCCACCTCTAACTCAGAGATGAAGGAGAGATGCATTAGCCTGCTGTGCCACCCAGGCTGTGCTAGGAATCAGATGTTTCTGCAGTGATATGTGATGCACACATGCTCATGTGCCTCCAGGCTGTGACAGCAGCAATGGGAAGGAAAAGGGGCTCATGTTCCAACATGAACAGCCTTTTCTCCCTTTGTCCATAGGTCTTTCCATGCCAGTAAGAGACTGCTAATTCCCCAGGCATCTTGACTTGCCCCCTGCCACAACAACAGATGTGCCAGGCAGTTCCAGAGGTGTTATTGCTGATGGCTCTATCGATCCCTGCACCTTGCAGCTCTGGGTACAGAGAGATTCCTCCATCTAATCACAGCTGTGGTACCTAGGGAAAAGGGCTCTGGCTGGGCTCCAAAGTCTGGAATGGTGAAGTATGTAGTACACTAGACTCTGTTTCCACAGCAATAGTGGAGATGTCAGTGGGTGAAGCCTTCCATGGGCTGCCCTGACACAGTGACCCTTCACTGTCCCGTGTTTCTGCTCCTCACTGCACCAAGCTGTCTGACCTGCTGCAGAACAGCTTCCCAGAGACCTGGAAATCCTGGCAGGGCTCTACAAACAGCACATTGCAGCTCCTGCAGGCCTACACATTGGAGAAGCTGTTGTATGGGAGGAGTAATTCTGAAATATTTTTTAGGCTGTCATAATGAGTTATGGGTGTTAAAAGTGATAGTTTGGCTCAGGTATCCCGGACTGCTTGGACACTTTCTGATGTTCAAAGCATGGTCAAATCTACCCCTACTGTTCCCTTCCTGTTTCTTTTCACCAGAGCACCAATAGAGCCTTTTAGTTGCTGTTGGCCTAAAGTCTGAACAAAGATGTTCTCATTTCAAAAACAGATAGATTATGTTTAGCCCTGGAGGCCTGGAATACATAACTGGAGCTGAGTGACATTAGCTGAATAGAAAAACTTGTGTTGGAAAAGAGCCTTTTTAGAGAATGAACATCTTTATTAAGCTGGAAAAGGTTATTTGCTTTTTTTTCAAGAGTATTTTTGGGTTTTAATTATTTTGTGGAGATTTTAAATTAATTTCTTGCCTCTAATTTTTGTTTGGTTTCTATGTGTTGCCTTGGTAATCCATCTGTGGTTGGGGTTATTTTTCTTTGTCCGTATGTTCTGTCATTGGACATGTCTTTTTTCCTCTGTGTGTATAAGACTATGTTGTCTTTGTGCTGCTTCTTTCTCTTTTGCCCTTTCTTTTTCCTGCCATGAAAGCTCTCCCCTTTTTTCCTTTCTGGTTATTTAACTTTTCAACATTTTCATGTTGGCTTGGTAGACGGCTGCTGTATTTTTCCTTCCTCCTTTGTGTTCAGCTTTGTACTTTATTGGGCTTTGTGTCACACCTTTAGCCATTTGACACACCTTTCTAGTTCTGCTTCTTTGAATCACTTTCCCCTTCTGGGTGTCTGAGGTGGGCACCATTCTCCTCTTTTTCAAGTATTAAACTCTCCCAAGCATCAACTCTATTTGAAAATCTCTGATGAAAAAGGCAATTAAGATCCTGTAGGGGAAAAAAGAAAGGAAAAAAGGAGACAAACCCCAGAAATCACAGACTCTGCTCAAAATGACAATTATGACATTTCACAGTTACGTTTTAAATGCTCGTAACTGTTAAATGTAGACTGCCCTGGGAGATGGAATCCCAAAGCTGACTGGGAAAAAATGAAAGGCAGAGACTGAGTGAACAGAATTGTGGAAAATCTCTGCAGAAAATGGAGGAGAAAACCCCAGCACATCTGAAAAGAAAAGGTTTCTTTTCCCCTGTTGATCAATAAAGGATCTTCACATGTTTAAACTGTATTTGTCTTAATGAGACACATTGAGAAGTGACTCTGACTGAATTTAATGAGTTCAGGTCTGTTAATTTCTCAGACTTTCTCAAGATATTAGTAGGGTGTGTTTTAGAGTCAGGTCCTCTCCCACTTACTGCCTTGTAGCTCACACCTCCCTACTGATTACTGCTATGTTTTACCTGGATAAAAAGCTACGTTAGTGCTGATGGAGCAGGCCATGTTAGCTAAAAAATCCAGCTGGAGGCAGAAACCCTTCCATTGGAACACCTGCTTCTAGAAGGGATCTCTACCTTAGGCTGCTGCTTTAGATTTGCTTCCAAATTTAGGGCTAGGTATTTGTAACTATAGACACCTAGAGATGTGATTTAGGAAAATATTCAAATTACTAATATTCTCAATTTACACTGGACAGAAAGAGAGAGAGAACAAATTTTAAATGTGTTAAAACTGCAAAGAGAAAAAGTGTGAGAGCAGCAGAAATTTCACTTCTACCATCCTGTAAATTATTCACACATGCTGCCTGGTAATTACTTATAATGAACATCTATAAAGAATCTTGATATGCTCAGATGAGCACTACTGTGGAAAGTGTGTCCAGTGTTTAGATCTGAGGGATAAGACACCAGCAGAAAGGAGAGAACTACCCACATCGTTATCCTCTTATGGCGTGTTGGCTCACTGGTGCCGTGCCTCGATGCCGTATTAGAGAACCAAATTACTCTTCAGAGTGTGAACTTCAATAATCTAATGATGCTTCAGATTAAGGAATAATGTGGAGCACTGACAATTTCTGGCAGTCTTTCTGAACATGGAGTTTGAGTCCTTCCTTTCCTCAAAGGGGCAGTGTCATCATTGTCCTTGCATCCCCCTGCCCAGCTGCGTGACGCAGCCTTGTGTCTCTTGTGCCCATCAAGCCAGTGATCAAGGAACCTGTGACTTGCACTTGCCTGTGATCTCCCTGTGGTGTGTGTGGTGGAATGTGCTTGATTAGATTTTTGATCTACTGATTCATAGCAAGGTCTCATTAAGGAAGCAGTTTTCCACTTTCTGTCAGTCACATCCTGAGCTGCCTCCTTGATTGTTTGGTGCTTCCCTTATTGAAGAGTGTCCCAATTGCCTGCATTACTTGACTTTGGAAGGGGGGCCCATGGAAATCTACTGTGTAGTGAAGATTTATCATTTTCATGGACATACAATCAAAGTGATGAAGATTTTTGGTTTATGGTAACACTTCAGCATAGAGCTGCAGGTTGGAACAGGCGACATTTAATCTGTTCATTCCCAATCTTTGTGAGCATCCACTTTTCCCTTCCCATCCCATGTATTTGTATTTCTGAAGAAGTACCTTCCTCACCTTTGCAGGGTGCTCTTGGCATCTCTTCAGGATCCACTATGCAGCTCAGAAAGGCTGGCTGTTGCCTTGGAGAAGTAGAACAACCTCTTAAAAGGCAAATGTGTTAGGCCACAGTAAGGAAAAATGTGTTGATTTAAAGGGGACCTAGATGAATTAAGAGTAGTTTTGTTCTGTATAATTTATAGCTTCTGCCTTTGCCCCTTTTTTTTGTATTAAAACTCAAAATCAAAGCAGAAATGTGGTGGCAGAATAAAGGTAGAAAGAAAGGAGGGAAAGAAAAAAGGCAGGGAGGAAGGAAGAATGAGACTTGGTTAAAATAGAGCTCTTTTATAGATATGTAAGTTAGGTCTTTTCACAGCACCAGTTGAAAGCTGGTGACATTTGAGAGTTCAGGATAAGTCAAACACCAGTTGGAGATTAGTATCAAGGAACATTTTTAACAAGTGTTCCACTGCAGGCCAAAGGTAGTGAAAAGAAAAGTCCTTCCTTCATCCATGCTTATCACTTGTGAAGGAAATAAAACTTTTATGGTTAGTGTGTCTTTATGTTTTATTCTTAAAATGACCTGTGCATTCATTGTATCACTGAATCAGCTTCAAATGGGACTCTTTTCTCCAGCTAAGATTGTGCTGGACCTTTACATTTCCACCTCAAGGCAAAGCTGCTCCAGGAAAAGAAAAGGTTAAAGAAGAAGAGAGAAAAGAAAAATAGGAATGTTAAAGGAGTGTTGTCATTATCAGAGAATGACTGATAAATCACTCAGATAAGTATATTAAAAATATATTATAATATCAAAAATTATACAGAGTGCATATACATAGCCACTTGTATTAAAGAAAAAAAAAAGTGACCTGTTTCCACATGGAGGAAAGTCCTGGTTTCTGTGCATCTGTCCCTTGAAAAGGTTGGTAGATCATGCAACCCATGGGGGTGGTTGCATTGGACTGGCTGGCACTGCTTATGTGAATAAAAATGCAGCAGCTTCCTGGCCTGAGCCTGAGGGGCTGCATGCACTGAACCCCCAGAAATAAGTCACAGCAGGAGGGAAATGCTGCATGCTAAGAGACACTGTGCCATCCAGCACAGCCAGCTGGAGTTCATCCCAAAGGACAAAGCAGCTACTGAGCTACTGCTGAGCACCAGCAAGGTCAGAGAAACCCACTGGGAGGTCCCACCTAGGGCTGGGTCCCTGGAACTGTGGTCTTGGTTTGGCCGATGCAGATGTTGTGTTGGTTGTGCTAGGGATGCTGTTTAATTAAATTGCTGCTGTGCTTAGGGTTGGCACATCTGTGTTTGAAAGAGGCCTGGAAATGGAGCTGCTCTCTCCTTTCCCAGTGGCTCTTTGGTGTGCCTTTCTGTAGGGAGCAGTGATGAGGATGGATGCAGGGAGCAGCACAGGGCTCTGCTCCTCTCCCCTGTGTGACCTCCAGCATGTCCCTAACCTTTTTGTTCACAGGCTGTACAATAGGGAAAAAAGTTCTTCTGTACCTTCTCAGGCTATTGTGATGATGAATATGTTACTGATTGTAGTGCACTCATACTGGAGCTGTAGGAGCCATATAAGCACCTGAGATAAGTGACAAGCAGCACACAGGAAAGGGCCATGCACTAAAGCTTTCACTGGCAGAACTGCATCTTTCACATCCTGCTGAGCTTTACCTGCTGCTGATCACAATGAACAACTTAGGCCCTGAAGCTGGAGGATTGATATTCTTTGTACTTTATTTTTATCCAGCTGGTGGAATGGGAAATGCTATCTTACCACTTCTTAGTAGTGTCTAATCCTTCCTGGGCTCTGCCTGAGTTCTTTGTCCCCAGAATGCTACGTGGGACTGAGTTCCACAGGTTAATTACACACTAAATAGTGTTTCATTTTGGCATGTTTTCAATGGGTGGCCCTTAATTGCATGTTGCCCTCCAGGTCTTGTGTTATGGGAAGGAGTAGAGAGAAAGGGAACCAGTAATTGCCCTTCCAGACATTATCTGCAGTGCTCTCTCATAAGTCTACTCTCCCTCTTTTACTTTTTACCCCTCATCATCCCAAAGCTTTTCATTTTCCTTCTAATGGATTACTTTCTTCCCCCTCTATAATAATGCATAATAATCCAACCTACTTTTGCTGCCTCCGCTGTCTCTTTCTGCTTGGCCTTTTTAGTGACTAAGCCTGAGCACATTATTCCAGCAGAGGATGAAACCTACTTTTACACAGAATGGCAGAATTTTATCTGCATTACTTACTTGTCTCATTTTGATATTCTTCTGTTTGGGGCTTGTTTGGTGTTTCAAACTTCAGGAGATGCTGAAAACCAGGAATATTTTCCCAGGAAAGGAGAGAGGTGTAGAGACATTCTCAGGGAAGCTGGGAAAGTGATGTCTGGGTCTTCAGGAAACACTTTTGGTAGACTTTCAGGTGACTACAAAATCACCTGATTGGAGCTCATTGGTGGTCTTTGTGGCAAAATGAAATGCTTTCAGAGAGGGTCAGTATCTGGTCAGTTTATGCAAAAGATGCAAAACTCCAAAAATATGCTGAAAGTTTAAGGATGTTATTAAATACAGGAAATAAACTTTGTCTTCTTTGGTGATCAAACAGCTCTTTATCCTGTAGAAGAAAAACTTGAAAGCATTTCTGGCAATGGGAGGGGATTGAAGTTTGTTGTTTTCTTTTATGAGGAAAAGCAGGGGCAGCTGAGAAGGACTGGGATGGGCTGTGATGGGGAATTTTTGGTCCATGCCAGCTCCATCCCACCTGAACATCTGCCTGGCCTCCAAGGATGGCCACAGCCAAGGGTGGCCTTTCATGGAGGGCTGCCAGCAAAGCCATGAAGCAGTGCTGTTTTTATGGATCCATCTTTGAGTTAATCAGGTGAGGAACCTCACAGATCTCGTTCATGGTGGCCTGTGTGACTCAGCATTGCAGGGCTCTCCCTCGTGGTAGAAATCGTGTTGCTCTGAACACTCTAATCCCATTTTGCAGTGTTACGTTACTCTGTGAAAATGCAGACTCAAACACACTGACTCAATTATACCTCAGAGCATTTCTCTTTCCCTGGGAAAAACATCTAGGCTGGGTTTTCCCGTTCTGTCTGTCCTCTCCACCTTAATTTATAAATACGACAGTGTCATTCTTGATAAATTTCTCCTCCCAATCCTTGGCAAAGCACAGGACGACACTTTGTGAGGATGTATAAAAATGTATTTATGACGAGATTTTCTGCTGATATATATCAAGACAGTTTGTATCATGTTTGTAGGGCTGTGCTGTTTTATATCACAGGAATACCTTGTGTTTTGTTATTCAGACTATCCCAAACACGGGCACTGTTAGCACTGCTGCTTTACTTTCCTTTGTAGCACTTTGTGGTAGTGTGTGATTCTTGTCCTCCACATATAATTCCATGCCTTGGAGGGATAGGAGAAACAGAGGGAGGAGAGATGTGAGGAACCAAAGCTCTGTACTGTAATAAAGAAATAGCTTGGGGGAGATTCCATCAGTGCCTATAACATCTTCAGAAAACAATGCAAGTTATTTGGGGAATGGAATTATTTTCTCTTTAAATGTAGTAGCACAAGCAGTGATGCTTTGGATGAGTGAAGGAAAAGTTGAATTAGTCTGAGAAGCTTTTTAGTAATGAGGATTAGGATGTTAACCCTGTGAAGTGGGTGTGTGTACAGCACATTGTAACATAATGGTGTGCTGTCTGCTGGGAGGTCACTCTCTCAATTTTAAATAAGCATAAATGTGACATGACTCTTATACTTAATACATTTTAAAATTAAAATCTTAATAAAGAGTTCAAATATGAGTTGCTGAGCCTATCTGTAGAGAGCTCCTACTCTCTCTGAAAGCTTGGCTCCACTGGAGCTCTATCAGTTGCCAACAGGCAGCTGGAAAACAGAAATGGCAAGATCAGTTTTTTCTAAAGACAAAAGTTGATTTTCTCTTGTGATCTGAAGGCAGAAAATTCTATTTCCCCCATGCTAATTTGGTAGATCTTTTTCCAGCAACTCATGATCTTCTAAAACATATTTGTTTGACTATATTGAGCAAAAGATTTGGAATTGCAGCCGTAGGAAAGCCTGTTGGAGAAGTTGATGTGTTGACCTTTAGAACAAAAGGAGCTTTGGATGTGATCCTGGCTTCACCTCATCAAGGCACTCAGTCTGTGCTCATTTTTGAGCCATGTTTGACATGCAAGAAGCAGAACTCTTGACCAAAACATCCATCAGGAGCTGTTCATCCATCAGAGAGTGATGTTTTACAGGAGCCAGGCAGGCATTAGAGCATGACCTCGAAAGAGTAACACTCCAGTCTGGGAAGCATGGGGTCACCTTCAGCAGAAACACAGCGCTGGGAAACAAAGCATAAATCAATAAACATGGCCAAGGCCTTGAAAAGAAAAGTGAAAGGCAGTGTAAACATATCCCAGTATGATCTCTGGGGGACCTACAGGAGTGTTGGAGATTTCAGAAAGAGTGGTGAGGTCACCTGGAAGAGAACAGCAGAGTTTGGAGACTCTAAAAAGGAATATTGGCACTGGCTGTTGTCTAAACTGGTTGATTTTCCAGGATCCTAAAATAGCAAATTCAGTGAGAGTCCAGGGTGTGTAAATGGTGTGGAGGCCCCAGAGCCCTATCTCAGCACTATAATTTCATATTTAGTGTTTAATATGTACTCTCCAGATATCTTAGAATCATCCCAGTGCCTGTCCAGTATCACCAGTCCCTTGACTTGCACCCCTTGTGATCTGGCTGTGTGACAAGTTTTTGGCAAGTGAATGGGACACTGGATTCCAGCTCCAGTCTGTCAAAATGCCTGTGTGCATCCCTGTATCCTTGGTGAACACAAGGTGGCTCGTCCCCATCCACTCCTGCACTATTGGAAAAAATGAAGGCTTGAAATAGGTTCCTGTGCAGAAGTGAGGTCAGATGAATTTTGTGGGATGGAAGGCTGCTGGGAGGGAGCTTGCCTTGAGGATCCTGTTGGTGTTATCCAGTACAACAGGAGTAAGAATTCAGAGAACATCTTGAAAATATGGCATCTCAAGGCAGGCTGGAGCAGGGAGCTTTCCACTCTGTTAAGTGCTAAGAAGTCTATTTCCAGATGGAAATAACTGAACCTTTTTTATGTTTGTTTTTTGTCCTATCTGGTGTTCCAGGAAGCATTGTTGTGTCCAGAATATGAATTGCTCAATGCAGCTCCTCATTTCCCTGTGGCAAAGGAAAACATTCACCCTCCCTTCATGCTAAAAGCACCCATTCCTCTAAACTGTCCCTGGAGCTTCTAAAACTTCTGAACTCCCACATTGCTCCCACAGCTGAGAAGCTGTAGCCTTTAAATCAAGTTGAGGAGTTATTTTTATTTCTCTTGACGTGGGTTTGTTGACAGGCAAGTCTTCATTTGGATCATTAGGGCAAAATAAGCTAATAATAAATTAATAATGGATTTTTACATATTATGAGCAAGATTTGGAAGTTGCAGCTAGCTTCCAAAATAAATAAATTAAAAAAAAAAAAAGCAGAGGGAGCAAGCCAGTCCATTAAAGCAGCACTTAATTCAAGGCTACATTTATTTGTTCTTAAAGTGGTGTGGGTGGCAGTTGCTTGGTATGTCTCCAAAGTGTTCAAAAAGCTTTGCAAACAGCTCAGCTCTTGCTTGTTTGTAATAAGCTGCATTTCTGTTGGCTGCAATACTTTGTGAGAGACAGAAATTCCACCTGTAGCCACTCCCTCCAGCTCTCACATCTGAAGTGGAGAGCAATCTTCTGATTGGAAACATATTTTTGGAGGGAAGAATGAATTTGATTGGAGCCAAAAAGAAAGTGAAAATCCACTGTCCTTCTTCCACCTTCTACTTTTCTCATGTCTTCTACTTTATTCCTTAAACAAAGACCCAGTCCTTGAGAAGGCTCTTGCAGCCCATGAGATCTGCAGTTTTGCTTTTCCCTTCCCAAAGCTGTCAGAGTTCTTTTGCTTTTGAGTGCACAAGAGCTTCCACGAGTTAGGGTTTCCAGAAAGCTCATCCCCAGAGACACCAAGCACTGCTCTGGATAGCTCAGTGGGAATTGGGCTGTGCTCTGGAGGATGGAGCTCATGACTTAAAAGGCTTTTTTCTTTGCAGAGCTTCAATGATGCTACAATTAATTAAGCTTTGTTTCTCCAGGGCTCTCCAGGGGAAGAATCTGCTCAGCTAAGAGGAGCTTTCACTCATTCTCACCCTTTTTCCTTCACATTCCTTCTTCCCAGCAGAAATATTTTCATGTCCCTGGTTTGAACCTTCCTTGCTTGTAAAATAGCCACTTGGTGGTACCATTGACAATTACAAAACCTGTAGACTTCATTGGAATTTTAAGTTAAATGGTATCCAACCATCAGGAAATATTACATACTGACAAATTCATTACCAAAATGAAGCGATGTCCAAATTTTTTCCTCTTCTGCTAATTTCCATTCTTGTTTGGCTTTAATGCAGTGGTGCCTACTTATCATGCTTTTTATTTAATTTCCTGGTCGGTTTTATGTGCAATGTACACTTGGTACAATACAGGATTTTTAGACCTCTTCTCACCCTCTCTGTCACCACCTACTTCCCTTTATCATCCTGTCAGCTCTCACTCCAGCCTGGCTGACACTTTCAGCAGCTTAGTGGACACCCCAGTCTAACCCTTCCCTTCAGAGAGAGGATACAGAGGAGTCAGCCAAGGTAAAAACCCAGGCTGACAAAAGACAGGGTGAAGGACTTTGCTGACCTCTTGAGCTTAATCATGGTGGCTTAATCTTGAAGAAGTAGCAGGAGAGAAAGAAGCTGGGTTAAAGTTTAGACGATGAAAAGTCATGGCATGACTCGTCCGAGCTGTGGAGTTATCTCCAAAAGCTTAGATAAAAATAATGCCTTTGATTATAATCAGATTTTGTTTGAGTGGAAGTGGGGTTTGTTTTCCTGGTTCCCTCTGCTCTGCAGTTGGTGCCATGGCAGCATCTGCAGCAGCTGGGAAAGCAGCAGAGGGTGTGGGTGGTGGTGTCTGAACACCTCTGGAGGAGCTGCCAGTTGGCAGCCTGGCCTCCCTCTCCTGGAGATCCTGCTTTGGGAACAGCACAAGCAGCTTCTCAGCACAATGAAGATGAGGCCAAGACACCTGCAGTGGGGGGCTGGCTGAGAGAAAAAAGTAAGAGGAGAAATATATTAGAAAAACACGAAATTAAAGGTGGAAGAAATGACTTTGAGTATGATTTGAGTGTTGTTCAGTACATCTCTCACACTCAGGCTGTGAGTGGTGTAAAGCATTGAGAGCTGAGGAATTGAAAACAGGAATAAAATATGCTTAATTTTTTCTTTTAAACAGTCTTATACTGTCTAGGAAGGGTTACTCTTCCTCAGGTCAGTCACAGAACCACACTATTTTCTGTCCAGGATGCTCCTTTTCCAGTTTATGTTAGCCCTTTATTCCTACAATCCCTTTTGTTGGCAACTCACCCGAGCACAGTCTTGAAATGAGAGAATGTTGCCATCTCTGTGATTAATGGTTTCATCCATTGAATTGCAATTACAAGTTTTAATCAGTTCATTATTCCACCTAGTTTTTTGGATCTTGACAGTTTTGCCATGGAAATTAATTGAATTGGCTTCACCTCAAGGCTTTCCTGCAAAAAGATCTTGTCTTGCCTTTGGGGACTGTGGGGGCTAATTGGCCAACTCAGATTTAATTTCCTCTTTTTCCAATATGGAAAAGAAAAAGGTTTGAGAATGTTTTTATTTCCCTTTCCTTGTCAACCACAGATTCCCGTTTTCTATTTCATTTTCCGAACTCCATTTCCTTTACAGTGCAAGATGGGTGCACTGCTAAAAGTTGTGCTTGAGATGACTGTTGGGAATTCATCTTTTTAGTCAAAATTGTTAAAACAGTTTTCTCTTCCTCAGAGAGCGGCTACTTCTCAGAGACTGCAATTTTTTGTCCCTGACTACTTTTCCATTTCATCTGGTCTAATGGATCCTGTTTATAAGGAGAAGTCCTGTGACCAGGAAAATTCTTGTTATAAGTCGTCCTCGGATTTTGTTTTTGTTTGTGCCATATTACTGGAACTCAGAGATGAGCAAGCAGTAAATTCCCTAAAGATGTATACTCTCAGACAGGAAATCAAATTAGTGGAGACTTAGTAGTCTATACAGCTGCCAAAAAGCTCACAATTGGACTCCATCATACAACACAGATATGATCCAAAAGAAACTTCATCAACAGCTGGAGTCAGGCAGAGTTGTTAACACAGTGTGAGAAGATGTGCAATCAGTAGCTGCTAAAGCCCTCCCAGGCAGAACTAACCTGCCAAGCTTAGAGCTCGTGGCAGGGCTGCCATTCACTTTTCTGTTACCTTGGAAATATTGTTATGCAGTATTTGTTTAGGTAAAATAGATTTTCAGAAGCGTGCTCCAAGTGTCCATTCCTTCCATTGCATTTCCTTGGGATACTCTTCTTGGGGTCTGTTGTGAACTTTGACTGCAAAGAGTGGGTTACAGAACAGCCACTGGAGAAGGTAAAACAGAGCAGCTCCTAGTGATGAAAACCACATACCATGTGGCATTTTCAGGGCCCTGAATCTTGTGCATTTGGACTCATAAGCTTAATTTGTCATTAACCTATGGGTTTTTCTTGGTGTGTATTTTGAAATTCTGTATCCAACCTGGAAGTTGGAGCCAATCCTTTTTCACACCTATGGGCAGCACAGGATCCCTCTCTGCCAGGAATTTCAGATTTCTTTTTTGTTCAAGGCAGAATAATCCAGTCCCTGGCTGGGATGCTTTGGAGGGAGGTAAAAACAGATCTGGAAAGTTAAATATGTTTTCCTGTCAGGTTTGAAAACTGAGATTTTTAAAGAAACACATGTATTAGGGAATAAAAGTCTGTTATCTTAGAGTTTTGGTTTTTTTTTAAACATTTTTTCTTTAATGAATCAAAGCATTTCTAAACCTGCTTTTTCATCACAGCAGGAGCCACCAGCCAATATAAGTATTAGAGAAGAGGGCACAATGGCATCCTAGGTTTCATTTTCCTTTGGTGCTTTGCTGTAATTAGAATACTTTCTGCCCTGGTGGGAAAGCCATAGGCTATGAGGGCAGCACAGAAATGGGGCAGGACCATATGATTCACCTCAGATTCAAGTTCCTTTTATTAAATGATAAAACCATAAGTTTCCATTTCACAGCACGAGTTTAAGGCTTCAGTCAGAAGTGTGAAAAGGTGCATCATGCTGGAAAGCTGATTAAAAATACATGCTGCATATTAACAGAGCCCAAATGGAATATTTTATTTTCCAAATTCTTTTGGTTATTAAGTTACATCAAAGGTACATCCTTTTTAAATGATGAAAGAACATCCTGTCCTTTTAGTCAAGGTGATTAGTGATATTAGTATCAATAATATCAATTAGTACCAGATCCTTTTGGTATAGTTAACAAGGCATCTATATTTATCTGGCAACTCATAGTGCAGTATCCAGAAGGGAGCTTATTAAAATATGACTCTTCCCCTTTCCATACAACTCTTTGGTTTAATTACCTCATTAATAATAATGCAGGATCCACAAAGTAACTTCCTCCTGGGCGCTCCCAAGATGTGTTGTGGAATTAGAGACCAGCAAGACTGAGAGATATTTATATGTTCTGTCCACACAGGAGAAGGTGGGAGGTAGAACTGGGGAGCCATAGGAATGCAGAAGAATCTGGGAGGTGCAGCCTGGTTTGTGACTGCAGCCACATCTGAACACGCCTTGTGAGCTTAAGAGAAACAAACAATAACTGTTCCTTTAACGTGCAAAAATAAAGATCTGTTGTTTAAAGAGCACACAACTGTATCTGCCACCTCCTGATGCTTTTGACAGGAATCACAGAAGGAGCAGATTGGATCAGCAAAACTTCACTCAGCCCTGACAGTTTGATTGCACTGCTGTGGAGGATATGACAGATGTTGGAACAGCACGAGCAACTTAAACAAAATGCATCAGGCACAAAGCTGGGCTCAACCTCTCCTCCACTTAAAATGATTTGTAATCTCTGAGTGGTCAGCATACAGGGGCAATGGTTTTACATGTATGGGGGGAAAGGGAAGATTGAGACAAGTGGGAAAAGATTTCCTCCAAATGATGAAGTGCCCAGTAATATCAGACAAGTGTGTGGATCTGCAAACATGCTATTTGCCTTTCATGAATTCGTTCAGAAATGAATCATAGCTGAGGCACAGGAGGCTTTGGAGATTCATTGGGCAAGCAGTAAACAGATAAACAGGCTTTACAGCACGTGCATATGTGAAAATAAGAAACAATATATTCAAAGGAGTCAAGGAGCTGATGTTTGGCATCATTCCTGCCGCAGATGTTTACCTACCTGTGGCACTGTTTTCAAATTTGCTGAGAATTCCTTGCTCCTGCTGATTTTTCACATTGTGCTCAGCATTTCTGAGAAGTGAGACAAACAAGAAGGGGAATATTTGAGTCATGTACCAGTGGATCTGAAACACACAGGGGCATGTGCAGTTCTGGTGCTCAGGCAACAGCCCTCCAGAACCAGAACTGAACACACAACTGCAGGTGATGGACTTTGCTGTAGGTTCAGTGAGCTCTTGCAAGCCACACCAGAATGCTTTCCACATCGTAAGTGAGCTACCCATTTTCTTCCTATGTTTCATGGAAATCTCTTCTGCTCCCTGTGGTGGGTGCATGAGTGAGGTCAGCAGTCATATGCCACACTCACCAGCTGTTTATCATTACAATAGCATTTATTTTAATGTGGATAGAATGAGGTCAGAAGGGAAGTAGGTGTTAGCAGCAGATAGATATACTGAGTATGTGGCCTGTGAATGTGATGACTTTGTCCACACTGCTGTGAGAGAACTGTCATCCTCCCCCAGCATGCCTCTTCCTCTTCAGGTTTCAGGCATGGGCACAAAAAGACCAAGGTGCAAGAGGGTCTTGGTCAACAAGCTGGCTGGAGAGCTTTAAACTAGATTTAGAATAGGAAGGGGCTGGAGTTTTGTTCAACAGAGAAAAGACAGGTACCAACAGAACTGCTACAACCTTTTTTTTTTTTTTAATGCAATTTTCAAAACCTTTTTACATCCCCCACGTTCTGATGCACTTTCTTTTCTAGTGGTTGTAGAAAAGATTCCCTAATTCCTTGCCCTTTCCTTTCTCAGATCCCTCCTGTAGATGAGTTTCCTGTGGGTGTCTCCAAGATGGGAATCAAGTTAAAGAATAAGATTCTTATAATATCATGAGCTCCTGCAATGTTTATCTTTCTCCCTGCATTTTCAAATGCATCCCAAGCACGTGGCAGCTTTCTGGTTTCATTTGTTCTCAAAACAAACTCAAAACTCCAGCCCACACATTCCACTGGAACTATGTTTATCCCAGGTGTCCTCCTCAAGGACTGCTCACCCTGGGCTCTGGGTCATGTCCTTATATTCAGATGGGACAACAAATCTCCTGCAAGGCTGAGCCAGCAAACCACACATCATGGTTCTTAGTAAGACCAAATAATTTGCTAACAGTATGAAATTTCCAGGATAACACCATATTGCCCCTTAATATATTATCATGCTGCTTTTATATTCCAGCCCACTCCTGTGCAAGTTTCTGGGGGAAAGGTTGCTCTCACTCTGCTTTGTGTGTGATGCATTCATTGTTTTTGCAGAGAAAAGCCAATAAATACCTAAGCCAAACACAGATTTTTTTTCCTGCTTATCTTTTGCCTGTCCTAGACCTTCCCTATTTCAATGATATATATCCAAAATTCAGGATACAGGATATTCAGACAGCCCTGGTGCTGAACTTTGCAGGAATATATGGATTTAATAGTTTAGGCTCATCTCTTTCTTCACTGACCATTTTAATATCCTTCATCTATCTCTGCTCAAACTTCTCCTTGGGGCATGTTTTCTCAGCAGCTCAAACCTTTGCAAAATACAGCCTTTGGCTGTAAAATTTGGGTGTCTAAATAGAGCTGGTTACCAACCTTCTTCTGTAGTTCATGAAGAGAGGAAGAAGCTGCTGAAAGATGATTGAATTATTACCTTTATTTACCTATCTTGCAATGTATCTTTTGTCTCCCTTCATAGATTTGAGCCACAAAATTTAGTTTAGACCAGGGCCATTATAGTGGCTGGACTACCCGAGACTAATTCTTCTGTTACAGTGGTTTAATACTTCATTTTGTACATGTCTGCTTGGATGTCACCCACAGTAATTAACAAACTGAAGGCCAAGAACCAGAAATAGAAATGGGGAAAAAAAAAAAAAAGAGAACTCAGCTAAATTTTCATGACCTTAATTTCCCTAGGAGGAACAGATTTTTATTGGTATCTGGGAAGGGGACTGGTGTTTGGAGATTCTTTTTTTTTTTCCTTACAAAAGGTCTTTCCCATTCCTAGAAATCTCATGTAAATTAGAAATATTTCAGATATTCTGCTGGGGCTCCTCCCTTGTGTAGGTACCAGTGGAGTTAGAAGCAGCACTAGTGCAGGATTCCATATGGAAACAGCAGTACACAAATACACCCTGTGCAAGAGAATCCAAATCACAGTCCTGGGCATTCCTTGACTCAGATAGGGTTGGCAAGCAGGATAGGGATTTGTTAAAATAAGGTTGTGCCTCTCAATGCTTTTCTGCTGATTTTATGCTAAAAGAAACCTCAGGATCAGAGCGATGAGACGCACAAGGCTAAAGCCTCTGAAATCCCTGCAGGCCTTATTATGTGTATAAGGAGAGAGGCAGCGTGCATTTCAGGACTGGGGAAGCTGTTGCACTTGATTTAGGGGTAATTAAAGCATGTGAGTGGCAGAGGAGATGGCATGTGATGCCTCAGACACCTTTTCTCCATTTTGCTTCCTGCCTGGCAAACTCATCTGCATGCTGAATGAAGGATAATGTCTCACAGCATTCTGCCTCTACCTTTTGAGGATTCCTCTTCTGCTTTGCCCCCTCCTCTCACAGCTTTCCTCTCTGAGATTTCAGACTGAATATCTGGATTTTGCTCTAAGCTAGATCCTTCTTCCTACCATGGCTGAATCAGAAAAAACATTTTTCCCTAGGACTAGGAGTGTCAACCATGCTCTGTGTGTAAAAAAAACCAGTCTAGTGGGCCGTGGAGAAGAAAACAGTCCCTGCATTGAAACACTTTTGTTAGTGCTGCCTACCCCTCCAGAGCAAATAATCCACAAGGGAAGGGGCACTGATCTCATTTTTAATCTGCCCATGGCCTGGTTTGATTCCAAACCATGATGAGGATTCACGGTGAATGTTCAGTTGTGGAAGTGCCTGAGCTGTGCACACAGCATGGGCAGCACAGCCGGGATCCAGTGGCTGATGGATGTGACAGGCAGGAATGGGAAGGTTTTCTCTTGAACTCTGTCCATGCTGCTGGACACAGGATGGGTGAGATTGGAAGAGACCACAGTGGGTCATCTGGTCCACCTCCCTGCTCAAACAGGGTCATGATGGAGCACATTGCACAGGATTGCATCCAGATGGTTCTTGAATATCTCCACCGAGTCCCAAATGCTCAGGAAACTCTTGTCTAAGCCTCGTTTCTATAAGATCTGTCTTAGGTCTCTTTTAAAGGGGTTGAAGGCCATCCATGATTGCAAATAGATGCATTTACATCAAAAGATAAAGGCAGAGAATGCACACAGAGGTGATAATTGTTCACATTATTCCATCTGTCTAATGGCAGAACAAAATTGCTGGCAGAATGGAGCTCGCCGTAAGTGAAAACAAAAAGCCTGAGGCAGTCACAGAGCCATTAAAGAGAAAGGAAAGTTTGGGCTTTGACCTCTGACAGTCATTTTCCTCCTTTGACTGCACCTCTAAGTTGAGCTGAATCAAACTCAAAGTAGTCGTGTACTGGTTTGTGTCTGTGCACAGCATTTTGCCAAAGGGAAAGGGCAGCAGTTCATGTACCCTAAAATGGTGGCATTTCTTTCCCTGGCTCCTGATTAAAAAGGATGCTACGTGGGGAAACTGTGGGTGATGACAGCCTTGGGGGTTTCCTCCCATTTTGATTTAGAAAGTGGAAAGGATACCATTTAGATCAGACTGTTTATGCATGAAACATATTGTTGACAAACCAATAAATAAACAACAATTCCAGAGTGAGTCTGCAGGGAAAATAATGTCCAATCATTCCTCTGATAAATGTCACTCCACTAGTATTACTTTTGTCTCCTATTTATGAGAGTAGAACTGAGGTTTATAAGTTAAAGAAAGGTTTGAAAAGAAATTGAGAGTCACAGAGTTGGGATCTATATTCTTTGACATGACAGATCACTCCAGATCAGGCTGACTATTGCTCACATCAGGAAATCAGGCTTGAGATGCTTGTTCTGTTTTTTTTCACCAAACACTGCCATAAGGACCTTACTGAGACCAGTTAATCAGAGAGAAAACAGAAATGTCTGAAGGAAAAGAGGGAGTGAACACAGCGTGTAACACAGCAGTCACGTGGAAATTGTAACTAAATAGATTTGCTTAACTGATTTTGGATAACAGTGAGGGTTTTTTATTATTGTATACATTACCCCTGGACATCACACATTTGTACATATGGATTCTCCCATTTAGTGTGTCTTTTGAAGCAACATGTCCAGAATGCAGCCTCTGCTCCATCAGCTGCCCTTTCCCTGCCAGCAGTGATTTCCACGTAAGGGCTTCACCTCCCTGGAGCCCCAGGAACACGTGGAGGATCTCGTTGGAGGTGCTGAGCTGGGGCTCATGCTCTGCTGGGAGGAGGGGTGCCCATACCAGGCTGTAATGACTACCTGTCAGGGAGATGCATGGTGTCCTTTCAGCAGCTGAGCACAAACAGATGAGGGTGACAGTGGTATTTCTCCAGTCCCTTAATTAGAACTTTGTGAGAGCAGAGGCACAAATGGAGATGTTTTCCATCATCCCTGATGAGGAGGGAGGTAAGGCAGAGAAACCAGTTTGCTTTTTTTAGCCCTGGGCATTCTTCCTCCTGTGATATGCATTCACCTTCTCATTTTTATCACTCTCCCTTTAGCTGTTTATTTCTTCTTTTGTTTCTCTTTTCCTTACCGCCTTCAGGTTCCTAACAGAAACTAGCTTTCATTTCATTTCATTTCAAACCTCCTGTTTTTCCATAACAGACTTTCCTAACCCAGTTGTTGAGAACTGCACTAAACTTTAAAGACCATCTGTAGGGTTGTTATGTATAGGGAGCTCAGAACAGCAAATAAAGGAAACTGAGACACAGTTAGGGTTAGTGAATACTCCTAAAAAGCTGAAAACAGAGCTCAAGAGTTGTATTCCGAGGTCTGGACTCAGGATGAGTGCTACTGCTCCTGTGTAGGTAGGTGAGCTCTTTTCATCATGGAAAAGAATGCACAAACTTGATGCTGTAACAAAGATTTGGGGCTTTAGGAAAGAAACTCGTAACAGAGGTGCTCTGAAGAAGGCAAGGAGGATACCTTCATTTGTAGCCCAAATGTGAAGAAGTTTCAAGGAGGTGAAAATGTGTCCCTTTCCATGTTCCTCTGAGAGGAAAAGAGACATTTACTTCCTTTCATTCATACCTTTGCCCCTCACAACCTTTTCCTCAGGTGGAGTTTATCACAGCACCAGCTGCACCATTCTTCCAACACAGCTTGGAAACAGAAGTTCCTTTTAGCTTCTTGTTGGGGAGCCTCAGACCTTTCCCCCCACAACATCTCCTCCAGGAAGTCCAAGGAAATGTAAAATCCCTTGTGATAATTCAGGGATTTTGGCAGGTAGACAGCAACAACAGGAGGTGGAAACAGACAGCTGTGCAGGGGAGGAAATGGTGATATAAATACATGTTTAATTGCAGTTTAATTACAATTACTTACTAGGCAAAATTTATTTAAATGCAGTGTAATTAGAGTGAGACCTTGATTTAATCACAGTCTTATCAGACACAGTTACTACTATTTTCCCTCACTTCCTCCTCCTTCTCCACCTCCTTTTACATTCCCTCTCCTGAATTTGCCCAAAGAAATTAAAAGCCAAGACTTGAAACAAGGAGAAGGTATCCATCTTGGAAAGTTTTCAGTTTCCTGAAAATTCAATAGCCAGGTGGCTACCAGCCCAGAATGTTCTCCCTGGAAACTGTGAAACCCCCACTCTGCCTTGGCAAGCCGTTACTCTTCCTTAGCAGATAATGATAATGGATCCTCATTAGCTGGGAATGACTTATCATGAAGATAATTCATCACTGATGGCAGACCTCATAACCCATCTGCTCACAATAAGTAAATTAGACAAGTCAGACAAGATGGATTGTTCTTTCTGATCTACCTTTGGAGTGCCTCCACATCCTGTTCCAATGCTTCATGCTGTGGCTTCACACCGTGATAAGGGTGAACATGAGGAGAGACACAAAACCCCTTGAGCAGCTGACCCCACCTCATCATTCTCCATTTTCCCTCTTCCACTGCTGCCTCTTGCTCTGCTCCTTGCCATGGGTCTGGGCATGGCTGTGGCTTCTTTCTTTATGAGACAAGCATTCCCAGCAGACCTCTCTTGTGGACCTGGTGCTGTGTTCATGGACTGCTCCTGCATGGAAGCTTTCCCCACTCACAGCTCTTGTCTCCTTCACGGATGTTACATGTTTAAAACACTATTAAGCAGTCCCAAGCAATACAGGGAAGGGGAATGGCGGGTTATTCTCCTGCCTTCTCCTCTGAAAGCTGTACTGACTCTTCTTCCCTAAGGGTTAGTCATCATTTGGCAGGTGGCACCACTGGGAGCACAGGTATCCCCATCTTTGCCATGAAAGAACTGAGACACAGGCTAGCAATCCTAGCTGAAGCTCACATAGACATGGCAGACTGTGGTGGGAGGGGAGATATCTTTACTCTTCAAATTAAATCTGGGTCCCCTCTGGAATCCATAGCTATCAGCAAATTTACTCACTTCAGTGAAAATATTATTTTCTCCTTCCATGTCGATGCCAGTTAATTCATGTTGTTGTGCTTTGCATCTGTCTCAGTCTTTTCCAGCAGCTCTAAATAAGGGAAAGAGTTAAACCTATCCATAAAACTGTGAAGCTATTCATGAATTACTGCATGTTTTATTCTGCTGTTGAACCATACTGGCCCTGCCTGAAGAAAAATGATGAACTGCTGGGGTCTTTGCACAGGGAACCAAAACTAGAGACATGGAAGCTTTTCCCTCCCTCCTTTCCTGCCAGAGTTTCCTCTTTCTTTAGTTTTCTTTCCTTTTTTTTTTTTTTCCTTTCTTTTCCTGTCCAATAATCTCCATGTGACTGGATAATTTTTTGTACTGTTCTTGTGTCAATTTTTCTGTAAGAGGAAAAAAATAGGAAGAAAAAAAGCAAGGAGAGGTTTTAGTTTTTCCTCTTTCCTCCATTCTTCCTCTTCTGCCGTACCCATCTCATTCAGGCTGGTACTGAGGAGGGAATCTGTCCCCATCATGGGGTTTCTAGGAGCTGAGGGTCACCAAGTCCTTCATACCCCTGTGAAGTGGGTAAATAGGCCATGAAACCTGGGTCTTGTGTTGCAGATCATGATAAATCACACAGAGCCAACTGGATTTTCCCTCCTGCTTTAATATTTATTTGACAGTGAATTTTTAATAGGGAGGGACTTTCACTTGTCATCCTCAGAATGCCAAGCAGGCAAAAGAAGGGAAGGGAAAAACTTGGAGTGTGGATGCAAAGTGCTGGGGAAAGGGAAGAGAGGAGATATGGGAGGACAAAAAGGGAATTGGAAAGGGAAAGGAGGAACAGGGAGGCAGTAGTCACTGCAGCATCTTTGTTTGAAGATGAGTTTCTCAGATAACAGCAGCTCTCACAGCAGTGAACAGTTCACACACAGCAGGGAAGCAGAAAAGCCTGGGAAAGAGTCTTTGACCCAAAGGCACTTGTACCCTTCCACAGTTCATTTCTCACATCCGGCCTTTGCGTAAAAACAAATAAATTAACGGGTGATTTATGAGCCAAACTTGGGGGGGGCGGGGAAAAACCAAAACAAAACAACAAAAAAGAAAAGGAACCCTCTTGCTGCCGAAAATCCATAATGAGACCCTGGTGCAGTGAGTGACTGAGAGAAAGGGATAGAGAATCACAAGAGACAGATACCATTGCCTAGATAAAGAGATGGTGAGGAGAGAGAGAGAGCAAGTGCTTCAGAGAGATGACGAGCATTAGGTGGAGTGGATATATAGTTGGAATTAAAGAGATGGATGCTGTGAGTACCCATGGGAAGATACCTTGCACAGATATTCTGTGAATAGATGTTGCAGGAAGAGGGAATATTGTTAGATAGACAGGCACTGTCTGGGAAAAATGGGTAAGGCAAGAAGTAATGCTGCAGCTGGGAACGTGAAGATTGATTCTGTTGATAAATAAAGTCTATAAATAAATACTAAAGAAAAATATTTCAGTAGCCTGCCATCTATGAATATTTGACACACACATCTAAGAAACTTCATAGCACCTGATCCAAAATAAACATAACCAAGCAGCTACTAGATATGTGTGTGATTATACTGTTTAAACATTTACAAGATGTGAGCAGCTGCAGCAAAAGCAGCCATTTATCACCCAGTTCAGAGCTCGTTTCACCCTGATAGACACATCAGTGATGGTCTGGCACCAGTATGGCAGGAAAGGCCAGGCCAGCAGGTAGATAATTAAGTGCTGAAGCAACACTGGATAAGGAAACAGGAATATATAATGTTTGGATTTCAGAACTGGAAATAGGCCACAATCTGGATATGAGCTCCTCATTTTGTATCCAGGCTTACCAAGGGATGACACATTTCAGAATGGTTTCCACCATGGTGCTGTACTGGCCAAGGGCTGTGTCTGGCCCTCGCTGCTGCTGCTGCAGCCCCACAAGCCCCTGTGGGTAGTTCCATTCCCTGCTGTCCTCAGCTGCCTTATTGACCTTGGGGAGCATTCAAAAGTGCTGCTACTGAGTGTCCTGGCAGGAGCATGGACCTCCTGCATCAGGCTTTGTGCAAGAGCTGTCACCTGCCCGGAGCCCTGCTCCTGCTGGGCTCTCAGCTCATTCCCACCCCTGGCAGATGCTGATCAAACTGGGGCCTTTCCAAGGAGGCAGACACTGTTGTAGCTCCTGTGGTCAGCAGTCCTGGGCAGTGCTGGGGTCATCTGAGCAGTTGCAGGCACTTTCATGCTTTACATCTTCCCACCCTAGCTGTGTCTCCTGCCTCACTCCACGCCTCTCCTGAGCTTTACAGGGAGTTCATTTCCTTCCTGTGTTCTAGACTGAGATTTTTAGTACCCCCACTGAAATCCTGTACCAGCTCCTGTTTTGTTCACCTCCATAACTCATTTTCTGTTCTGTGCTTTGGCAGGATCTCTCCTATTGTTGGTTGCTCAGCTCTGTGCCAGGGATGCTCATTTTGAGGCTGTCAGTCTCAGCACTGCCCTTAAAGCAGACAGGTCCATTCTCAGGGGTCTGCTGCTTGTCCAGCACGGTTTGCTTGTGCTCTGAACTATCTGAGGATTCATGATGTACCCCAAAATCCTTCTGGAATATGCCACAGTTGGTTTGCTCAGTTTTTTCCACCATGACTTGAACATTCAGCTCCACAGCACTGGCGAGACAAGCAGAGCAACCCTCTGCTCCTCTCCTACAGCACCTCCTCCCCACTACAGTTATTTCTTTAAAACAGCCCTAATCACAAAATGTTTGATTGCAATTCTTCCTATTAGAAGCTTCATGTATGTATTTTATAAATAATTTAATCTCATGCACACTTGTAAACTCTCACAGAAAGAACTTCACAGACTGTCTTTTAGCTTACTATGGATGCTGCCTTCAGGGCCCAAATGCTGGTTTGTGGGAAGAGGCAATTACATATATATTTAATGGTTTCAAATTAAATTTGAAATTAGCTTTGAACTGTATCATCCATTTCTAGTAATGATGCTTAATGTTATCATGAGAAAATCAAGTGCTTTACATTATAGGTGTCAATTGAATCTTGTTCAGGAGGTTGTCCAAGGACTCTTGGTATGTCATGCTGGGAAGGTGATTAAATCTCTGTCAGGCTAAGTGGGAAAGTATTTTTATTTTTCTTCTCTTCCCTTTATTTCAGTCTTTCCTAGCAGCCAGTTTCTATCTCTAAGGATGTATCTCATCATAATAATTGCTTGTTATCAGTGGATATTTTCCAGTAGAGCAAAGATATCTAAATCCAAAGTCTCCGACAGAGGAACTTGACAGGTCTGAGTTTAAGGAGTTTTAGTTTAATCCATCTCAAAGGAGACCCTCAGTAAGAGGAGAAATATTAGGCATTTCCTGACTATAGGGAGTAGTGTGGGACAAGGATATGTGAAACTTCTGGGATGGGGGGACCTTGAAAGCAGCAAGGGAGTAGACAGCTCAGGAAATTTTCTTTTCTCTTGATTGTCTCCTCATGGACCTCTCTTGCATTTAGAATGTCTTCAACAGCATGAAGAAGTGGGAGGAAGCATCTCCAGAAGCGAAACCTTTTGGTTTGGGGTGCTTGGCTGGGCTCCTCCATAGCCACAGATCTTTGGACATATAATTTACACATTTTGCTTATCGAGTTCACCCTTAGCAGCTTAGCTTAATACAACCCCAATTCTGAGCCTTTGCATCCTAAACTCACAGGAGACAGTTCCAGCAAATGCCTGTGTGTCAGAGAAAGGCAAGTGGCAGGGTTTGTGCTGCCTTCCACTGAGACCTGGGAGCAAGGCTGAAACAGTCTGCCTGAGAGTGCCCTGGATCAGTGTACACAGCCTCCCTGAGCTGGCTCTGCCACTTCCCAAGCCCCAGGCTTTCCCAGAACTACAGGAGCAGGCACAACCCTCCCGCCCAGGGGTGTCTGCAGTTTGCACCCTGCCTTGCCACGGGGCCCATCAGTGGAGAAAGTGTGTGAGGCTGGCAGGAAAAGTTCCACAGGCTCTCACTGCTGTTGTAATAATCAACCAATGATCCCCATCCCTGGAAGTATTCAAGCTCAGGTTGGACGGGGCTTTGAGCAGCCTGATGTGGTGGAAAGTGTTCCTGGTCATGAAAGGAGCATTGGAACGAGGTTTTCTTTAAGGTCCCTTCCAAACCAAATCATTATGTGATTCCATGGAATGACAGTCCTTGCACAACAATCCTTATTCACTTGCAAACCAAGAAATGCTCTGAGTATGAAGAATTAGGGATCTAGGGCTTGCATCTTTGCCAAGCTTTGACACAGGGCATATTTCTCTCATCTTCAATTCCTTAAAATTTTTGCACTGGTTGTTGACTGACTTTAGAAATCTTTGCCTTCTGTTCTAAAAATGACAAGATTTAAAGTAAAGTGTCATTCCCTGCCTCAGAAATGGCTGCAAAATTAGTGGTGAATGATGCTGTTCAGGAGCTCAGCTGTTCAGCTGGAACATGCTGGTGCAGCTTCCTGCACATCAACAGCTCCATTCCTGATAAATCTGCGGGCTGCTTCCCTTTTCAGAAAGCAGTATGGGGTGTTTCAGCTGCAAAGTTTGTATGTAAAGTAAATGCATTGTTATTTGAAAGTGATTCATACTGTTGGGAAGCCCAGCAAGGTGAGCTGATTAGTGGGTAAGCAATGGAGTGCAATAGCCCTTGGAAAACTGCTGTGTAATAAGAGCTTTGATTCCTTGCAGGATAAAACTGTATAATGTTGCCATCTTTCCTGTACCTTTCATGTGCACAGCACTTGATATACACTAAGTGTATTACTTTGTCATCTGGACTGATAACTGGTCTGATCCTTCTGGACTTTGCCAGTCTGCTTGTGAGAAGTATGAAATTTCCAAACAAAGTTTCAGGCTTAAGGTAACACCTAAATTATAGATTTCTGAAGTCGCCTTGGCAGTGTTTCTTGATAGATTGCTTTTTGAGCTGAGCTGATAACCCGTCTTGCCTCAGAAATGCTTTTTTTCCCTCCCTCTCCTTGATACTGAATTGCCTGTATCATGCACCATTAAATCTGACACAGTTTATCTCTGGGTTGGCTGTGCAGAAGAGGAGAAAGTCCAGCGTAAGAAACTCAGGGTAAAGTCAGCAGCAGCATGACTTGGCTGCAGCTACTCCACCTTTCTATTATCTCCATCATTCCAAGAGCCTGGGTCCCTCAGCAGCATACAGGGAGGTTTTTTTAAGGGTTGTGTGTTACTGGCACTTGAAATGTTTCTGTGGGAGTAGCTAATTATTGCTGGTGCAGCAGAAATGTCTGTGGAGAAAAGGAGACCATCGTGATTTGGTGGGGAAGGAAAAGATCCCATCACAGAACACATCAATCAAGAACCCTGCACATGTCCATGAATATAACCTTCCTAAATGCATCCCCTCTGTGAAGTGTGTTTGTATATTCTAGCACTTGGATCTGTGCTGTTTGCACTGGAAAATATAATTTCTGTGGACTCTTTCCATGCCTTGGTGACAATTCATGAGCCAGAACAACTCTCAACCTGGTCTTTAGCTAATGTTTCAGTTCCTGGAAGACAGAATCCACCATGAGAGGACCAGATGTCACTTAATTTTGGTGCAATAAGCAGCTTTCTGAAGCAGAGACAAAACAAGGAGCTAGGAAAAGATAACTTCAAAGGCAAATGCCAGGAAATACAAGATTTTGTGACTAATGAGGTTTTCAGGTCCGGTGGAACTAGCCTGCACAAGTCCTCAACCTTTGTTTGCTTGAGCTGGATCTGGCAGCCAGGATTGCTGGGCACTTCAAAATCAGGGGCCACAGCGGGTACAGAAGATCTGGCAGCTTTTGGCTGTTTCTTTCCCTTCTAAATAATCTCCCCTGCGCTTTTATGACGTTACTTGTTTTCAGGACTGCAAGAATTACAGCATTTCTCTTTCAAAATATGATCTGGCAGCTAATCCTTGGTGTCACTGAGCACCTCTCCCCCCTATCAGCAGGAGGCCTGCTGCTGATCAGTCATCCTCATCCTCATCCTCATCTAATCATCCTCATCATTCCTCCAGCTAAACTCTTCATTCCTGTCTGGCAAGAGCACTGACTTCTGTCCCTAATGCATCAGAAACTTGCTACTTTACTGAAGTCATGGTTTGCTGAGAGGAGTTTTTGGACCAAACTAAGTAAGGTTTAGCACCTTTCGGACCTTGCTCAGCAAGACACACACATAAAAGAGGCAATTAAAGAGCTCTGCACCCTCATTTAGACTGGGCAGGTGTTGGAAGGCTTCAGACACACCTTGGCTCTGCCAAGCAGAGAGGTGGAGGGATGGAGTTCCTGTGCCCACATCACTGGGGAATTGGGGCAAAGAGAGAAAAGCAGTTTGCTCACAGTGACTGCAAACCCACTAAGTACAGAACCTTTATCTTTGAAAACCAAGTGTTTTAACCTCATTATTTAATTTTCCTTTGATGTACAGCCCTACATATTTTTTCAGTCACTTACTCTGCACACAAGAACTGACCTTTTATCATTTTTAGTTGTAAATCAGAGAGTGACGTTAAATGCTCAGGGTGGTTCTCTATAAAGTGATTGTTTCACTGCTCTGCAAGCTGTGCTATAATTTGCCCCATCCATCCAAATACATGTCTTACCATAATTAAATGAATACTTTTGTCAGTTTGTGTTGCTTCAGCTTTCACTCAGAATATGCTTGCTTCTATGGTGGGTTAGTATCCTTTTAAGAATTTATGTAAGCATATATAAATATGGACATATATATTCACATGCAGAAAAAAAGAAAGAAAATGTAATTGCAACTTTCAGGTAAAATGCATAGAATATTTTGGCAGGCATTTGAAAATTGATTTTTATAAAATATTCAGAAAATACTCATGTTAACAGCAATTTTAAAAATTGTTCCCTGCTGGGATTTGATAGATGCTACAAGATACAAATGGATTCATTTGAAAACTGCATCTGCCTGTTATACAGGTGAAACATTATTAAACACCTACAACAGGAACACAGAAGAAAATTTGGAGAACTCTTATACAACCAACAGCAGTGGCAACTTTTATATGTGCTTTACTCTGTTCTTTTTGCAAGGTGATGCTGTCTCCTTTGATCAGAGCAAATGGTTGTTGTTTTTCCTCTTTCCTCTCTTACTGGGAGTCATACGTTCCTGGCTGGAGCATCCTTCTGGAATGAAGAATCCCTTTAAAACCCTGTTTGAGCTCTGAAATAGGTTGAAACTGATGCTTCGTGTTTTTGTCAGCTCTCCATGCCTGTTGTTTTTCTTGCTCATCCTTGAAGTTCCTGACAAACAAATTTTAGGAAGCAGTGAGAACATAATGAAATATTTGCTATTCCTCATGAAACATCTGGCAGGGCTTTGGCAAGATCAGGGTATTAGCAAGCGTTGCCACTTTTATCTGCAGTAGATGACATTTTTTGTTGTCCTTAATGGAGTCCAAAGCATATGCAAATCAGCTGTGTAATGAGCGAGGTTAAGCAAGGTTTTGGATTTGGTTCCATATGGTGTTAAAAACATAATTGATCAGAATGTTTTGAAATATATTGAACATGAGTATTCAGATTTGTTTTATCTGAATCTCATTATGTCTGAGAAGAGATTTAGGATGAGGGCAGAGGCTGAATTTTAAGCTGGATCTATTATTGATTATTTATGATCACACATACTTCATCAGATGTTTCTGCTATAAACTCCACTTCAATCTGCTTTAAAGGCACAATAGATTTCTTTGACCTTGCCCTTGTTGTCTTTCATTCTTATGGGTACATACAGAGTCTCTCTCTCTCTCTCTCCCCCCACCCCTAACTATAATACTGATTAAATATATTTGTTCTCCTCAGGAAAGGATGACAGAACAAAAGTTCCATATTAGTCTCAGAACTTTTTACAATACAGGAGGGTTCTCAGATCAGTTATGATGAGCACTCCTGAATGAGATATGTAACTTTTAGGAGGATTATCACTTTGCAGATTTGTGTTGGATCCATTCCAAGAAATCTGTGATAACATAGGACCTCGCAGAGGAAAAGTTACTTTGAGAGGTGGCTGTGTTGACTGATATTCATCCTCTGGATCACCTGGAACCTCTTAGGCTTCAGGGCTTTGCCATTATGTTGGCCTTAACTGCCTTCAGTGTACTCCAAGAGTTGTTTTCTGTGCCACTTCAGCTGAGATTTTTCTGAAGCCTTTCCTTAAAAGCAGAATTCAGTGGAAAAACAGCTGCTAACCTCCCTGTCTGCACCTCTGGGTGCTTCAGAACAAGAATCATTTTCTTTAAGAGAGTTGAGTGTTTTTAGTCCCACCTGTTCTTCACCCATTTGAAGCACAATATTGTGAAAGAAAAAGATTTGTACAGAGGGGTTTCTAAAGTGGGTATTCCTTGCTTTAAGAGGTACAAGAATGAGTCAGGTCCATGTGGAAGAGGAAAATGTCCTGCTTTCCTTACTGAGAATCCAGGATCTTAATTTAGCCACAGTCTTGCCTTAAGCTCCCAAAAAGCTGATGACAACACTGGATGTTTTAGACAACCATTTCTGCCTGCCTCTTGACCATCCTAACATATCTCAAGTCACAGAACCACAGAATTCACAGAATCTCTGGGTTGGAAGAGACCTTCAAGATCATCAAGTCCAACCCAGCCCTAACACCTCAACTAAACCATGGCACCACATTGGAGTGTCACATCCAGGCTTTTCTTAAACACATCCAGGGATGGTGACCCCACCACCTCCCAGGCAGACAATTCCAGCACTTTATCACCCTTTCTGTAAAAAACTATTTTTATAATCTCCAACCTGTATTTCCCTTGGTACAGTTTAAGACTGTGTCCTCTGGTTCTGTCGGATGCTGCCAGTCCTACCCAGATGGTCTGATTTCCCTTTCAGGTGAACTCCTGCTTTGTCAACTCTCACCTGGGGACTGGAGTCAAAGAATTGCTTTGCTCTGGTCACAACCAGCTCTTTCCCTCAGGTTGCTTCCACCTGAATGCAAAAGCATCAAGGTTCAGTGATCACCTATTGTTATTTCTGAGGGAGCTGTAGGAGCATCTCCTGAGACTTCCTGTGTCTTGTAATGAAAATTGTGCTCTGAATACAGAGCAAAACACGTAACTGTGTGCATGTGTGTGTGTCTGGGTGTGTGTATATAATGTGTATAAATCTAGTATTTATCTGTCTTTAAGGAAAGGTAGATAATGGATGGTGATGTATTTATGTGCTTGTTTAAACTTTATGTATTTTTTGTATTTACATACATGGATACATATAATTTATAATAATTTAACCTCTGCCATAGATTTTCTGAAACATCAGAGTGAGTATCAGCTAAAAATACATTTTCATGAAGAAAAACTAGCAACCAAGAGGTTTCTTTGTCCTTCACGGGGTGTAGTGGTTGGAAATCAGTAATTTACAGTAATTATTAGTTCAGTCAAGTAATTAGATATCTATCTATCATATGCTGTGCAAACAAATATTTGCATGTGTATTTATCTGACCCAAAATTAGCTTGTATGTAGGACAGATATGTAACTGAGGCACAGGCTTGACACGTCTTGGCCATCTTGAACCATTTTGGTTTCAAAATCCCAAATCCTTTAAGTTGCTCAGAGAGAACTAAGGGATATATACATAAGGGATATATACATATGAAGCTTGGACTTTTGAAATTAAATATATAGAACCAGTTCTACAACTTGGATAGAGTCAGTGGCATTATGTGAAAGAGCATCAAGAATTCAGGAGAACCTGCCTGCCTTTACATTCTTTATCCTCAGCAGCATAATTTTTTAGCATCTAAGCCAAAATCTTTCCACATTTCTTTCCCCCACACAGTGCCAATATCTCAACTACTGGAAGCATCTAAAAGCAATTACAAGGACTCCAATAATCTTCCCATATTACTTTGGCTGGACTGCTAAGTATCATCAATAACGTGATTATCTTTTTGAGAAGAAATTGCTTGAGATACAGACACTGTGAGAAAAGCTCCCAAACACTTTCAAAATCATATTTTCAGCAACTCTTTCATTATTTAGTATCCTAATGAGTTCTGATAGTCTCACTAAATATCTTCCCATACAAGGGCACTTGACTGCTCAAATTTCCATAGGAAGCTTAAGCTGTAGAAAGCCATAATTTACCTGTTTTGGAAGCATTTCCTCTGATCCTTAAACTCTAAATCCAAGCCACTGATTGTGCTGCCTGGTGGATGGGTATTATTCCATCTCTTTTGCATCAGCCATCTTCTATTTTCTGTGCATATATCTCATTTTTAATGAATATAACAAGATCACAGTGGACCTGGTACTAAACCATCCCTTAAATAAACACCAAGTTGTAGTGTAGTATGGATCTAAAAAAAAAGAAATGGCCTATGCTTTCCCAAGACACTCTAAACTTTTGTTTCCCAACAGTGCCTGAATATATCACACAAATATATCACATATGCTTCTTATAAAAGTCTTCAACTTGCTTAAAATTTGTGACCCAGGGCTTGAGACCTGGTGCTTGGGATTTTGGCCCAGTATGAAGAATATAGTGCTGTACAGATATGGGCAGTCAGGTCTCAAGATTTCTTCAGGCATATCTCATATTGCCAAGGAATTAACACAGAAGCTGGTGCTGGATGCCAGTTTTGGGTGAATGAGCTGTTCCCCCAGCTTGGGTGGACTGGCTGAACTTGTTTGGTGTGACTGAAATTTGACAGGTTGCCTGGTATGTCTGTGGAGGTAAAGTCAGAGTTTTCCATGCTTAGGTTCTTTTATAATTAACTTCACACCATAATAAGCAGAAATTTTATTCAGTACCCTGGTTTAGCTTGTCAGTGGTGATGGGGATGCAGCTGTCCTGTTCGTATCTGCCCTTGCAAGCAGCAGATTAATGGAATTATTAATGTTTTATCCAAGCCAGGTATTGTACCATGTGAAAGAAAATGTCATCACAAAACAAAATGAATATGCCATTTCACAAATATTTCATAAAGTATCCACAGGATGCTGCTTTCCTGTGCTGAAATGTGAATGTATTTAAAGAAAAAAAAATATACAAGACCTAAGAATGGTCTAAGGGTGAGAGTAGAAAAACTCATTATGTCTGGGGTCTGCAGCAACTGCCAGAGCTTAATTTCGTGGCTGACTTGTATCTGTTCAAGTCACTGGGTTTTATTAATGCTTGCAAGCCTACAGCTATAAGGATGCTAAAGATGCTCTGTTTGCCCTGCTCTGATATATAGATTGGTCTTCCATTAGGAGGAAATTAATGATTGTTCATAAGACTGAACCCACAGCCTCTGGCTCCTCACAGCTTTTCCATCCTGCAAGTCTGAAGACCAGCTTGTGTGAATTTTATTGGTTGGCATTATAAGCACTGGTTAGCCTGGATCTGAACTGAGATACCTGGAATCCAGGAATGCCATGCAATGTCAGCTACCCTTCAAATGGGGGGAAATGACTTCTTGTCCTCTCTGTCCTCTCTGCAGACTCGTCTTTCACAGAAAGATCAGAGCTGTCCCAATGCCATGGTGCAATTCCATGAAATGCAGCTCCCTGCATTCCAAGAAGGCTTTTCCATTTCCTAACCAGGTGTGATGAGAGGTGTGAGCCCAGCACCTCCCCTGGCCCTACTGCAGCATCAGCCACCTCCTCACCACTGCTGGAGGAGCCATTCCTGGGCACAGGAACAGTTTATGGTAGATGTAGGTAAAATGCTGACCCAGGGCTAAATTGTTGCAAGCCTGAATGAACATTAGGGGACAGCATTGGCCAGGAGTCAGCCTGTTTCTTCCTCTTCATGCTCTCCTTTCATTTACAAGCTGTCTTCCCTTCTCTTCTAAATAAAACCCATTTGCCCTTTACTTATCTAAGTGGTGCACCAGACACCCATTTCTAATCTGGCCAAATCAATTATAAATATTGCAGTCAACAATTAGCCTGGGAACTTCTGAAAAACTAATTAGTTCGAGCCTTAGCGATGAATTACACCTTTCTCTTGGCTATTTGCAGCAGGAAGAAAAAAAGGAAAAAAACCCAACCTACACTGGAAACAAGACCAAACATCTCTCAGCCACAGCAAACAGAATTCAAGGCCACATTTAATTACATTCATATTGCTGGTGAAAGGAAGGGCCGTGGTGGGCTGAGAGCCAGGGCACCTGGCACTGCCTTGGGCTGAGCACACATTTTCTCAGGAGAGTTTGTGTGATGCAAAAGTCCTTGTCAAAGAGTCTTTGGGAAGGGAACTCCCTTGGGATTCTACAAAATTAACATCGTTTCTGTTTGCTGTGTAGCAGCAATGGAGGGGAAGGCAGTGGCTCCTGAAGCTGGAGTCATCTCACATCAGAGCAGAGCTGGTCCCCTCCCCTGGTGAGGTCAGGGACTGAACAGATCCTTGTCTGGCGTTCCTGAGGCAGGAGGGTGCCAGGCTGCTGTCTGGGGAGTGCTGGAGAAATTAGAAAGTCATTACAAGGTGTGCAAGGCATTTGTAGCACCTGAATCCAGACACAAAGGGCAAATTAAAGCCCTTCTTTGCTGGCATCTTGTTGCTGCAGTGTATTTCTTACAGGTGTAATTACCTGCAAGCATCATAGTTGTTTCATTTATGTCCTAAAATACTACTTTATTGAAGCAATTAAAGGCAGAATTGTACTCTGGGATTACTGCAAATGTGTCTGCTTAAGGTTCATTTTAGATTCATTACAAGCCTTCAGAAGCAGAGTTCCTGCTTTTAATAAAACATATGGTTTCCTCAAAAGCAAAACTGTGCAAGGCCACACATCCCTTTTAGATTGGGTGATGTAGATGGAATTTTAATGTCAAAAAGCCAGAAGGGCAAGACAATTCCAATTCACTGTGGAGAGGGTTGCTTATCTTTAAAGCTTCAGGATACTTTATTTACCAGCACTGGTAACCATTCATACAATAGGTAAAACTTCTTTGGAAAAGCATGAGTGATTCCCCTTCTGCACAGGTGATAACTGTGGTCAGGGAACTTTCTGGAATCTCCAGTCCCTGCTTGAGTGGGGAAAAACTACATCCTTCAGGTGAATGCTGTAACTGTGGAGAACTTGGCCTGTTTAATCACATAAAAATCTTCTTTTCTGTTTTCTATTCACACACAAGAATGCCTCATCTCTTGAAAAATTTCAGTAAAGCTATTTCCTGCCTTATTTAGTCTATGAACTGTATCAGAGATGTGCTTGGCTCATTATACTCAGCCACATCCTTGCTTTGGGCAGCTTCCAAAGAATTGGGACATACCATGATAGAGAGAAGGTTTAACACAAGGAGAAAATAGGCAGGGTGATTATGCTGGGAGGTTGTTTTTCACTGCAGAGAGAGGCTGAGGACATGTGTGCTTGTTTTTTGATGCATCCTTCAGAGAGAATCATTGCCATGTCCATGTCCAGCAGTGGTCTCCAGCCTCAGCTTTTTCCTCCTTTCTATGGGGTGCATTTCAACCCTCCCACTTCCAGTTTCTCTCTGACAAGGCTGCAAAAAATTTCAACAGTGAGAGGAGCAATATGAAAAAAAAAAAAAAAGTAAATGCTCCACTTCCTTCTGTAATGCATTGCAACTGTGAGACCTGTCAAGTGAAGGTCAAGCAGAAGCCCTGAGCAGCAGTCACAGATTCCCTAAGAGGGACAGTTGTCAGTGCCCGTTCTTTCCAGCAGAAAAAATGAAACGTTCTATTTTGAGCCAGCCAGCAGAATACACAGAGAGTGAGTGACCTGCCACACCAGCAAAAAGGGAGTGAAAAATCTCTATTTGTTAGGGGTTCTCCAGTTTTCTCCATTCTCTGGAAGTGCATGCATGAGCAGATGAAAATTAAGTATGGAAGAGAGATGGCCACTCATGCCCATGTGCAGTGTGCTGATCACCACAGCTACAGAGTGTGTGGCTCAGCAGGACAGCTGACATGAGAGGTTTTCCAGCTGTGACCCAGCAGGCTGACTCAGAATGAGGGGTTGACAGCAGGCACCTGAAAGAAGTGTTTTCCAGTCATCCCACAAAGTTCCAGTTATGCTGACTTGTAAGGAGGCACTGGGCTCTCTTCTCCTTCTCCTCCCATTAAGCCAGGAAAAAAACCCAGAATTATTTTACAGGGAACCAAATCTTGCTTGCTTTCCAAAACTGAGCAAACAAAAAACCACACCCACATAGAAAAGGAGAACTAATTAAGATTAAGTCATATCTGAGTAAATATGCAAATTAAAAATCAAAACAAAGAAATTCTATTTATCACATCATGAAGTTGCAAATTGCTGCTGTGGTTCCCATCAGCTGGAATAGATGGGGGCTACGAGGCTGTAGGTTTTAAAGATCAACCAAATGTGTACATGTTTTGTTGTGAAATCTGGGGGACTGCTGGCTGTAGAAATTACTACCAGCCTTCTCCCCTCTCTTCTGCACTGTGTTCATGTTCAGTGGCATTCATAGTCTATATTTGTCTTGGATTTCTATAATGTAGTGTCATTGGTTTTCCTCTTTGTTTACCTTCTGTAAGACGACATCATTATTCTTTGATAAATATGTTTCATGTCTCCTGGGTAGGTTTTTTTTGATGTTGTTTTGCTTTTGGTTTTTTTGCTTCATTTTTTGTCGAGTGAATTCTTTACCTGCTTTTAAAGATCAGATTAAAAATAAACAAACAAACCCCCCAAACTCTGTTGGGAAAGAATGCAATACTCAGTAGTTCTCTGAGTATTATATATATACCTGTTCTCTGACCTCCAAACAGGGTCTAAGCACATCCTCACTCGTGGGGAACCTCTTTCTGCACAACAACTGCTCCCCTAAATTGGGCTCTCATGGTCTTGGTGGTTTGTGTGCTGTGCAGGCAACAATTGGGAGCTTTGGAAGTCTATTACAAATGTTTTTTGAATAAATGCTTGCTTCCTAAAGAATATCCCTTCAGTCTTCAATGTAAAGAAATGGCAGTTTTGTTTTGGTTTTTTTCTGTCTTTCATTCTCTGTGGTGTTCCACACTTCTCTTCATTAACAAAATGTTTTTGTGGTAGGAGGCATTTTCCCTTTTCTGGCAGAAATACAGTCCTAAAATCACTTAAATTATTGAAAAAATCAGAAGATCCTGTTATTTGGCTTCCCAGATTTAAGTAATAATAGGGACCTTCATTCACCCCAATTATCCTGTTAATGCAAATATTTGACCTTCAGTTCCTAGGCTGCAAGCTGTTCCATCTGTAAAATATCAGTGAGTTGGGCAGCAGCTCTGTTCTGTCCCAATGGCATTAGCAGTTCCTTCAAAATGTGCAAGTGCAATATTGAGAGTAGGTATGCTTTGGTCCTTTTTTTATTGCAAATATTCAAGAGCAGGGCTTATAAACTAAAATTCTGTTTCCCCTGGGTTTAGTCAGCTTTGAACATTATCATAGGTACTCAGTATCATGGTAATTCATGCCATGCCTGCATATGAAAAATAAAAGAAGAAATCAAACCCACTGGTCAGACTCATCTGGGACCACTGCTCTTGCTGTTTGTGCTGGGAAGATTGTCCTGGTTTGTTTGTTTTGTTTCATGTCACATCCTCATTTTCAGTATGAGTTCTTCCTGACCCAGATTTCTGAGCAGACTGAAGTAGAGCCAGAGACTGTAAAAGTGCATAATTATTCTTTTATTTATTTTTAAGCTGTACAGCTCTATTAAGCTTTCAGAAAATCCTTTATACCCAGCCTTTGAAGTAAACTAAGCCAGAGATCAGCCTGAGAAGGAGATGTGGGTTGACACTGCTTGTTTCTGCTGCAGAATAGTCTGTATGTAGTTAAGACCTGGAGTCTCAGACCTAGGAAAACCTTACACCTTTTTTGGAGTGCAGAAGAGGGGAGGGATCAATGCATCCAAAAGCAATACTTTACACCTTTGGTATGTTCTGAAACCTCACTTGCTGGCACTGCTGTGAAACAGCTGAAAGCTGGAAGATTATTCTGGTTGCTGACATGTAAGTGAGCAGACCACACATTAAAGCTGTGTATGCTCCATCTGCCAAGCCATTCATTCTTCCCAGCTCAGGACAAATTAAAAAAACTCTGGCCCAGAGGTGGAATATTACTATTCCTTTCCCTGTCCCCCAAAGCAATACATTCCCTGAGTCTGATCAAAAACATTGACCTGGAGGTGAAAAATGCAGTATCTCTTCCCCTGATTCATCCAGACTGCGACCCAAACAGCACTGAAATCACAGGCTTCTTTCTGGTCTCAAAAAATCACCCAGTTGCCCTCATGGGCTGAGGGCCAGACAGGATGCAGGCAGCTTGGGAGGAGAAGGACCCCTGGAGCCATCCAGTCTAGTGGTCACTTTTCTGCCATAAATATTGCATCAGGAAAACCTCATGCACTGTGCACTGAAAGTGGGCATAGAAAGGAAGCCCCCTGTGGCCATTCCTTTGAGTAGATGGCAGGAGGCCAAGGTGGGGTAACCTGCCTTTCTGAGAGCCAGATGACGTGGCTGTGACATCCACTTAGAACCTTTCCTCAGCCATTCAGGTTTGGCTCTGAATTTGGCCCTTCCCCAGGAAGTCAGGCTGTCAAAGCCTTTCCATGTTCTTCACAAAACACAGTCACTCCTGGTGCTTCTGCCCTCCCTGGAGTCAGTGTGCTTGAAGATCCAAGAGGTTCAGTTTTCTGTTTGAGCTGCTTCTTGTTAGCAGTGCTCTGAGTGTTCACAGAACAGGAGGAAAAGATGCCAAAGCACTTCAACCACCTGGATTAATTAGGTCTTATACTAAATGTGGAACTGCAGCAAGGGGGATGATGATTAAACCAGCAATCTTCTGGAAACTGAATACCTTCTTCTCTGCTATATTTCAGCTTCTGTAACCTTTGTAAGTGCCTCAAGGCAAGAATGGTATTGTCTGTATGTAAAGCACTCTGTTTCTGTGTAAGCAATAGCAGTAATAGTGATGGGAATAATAATGTTTTACTCCTGAGAGGTCAGTGAGTATCACTCTTCATTTTGTCACTCTCATTGGTGAGACAGACACAAAGACACACCAGAGCTTGCTTAGTACCACCTCATCCCTTATTAACAGAGCCAAGGTTGAACCCAGAGAAAGCATTGCCCTGTTGCTTGCTCTTCCCCCTGAGAACACCTCCTCCTTTGGTGACGTCCAGTCTCTCTTGTGGTTTTTCTGCAGAAGGGGCAGCAACAGCAGCCTGGAGTCTGATGATGAACCTCCTTGTGCAGAAGAGATTGATTATGACACTGCCAGTAGCTCTGATGGTGAAGAGGAATTCTTGGAGCTAGACCAAGAGATCCAGGAGTGCCTCTCGTGCGGGGAAGGCGAGACAGAAGATGAAGGAGTGACCACGGGACAGACTTGCAGCTCCAGGGCTCTGAGGGGACTCTACATTTCCAGCCAGCCAGCAGCCAACAGCACAGCTCTTCCTCTGGGCTCAGCAGCACTTGGGCTGTACAGTGGGTGTGAGAGCAGTCCTGTGTGAGCAAGGCTGCAACTCGCAGAGCAGCAAGAAAATGGGTCCCTGCTCATGTTTGCCTGTTTGCCAGCTTCAGCACCCTTCTCAGATGTGTTGCTCCTGGTTCTGAATGGATCTGCCTGTATGCTGTGTACTTTGTATACATACATCTGCTGAGAATGACTCCTTACACTTTGTACCAGAGGCAGAGCGAGGGGCCCAGGTGGTACCATGTGAGATCATCCATTCCTAAACATAATCCCCAGTTTCATGGCTGCCTCTAGTGTATGATTTCATACAGATTGACCTAAAGAACAGTATTTTGAGACCAAGGAATCAGAAACTATTCTCTTTTTCTGACTTTAGGTAGCCTTTGCCTGGAGAAGTGACAGTTATTGATGCCTTTCACCAGAGCTCTCTGTTGCCATTCTCTCTTGAGCTGTAGAGCATGGCTCTGATTTCTGTCTGATCAGAATTTTTACAGTGCATTCAACAGGTTGGGTCAGGCTGTGCATATTTCTAAGATGGTTGTATCTCAGCAACAGCATGGGAAATCCAATGTGCCACAGTAAGGAAAGCAGCAGTGACAATTCACAGTGATCCTCTGGAAACCTGAGCTAAATTCACCAATAGCTTAGTGATGGTGGCAAAACCCAGGAGTGAATTTAGCCTAAGCATCAATCAGAACAATTTCTTTATCCCCAAATGGAGAAAAATTAGATTTCTCCTAAAATTGCTTCCCAGTTCCTGAGAATCCAGCACAGAGAGAGAGCCCACACACGTGTCCTGTATCTCTAAAGCATGAAGCCATGTCACTTCATCTCACACTTCACATTGCCTGATCTTGCCATGTGTCTTAGACTCTGCTGCTGCAAATGGGAAATCGCCCTGAATCCAAATGGAGCTAATTTTAAGATGCAAGAAGCTCCCAACTCTGTCACTGCTTTGTGAGGCTCAAGGACAAGGATGAATGTACAGTGTGTTATAGCATTACAGCCTGCAAGGACTCCCGTGATTACCAGTGATGATTAGTATTAATATCGATGCATTATTAAAAGCACCGTGTCATCTTCCTGGTTTTATGCTGGTTGTGAAGAGAATTCCTTGTGCAGAACAAGAAATGCTCTGATGTGTTTCTGAGCACCTTTCCTCAGACTACCTAGACAATATTTTCCAGCAGGAGGTTGCTCTTTAGATAAAAGCTTCTTCCTGCACTACTTGGTTTTCAGTATTCACATATTTTAAACTCTTCACTAGCACATAAGAGTTCCCTGTGCCTCTATCTCTCTGTGATGCTGCTCACAAGACAGGCAGCTTGGGTCCTTAGAAGCTGAGCTTCTTAGCCCAGACTAATTCATTAGGTGTGGTATGTGCCTCTGTACAGATGTCCTGTTCTGCTTGGCTTAGCATGCAGCTTGTTGCACACAATACTGAATTTTAATAAAAGGGTGGCTCACAGGAAGGGACACAAAAGAGGTGAAACAGGTGTTCCCATTATAATAGTTTGTATAATACTGCTTCAAAGCTTATTAATGAAGAAACTATGTATGTGCATAATTAACTTAAAAATCCAGTGTTTGGAGGCATGTCAAAAACTTGACACTATGCTAGGTACTGATGGCAGCATACAAAAGCCATGCTGTGGGATGTTCAGCATACAGCACGTCCCCAGAACACAGGGTGAAAAATACTGTTGTACATATCTGTGTCTGTAAATCTGCATGTTTGCACCCACTTTGCTTTCTGTACCAACACTGCCACAACAGTAGCTGAAGGGCGCTTACCAAGGCTTGCCAGTGGTAAACCCTATTGCAAAGGAAAAAAAATCTCCTTCATTTAGCATTTTCCTTAATGAGAGGAAAATATTTTGACTATAATATTTGGCTTTCTAGCTGTTTCCTTATGGATTTTTTTTAAGATAAGGCGAATTCAGTTCAGTGGGGAAATTCTGCCCTGGTGACTAAACTGTGCAAGAGTTGTCATAATATAATAAAAGATTTATCTTCCACGTGTGTTTTGGAGCCACGTGTGGTATGAAAAACCTGGTCAATCTTTTCTCCCTGGCAGCATCCCATGCCTGTGCCCATAACTTGTCAGCAAGCAGTGGGGGTGCTGCAGAAAGCAGCGGGCAGGAGAAACCCCCAGCCCGAGGGTGCTCAGGAGGTGCAGCAGGACAGGAGGGTGACCAACCACTTGGGAATGGCACCTGGGTAACCTCAGGAGAAGCAGTTTTGTGGGATGCCTCCTTTTTCTGCAGGAACTCGCACAGGGAGCGGATGCTCCTCTTCTTTTGACAGACCTCTAGAGGTCAGGAGAAAGCCTCCGTGCGCGCCGCGCTCCGCGCTATTAAAATTCTCCCTGAGTCATGGTAATTAACAGAGCTAGGCTCTGCACAGAGGAACGGAAGTGCATTGACTTTAATAAAACAAAGTGTAAAACAACTTTAGATTAACTCCAGCCTTGTTTATTCTTGCACACTTGTAATTCTGGTTTGGTATCGCGCAGTGAATGAGGCCGTTGTCCCCTGCGCCGGGGCCGTCACCTCACTTCAGCCCGCTGAGTGCTGGGCGCCGAGAGCAGCGCCTTTTCTTGCTGTCGCTAGCTAATCCCGAAGAATTTGGAAACAGCCGATGGAGAAAGGGAGAGAGAGGGGGAGGAGAGGGAAGTCGCCCTGCTCCCCAGCGTTTTGTCGCTCCTCAAGAGTCAGCAAGGCTGTCAGGTTGAGACTCAAGCCAAATATTCCCACAATGGCCAGAAGAGATGGTGTCTTAGAGGCGCTCGCCTGGTCCTCAGTGCTGCAGCAGTTTTGGGCTCCTGCCAGGCACATTAACTTTTTTTACTGATGCCTTTTGTCTCACACTGCCTCTCTCAGAGGCTGTGAATGGCTGCGCTCTCCTTCCTCCCCGCAGCAGTTTGCATGACGTGGGTGGAAGATGCTGTGCTGAGCCCTGCACTACACTGCACCCTCTGTCTCAGCCCCTCACCAGCTCTTGGGTCTCCCAGCCACAATGGCCCTTTCCTGTCAGAGATGATCCCAAGGATAGGGTCATCCAGTGTCTAGTGAAATACACGCACTAGTGAAATACCAGTGTGTGTGTAAGCCTCTGGGCTAAAAAAATAAATAATTAAACAATAAAAAGAAAAAATAATCAAGTCAGCAAACTGAAGGAAGAAGAAAATCTAATTAGTTTTATCTGCTGTTTGTTATGAGGCTGTCAGAGTGCTCTATCCCCTAGTTTTACAGCACTCTGGAAAATAACAGTGATAATAATAATAAACAACCGTGCACTGGGTTGTTTTTGAAGCAGGCAGGAAGCAGATTAAGGAGGGGGAAAGACAGCAGCCCTGCTCCTCCACTGCTTCTCTCCTGCTGCCAAACAGCAGAGATGTGGGTGATAGAGCTATCTCCTGTCTTATCTGTCCTTGGACAAGATCCACTGCCCCTGTCCATTCCTTAGAGATGCAAAGCCTGAGTCAGAGACTGTTTGGCAGCAATTTGGGACACTCATATTATATTTCTTACTTTGACACAGATCTCTTATGTGCTCTTGACCAATTTGTTTGTTCTCCCAGTTTCTGTTCCATTGTGAGATAAAACCGGCAAATATAGTAGTGAAAGTAGGTGCGTGTTCTTGGAATAAGGAGGGGGGGAAATGGGGATGTAAAACTGCCCAGGTGTTTGTTCTATACTGATTTCAGCTGGTGAGAGGGGAGCTGGAATTACTCTGTGCAGGAGTGTGGTGGTAGTTGCCATCGCTGGCTTGCACCTCAATGATGAGCAGTGATGATTTGTTAGGACATTTCTCTTTAATCTGTGCTGGATAATTTTAAAAGCCTCTTCTGTCAGGTTGTTATCAGCCCATCCTGTCCCATGGCCTGGTCCTTCCAGCGTGGAAGTTTTCACTGCTGTTTTAGTGAGAGCGGGGTTTGACCTTCTGTTTAAAAACCCTTGTATGGTTTTCCAGGCAGAGGGCTGGACACAAGGCTCCAGTTGAAGATAATATGCAAAATCTTGGAGAGCTAAAAACCCTGCCCATGTAATTGCATTGAGAAAAGATGAAGGACAAGGTTAAAGAAATAAGGTATAAATCAGAGAGGAAGGAGAGCGCAAGGAGAGGAATGAAGAGAACAGGAGGAAATAGGAGTAGGGGGCATTTGGGGGAGACACAGGCAGAGAAATGGGAGAATTGTTCCTATTTGTGCATCCTCTTCCGTCCCCAGATAATGTGTCAGTATTAGTGCTACCAAGAAACAACCCTCTTTACTGTAGAATAAATCTGCCACTGTATTCCCCACTCCGTAAGCGGCAGCCAAGTCCGCATCCTCAGCGCTGCATTGTGCGCCCGGCGCTGGGGGCTGTGAGTGCTTTTCATGAGCCTTGAGCCTCTATCATCCCTGGCCTTGGGCTTTCTCTCCAGGGACTCACATCCTCACACAGGTCCTGGAAGATCCATGGCATATTCTTGTTGGTGGAGCAGTTTGTGGCTGCTTTCTTTATCTTTTCTTTTTCCTGCTTCTTTTATTTCACTTTTAAAAAGTGATAGAACGGGAGGGAGTGAGAGAGAAAGGAGAGCCCTGCTATGAGTCTAGCACGATCTCCAGAAAGATGGCAAGGCAGCTATTTTAGCATCGGGGATTTTTTTAGCCTTTAATTAAGCTGCTTGTCACTCATGCGTGGACCAGTGAGAGGGAAGACAAATTTACCACTGAAACCAATCATCAGTTGGATGCTCTGGCAATAACTCCAGTGTCAGCGAAGTGCCGTAGCCTTTGGCTAACTGAACTCTGGGCACTGAGGGGCTGGCTCCTCACCAGCTGATGTAATTGCAATCATAGCCCTGTTTTCTGCCCCTTGCTCCTTAAGGCCTGACTGACGGCTTTCCCTGAATGGTTTCCAGTGCATGCTCTGGCAGCCCCTGCCTTTGCCTCGGCATTTCCATAAAAAGCCATTTAGCTTTTCTGTGTTTGTTTCGCTGTCTGTGAAGTGGGGTTATTAATATTTATTTTCGGTGAAAAGGGTCACAAAGAGGTTTAAATCTCCAGTGTTTACAACACAATTTGATATCCTTAGAGAAGGCAAACAGGAAGGATTAATTGCTGCTTGCTTCATATATCTGCCATCACCGAAATAAAAATCCTACCCATTACTGGGATCACTGCTAACTCCTTTCCAGGGGCTGCTCTGCTTCCTTTGGTCTCCGTGGAAGGTGGCACAGGTGGGACAGACAAATCCTTGAGGTGAAAGCACGGACAGTGTCGACAAAAAATTTGGATTTTTTAACAGCCCAGCAGTCTTCCAAGAACCAGGCAGCATGCTGGTTAGTGAGTTAGGAAAATGGGAAATTTAATAGAGGTGAAAATGAGGCACTTGGGAGAAGAATGGAGCAATCTGGTAAACATCTGAAATGTCTCTGCCCAAGGGCTAGGAGTGTAAGGGCTAAACAGGAAGAATATAAAGCCTTAGTACATATACCAAGCTATGAGTTAATCAGCTTCCCAGACACATGGAAAAGAGAAAGTAGGAACAGCAGAAGAAGGATTAATTGGCTGTGAAACATCAGGGAATTGGTAGGTTGAGTCAAGGAAAAAGGAATACAGGCCAGCAAGCACTGACTTAGAGATCGGAGCAGAGGTGCAATGACGAGATCTCCTAAGGCAGGGAGAAGAATAGAACAAAAGAAAAACACTAAAAGTGTGCGAGGACCTCATTAATGCTTTAAAATGAGAAATTAATTGTTTTTTGAAAGTTCAAGCAGCAGCAGACTAAGAATGAGAAGAGGATGATACCAAAGCATGTGTGGTTGAAATCAGAAGGGTCCTGGCAAAGAATGAGCTAGAGGTGGCTACAAGGGAAGAAAAATAAATCCTATAAATATGCTACAAATATGCTAGAAGGAATAAAACTGTAAAACGATGTACCACAGAAGGAGAGCACATGCAAAGGGTTGGAGTCACCATTGCCTGTTTGACTCCCCTTATCACCAAAACAGTCAGTGCTAGATAAATATAACAGAAATCACACTGATTGGGGTATGGGAATGGGCCAGAGCCAAGGGGTGTAAATTAAAGAACCCTTACACTTGAGTGAGTGAATTCAAACTGCTTGACCTGAGGGAATTCCCCTGCAGGTTGTCCAGTGAAAACAGTCTGTGAACAGTTAGGAATGGACTTCAAAAACTTGTATATCAAGAGGGTTCTTTAGAGTTGAAAAGGGCAAATAGAATATTTGTTAGTGTAGATAGAAAAAAAACCGGAGATGCAGGAAATTTAAGTCAGGCAGCTAAGCTGAGTCACTACAGAGAAACCTCAACAAATTATGAAACAAACAATTCATTAGCTGCTATAGGATAAGAAGGTGGTAAAAGAGAATCAACATGGATTTGTCAAGCTGATCTAATTCCTTTCTTTTATTGGCTAATTGGCTTAGAGGATAACATATGTCTTTGCTTTAGGAAAGCTTTGAATGCTTTCTTTTCATAAAGAATGAAAGTAATATGGTTTATATGAAGTATTTGTAAAGAAGGTGCACATTAGCTGAGGAATTACCTATGAGAGACAGGTTTCATCTCCATGAACTTTAGCTTTCTAGAAGTTAGGCATGTGGAGAAGAGATGACTGAGAGAGGACCTTGTCAGTGTCTATCAGTATCTGAAGTGGGGGTGTCACAGACATGGAGCCAGGCTCTTCTTCCTGGTGCCAATAAATAGCATGAAAGGCAAAGGGCAGAAACTGGAACACAGCAAGTTCCACCTGAACAGGAGGAAGAACTTATTTCCTGTGAGGGTGACTGAGCAATGGAACAGTTTGTCCAGAGAGGCTGTGAATTCTCCATTCCTGGAGATATTCAAAAGCCATCTGGACACAATCCTGAGTGATGTGCTTTGGAGGACCCTGCTTGAGCAGGGAAGTTGGACCAGATGACCTCCAGTGGTCCCTTCCAACCTTACCCATACTGTGATTCTGTGATTTAGTATAAATTATTCTGTACAGGGTAAATGTAGAGAAACAGGCACCCCCACAGGATCTATATTCAAAGATACTGGGAAAGGATCATTTGTTGAGCTATTTCCTAGCTTTGTTAACTTCTGAGTGAAGTTAAACTACCAGACCAGACAGGACTCCTAGCTTTAAACCCACCCCAAGAAGAAATCCCACAGTCATGCTTGCAGGGCATTATTTTACTTAAGTAACTGAGAAAATACAATGGAAAATCCATTTGCTTTTTACAGAAAATCCCATATCTTTTTAGTTGAAGCTCAGCTCCATGCTCATACACCTTTATTCATGTGAACACATCTGCCAACCTCACCTTCAGCCTTTCCAGCACAGGGCTCTGCTTCAGAGCTGCCCACACCCGTCTCTGTAAGCCCATCCTTTGCTCTGGCAGTCTCATCCCCCAGAGCTGAATGCAGGGAACACTGGTGATCTGGGGAGCTGCATCCCAGAGGGAACTGGGATAGACCAGGCACTCCCACTGGTGGCTGATGCCCAGGTAGATGCCAAGAGCCCTGGAGCAGGGAGCTCACACAGAAGCCACTGTGCCAGATGGCCTGAGTGCTCTCAGTTGTAAGAGCTGCTCTGTACTTTTTAGCTTTACTGATGCGGAGAGAACATTTTGAACTGTCTAAGCCTTCTAACCTTGTATCATTGGCACACGAACAGCAGCAGCACACTGTTGAACATAATAACAAGGGGGAAAGAGCTGTGGAATTAAATAAGAATTTAAATCTTAGGGTTTGCAGCTCAGAGCTAGAAGCTTTAGCTGTGTTATTTCCAGGAATTGGTTGAGTCATGTTGGAGAATAATGGATAAGATTAATTCCTTCGTGACTGTGGCTGAATAAATTATTTGCCAATAATGACTGGACTTCTTCTAGATGCTTTTTCTAATGCATATGATGCAAAAAAATATTTGCTGCATCCTGGATGTGTGTGCTGGGTATGGTGCACTGGTCCTTGGTATCTGGCAGTGAATTTATTACCCAAAAAAAATTTTCAATGGGATTTACCCCAGAGCAACCAAATCCGGGATTTGATCTGTCATATTCAGAATGATTCATTTTTCACCTTATCAAGTAAGAAGATAGAAGAGAGAGGGACAGTTATTTCACTCTGCACAACAACCCCTTTTCTTCAAAGCATGATCTGCCACAGAGCCGTGAGCAGGGCCCGTGGAGGGACACGACAAATGTTGCTTGGCAACTCCACACCACTGATGGGAAGAGCTCTGCAGGCTGAGCATCACAGAGGGACCGGGGGAGAGCGAGACAGAGGCACACCAGGATGCTTGTTTGTGTCTGGCCCTGTTAGAAATGACACCACTCATGCCCTGGTAATTGCTGTAGACAACAGACAACAAAGTCTATTCTGTTGGGTGGGAGAGTGATTGCAGGTCATAAATGCTGAAGTGTCCCCTGCCCACTCCCCAGGCACAAAGGGCCTTTGGATCTATTAATATCCTGAAGGTCACTGAATTCTTCCCAGCTTAGCTAGCTGTGAGCAAACCTTAAAATGGCTCAGAGGTGCTGCTGCTTGGTTAAACACCTACAGGGAACCAAAAAAAAGCCTATTGTCCTTTGCAGCATCACACATCTGCCTTGCCACTTGTCACAAGTGTCAGGGGGTAGTGGTGGTGCAGCCCTGACAGTCTGAGGGTGCCAGGAAACCCAAATTTGCAACGAGGCTGGTTGTTAAAACTGGGCAGCAGAGTTTTCAGACACAGTATTCCTTCATCAAGTTTTGTCACTATTGAAGGATCGTAAATTAAGTGGAACTAGATTGGTCTTGCAAAGCAAACCCCCTGTGGCTCATATGTCAGCACACTCTGCCAAAATCTGAGTTGCCTTCAGCTGCAACTCCAGAAACACCTCCCTTTGTGTACCTGCAAGAGAGCAGTGTTTGGTTTATCAGGCCTAATGCTGGCACAAGGATCAAAAGATCCTCAGCAGACTTCGTAGGGAGTTTAGTAGAAATGGGATTTTGGGTGCAAAGGAATATTCTGTTTGAAGCTTGAAGTTCTGCTTCCCACAGTATGATTCTGGGGAGAATAAAGTGCTCACTTTACTCTGATTTTGTGCAGTATAAGACTTTTCAGCAAGCCCTAAAATTTTGGACTAAGAAGGGATGTTTGCAGAGAGCTGGCTTTTCCTAACAGCCTGCAATTGCAACAATCCAACAGTTTTGTTTATGGAAAGTGCCCAGACTTTAGCAACACTGCAGGTGTTATCAAAAATCACTATTTGCCTTTGAAAGTTTTTAACAACCTGTGTAGACAACACATGTGAAATATCCTCTATTGTTCAGCATTAGAGGGGTTTTTTTGAGTAGCATACTGCCTTGGATGTTTCTAAGTAAAAGAAGCTAACAATTTCTAACGTGTATTAAAAATTGGATTTTTTTCTTTTTCAAACTGCCTACTGCACCTTACCATCTGCTGGAATAGGTGGAATAGCCCTTCATTTTTGGAAGGGCTGTTTATTTTTTTTCCAAGTTGCAGCTCTTCTACCAAAATATCTCCTCATTGCCTTGCTACCTAGGCACAAGCTTTAGCAGGTTGAGTAGTTTGATCCAGGTGTGACTCCTTCTGGCCTTCATTTCTTCATGCTGTTATGGAAATTTCACTGAATCACAGGCTATTGGTACTTGTGGGTACATATGGCACTGCCTTAAAAGCCCACAGAAAATTTGAGCTTCTGACTACAACTAAATACACAATCATTTGTCTTCATTTTATGTAAATAAGTGAGTGTTTAATGAATTAATCTTTCTCTCTGTTTTTCCTTTTTTTTTTTCTTTTCCTAAATTTAATTGAGGCTTTGTCTTTGTAAACCTTTCTCCTTTTTTCACTGTCTCTCAGACTAATGGAAACAATTACATGTTGTTTCCTGAGGAGAGTTTCTTCACTCTGTGGCACACTCAGCCTTATTCTGGTCTTCCTTCCTCAGGTTTTGTGCTGCTCTACTTCCTTTCCCCTTTTCCATTTCCCCCCTTCCTTCACAAAGAAGAACCAGAGAACAAAGACCCCAATGCCTGCACCCCAGAAAAGCTTTGGTTTGGTTTTTTGCGAGGAACATTTGCTCCACTGATTGCAGGGGAGGCTTTTGGTCCTGCCTGAGGAGAGCAGACGAGGATGTCTGTATTGCACAGAGGGCAGGGATTACAGAAAAGCATCTTTCTTAGCCATTTGAAGTCACATTTGCCCCCTCTCACACGTGTCTGTATCTCTGATTGAAGCCCCTCCATGATCCCTATCCCTGACAGCTCCATGGGATCTACCCAGGCAGGTGCCAGTGGCTGCCCCGTGGTTGCCATCCTGCTGATTCAGCTGAACTCTCCTCAAGTTCACATCCTACATGCAGTGTTCATAGAGACCAGCCAGAGGAAGCTGGGGTTTAGATTTCACTCATGTTTCTAATCCCTTTGGTGCCCTGTAGCTTCTCCCCTCCAGGCATTTCTCCTGAAGGCCCCGCTCACTCTTGCTTTCCTTTCACTGATGCTCACAGGCAGTGCAGAAAGAAGCTGAGGAAGCCACAGCTTCTTCTTGCCAGCCTGCCTTGCCAACACCTCTGGGGGCAGGGAGCCAGCTCCTGCATGGCAGAGTTATTATACCTTTAATAAAAAATTGCCTTTGATTAAAATGTAAGGGTCCCATCTTTTTGTTGTCATTAATGTGGGCTGCAGGCTATGGGCCTTTGAAGTGCTTCCTCTTGGCTCATCTCCATGTTCTTTTTTCCCCCTCATTTTTCCTTTTTTTTTTTTTTTTTTTCTCTCTTAATTTCAATTCTCTCAATTATCTGCCCTTTCCAGCTCAGAGTGAGATTTGTTAATTTTCACATGCTTGCAAAAACCTGGCTGGCACACTCCAGCTCCCTGCCAGCTCCTACATGGGCAGCCAGTCACAGGAGCAAGCAAACAGGCAGCACATCCCTCCCATGGGCTGCCTTGACCCTGCTTGGCTGCTCCAGCGGGGCAGAGGAGGGAATTGTGCACTTGTCTTGCCAGAATGGCTCATCCCCTTTGCAGGAGCACCACTTAGCAAGGCACAACTGAGTACTCTGCTGTGTTTAATTAAGGAGATCCAGAAGTATTTCATTTGTGATCCCAGACCTTTATAGGGTGATGGACTCCTTTCCATCTCCTAACCCCAAAGTCAGTATTTTGTTCCCCAGCCTGAGTGGAATAAAAGGACACCAGGCTGAACCTTAATGTCCCCTCAGGTATTTCCACGTGTATTAACAAGAGCTGATTGCTACTTTGGGCGCGTTCAAAGAGGAAATAATAAACTTTCAAACTTATTTCTCTCTCCTCTGCTCAGTGTTGTGGTATGGGCAGTGGAAATGACTGGAATGTTCAACTCTTGGTTGCTTAAGGATTCTCAGAAGTTGAGAAAAGGTGTAAAATACCCAACCAGGGCCCATGGGTATCTGCTGAGCACTCTCCTGTAGCCTGTCCTTCGTAGGTGTCATGCAGAGGCCAAAATTCTGTTACATTCCTGCAACCATCTGCCTTAACCTTTGTCATACTTAATCCCTAGCTTCTTCTCCCATAAAAGCACAAGTGAATGTCTATAAGTAGCTTCTCTTTATCCCTCCCATGAAAACCTGCCTGCATGAGGTTTCTGTCTGTCTTTAGGGAAGAAGAAGTTGCTCCAGATATGGGCAGTCTCTTAGCTAAGGTGCTCACCCCAGTTACAGATATAAATCTGATTGGAACCCTTCACTGCTGGGCCAGCAAAACTGCTCAGGGAGGGAAAACAAAACAAAATAAAAATAAGATTGAGGGTTAAAACTAAGGGTTAATAGCAAGTTAACTAATGTTTTAGATTTCAGTGTTGTTAAATATACCCTGCCCCTGAGCATCCAGGGATGTTTCCCCTGGTCTGCATTGACTGAGGACACTAAACCATCCAAACTTTGTACCTTGCTGGAGTTTGGCTTCAGCACTGGGATGTAGAGAATCTGGAGTGTTTCAAGAACTTCTTCCTGCCTTATCCAAGCACTCTACAGAAGGCTGTCATTCTCTCCCTCGTTTCCCTTCCCCTTTTCCTCTCAAGCAGAGCCGTGATTTTCTTTTACAGGAAGATGCTTTCTCCCAAGTGTAATTTTTTGAGTCTTCCTTTTGTGTTCTTCAGGCTGGAAGTTCCTCCTATTTTTTTTTCCCATACAAAATAACTACTAACTGGTGGAACTGATTTTAAAGTGATTGAAATTAATCCTCCAGCCTTACATCTTCTCATGCCTCAAGCAAGGGCACATCAGGGAGCTCCAAAACTGTCCAGTGATGCATCTCCAGCATGTTTGTTTTGGAAGTGGAAGGTGAGATTTCCATGTACAAATCTATGTGGCAATGCTTTAATTGCTGCCCTGCACAGAAGCTCATACAGATCCATGTTAATGGGGATGTTGGATCCCAGCTGGATCTGGTTTATAGATATCAGCACAGGTATCAGCACAGAAAAGCATGGGACAATGAGATGGTGGCACTCACCCAGTCCAGGAGGGGACTTGTTGCACACAAAGATATCTGCTCTCTCAGGAAGGGCAATTCCAAATTCAGCCATCTTCTTAAGTTACTGGGGTTTCATAAGTGACTGAGCAAAGATAAGTGATAAGGACCTTCATCCCCAGGTCATGTCAAATGGGAGATAGGATGGGTGGAGCTGAAACCTCTTCTGCTAACACCTAGTTACTTCTATAGCTGTGCTAAGTGGATTGTGTGTCCCAAGCTTCAGAGTGACACAGAGCAGACAAAACTTGAACTGTCTGTATCTGCCTGGACACATTTGAATCCCATTCAGCCTCCTGCTCAAACCCATGGGCCATCACAGGGCTGGGGGCTGCCCTCCCCAGCAGGCCTGGGGTGAGTTCTGCCAGCAGTGACCTGAAAAATCTGCCCGAGCCCAGCTCAGCCCATTGGGACTCTTGGATTTTTCCTCATCAGACCTATGTCTTTTTTCTTCCAGAAATGAGACCATGATGAACATGACACTTTGGTTGCCATGGGAACACAGCATGATGTTTGTTAGCTGTGCTCCCTCCTGCAGCCAGAGCTCCTGGCTCCAGAGGTGCCTGTGACCAGCACTGGTGGCACCTGGCCAGGTCTTGCCCACAGGCTCTCCCAGGGGTCTGGGTTTGAGGGGTCAGCCCCCCTTGTGTTATGAGAGGAAGATCTGAAGTGACAAGTCACTGGAAATTAGGAAGATCTGTCTGAGTGTTGGGTGGGAAAATGGTGAGTCCTGGTTGAAACTTCTGCTGTAGAATCTTGCTGAAAATCATGAGGTGGTCCACAGGCACCTAAAGACCACTAGACTGCTCCTGCATAGGGAATAGCTTGAAGTTTTTAGTGTCAGGAGGGAAATGGAGCCCTGAGTTCTCCTTGAAACTCTGCTGCAGGGGCAGTTCTAACATTCCAAGGGGTGTGTGAGGGGCCACAGCATTTCTACCACACTCCTTCTTCCTGCAGGTTTTTATATATTCCTTACTCCTCTCCTGTCCACCCTTAGGGCTTTTCTCAGTCTCAGCTTGGCAATAATCAGGAAGCACTTTCATACTGTTACAAAGCCATTTGGAGCTTTCAGAAAGACAATTTGGGAGAGACAACTCATTGTCACTGCTATTTTTCTCCTTTCACAGACCTCCCCTTATATCCTTACCTAATACCATTTTATCAGGGACAGAAATATATTTGTAAAGCTTTTACAGAAGAAAGTTTTACTGAAGCTATGGGAGAGGGTGAGGATGCAATCCTGATTAAGTGACAGGTGAAAACCATAGTCTGTCCCACTAATGTGATTATTTAAATAGGAATCAGAAAGGTTGGGAGCTCTCAGGAGGAGATAAAGGGAGCCCAGTTAAAAACAGCTGAGAGGATGCTGAAGGGAAGGAAAAAGGCGAAGATGAAGGCTGTGTTGCAGGCAATATGGATACTCTTAGGGTCTATGAGAAAGAGTGAAAAATACCACCAAGGGAATCCAGCCAGGTGGTTATAAACAATGATAAAATGGACTTTAGAGGAACAGCTTGCAGCATGGTAAGTGTTAGTCTTTAAGACCTGTCAGAAGTTTGGTAGAGAGTAGCAAAATCTGCAGAAATAGATTAGGAATGTGAAGCTTGTTGCTAGAAAAGAAAATTTCTTTTCTGACTGTCATAAATCTTTGCCTCTTCACCACTTTAGCTGCTTCCTGCATTTCCTAAGCAGGCTTAGTGTTCATACATGGCCAGAGGGTTTCAATTTGAGCTCCAAATAATAATAATAAATTCCATAAAGTGATTCCATGTGGAGAGGGGAGATAATAGTGCCTTATGTTTACACAGTAGGTTCCATGAGCCTTTGGGTCGGGCAGGCTGAGGAGCAGATTCTCACCTGCTGCTGATGTGCAGTGTGTTCTGAGGTGACACTGCACCTGCTCTGCAGTGACTGCACCACGGCACCGTGGGGGAAACTGCCCAGGATGGACCTGCTGAGTGAAAACTGGGTAAAGAAAAGAAGTGCATTTCTCCTTGTTGGATTTTAGCCGGGATGCTGAAGTTAAACACCTGGTTAGTTAATAAAAAGAGCTGCAACAGCACCACGCTCCCCAGAGCCATGCTGGGACACTGGAATCTGTGCTGTTTTGTGGAGATGAACATGGCTCTTCCATTACAGCTTCATTGCCACAAGTCCCAGGACTTTGCTGAAATTGGCTCAGCTGAGTCTTGTATGGCAGCTGCTGTTTTTCCTGATGAAAAGTCTTTCCCAGCTGCAAGCCAGCCCAGCCTGCCTCTACAGAGGGCTCCTACCAGATCAAGGTATGTAATTTTGTTTCATCTGGTGTAGGAGAGCAGGAGCTGCATAATAGCTCCACTGAGAGATCTCATGCTTTATGTTAGCAGGGGAATCGTGTTTGGGAGAGGCAGAGAGAAGAACATGTCTGTTATCACCTCTTGCCCTGTGTTTGACTTGGGATGCCTTATTCCTGTCTCCATGTGGAAAAGTCTCCACAGCTTCTCTGTTTTAGGATTGGCTCCTAAGCAAGGAGCACTGGGACTTGGTTCTTGTGGATGATCAGAATCTCTCTGTTGAGAGCCAGCTCTGTTGGGGTAGGAAGACCTTGTGATGGCTGACCAGTGCAATTTCTGGTGGGAATTATGTTATTAAAAACACCTTTTACTTAGAGGTTTTGGTTTACTGGAAACAAAGTCTATCTTTGAGTTTGCATGCAACACTGGAATCCCTGGAAAACTTCCCCTCTGCCTCTGCTGCCTTTGTCCATAGAAGTTTTTCCTTACTGTGCTTTACCTGACTGATACAGGGATTGTCCCTGTACTGAGGTTTTTAATTTTGGTGTTCCCAGTGTGAAGGGCCATGCTTAGCAATGTGCTGGCTTTCTGCAGGGACAGACAGAAGTGTGGCTTTTCCCTTACAGTGCTATTGTCCAGCTGAGCTGTTCCACCACATCAACTGCTCTGACCTCTGTCTGTTCCATTTGCTCCCCTAGTTCAATTGTAAGAGAAATATACAATCATCTTGAAATCCCACTGTAGTCAAATATCTCCTCTTTTTATTTTCATCTGCAAAAGCACAATGTACTAGAATTAGCTCTGCTTGCCAAGCAGATGAGCATCACCCTCATCTGATTAGAGAGAGTTCACTCACGTTTGGAGAGAGTTCACTGTCACAGGCATGGGGTTTTATCCCTGCAAACCTCTGCTAGGGACATGGAGTACTCTGAAAACATAAGCTGGGGCTTTGACTTCCCATCAAACTTTGAATCAATTCCAGGGTAAAGGGAAGGGCCTTGACATGCTTCCCATATCAGGACTTGTGGGAATTCCTTTTGCCTGGCTTTACACAAGATTGCACAAGGGAGAGGTTTAACACTTGAAATGCATTTCTTAAGGAAGAACTGAATGCTTTTCCTTGCGTTACCTTGGACCCATGCCCCCTTCTCAGGCTAAACAGCCAAGTGTGTGTACAGGGGTCTCAGTGACATCGCTCCAGGCAGGCAAAAATCAAGGTCTGCCCCTCCTGTATTGGCAGGAGGAGGCACTGCTGTCTGTGACTCTAAGGCATTTGAGCTGCATGTCCTGGCTTGAATCCAGCTGAACTGGGTGTAGAATACAACCTTCAATTACGTGCCCTTGGAGGTCATCTCTGGATTGTCCTTCTGCTTGTTCACAGACGAGTGTGCTGATGTGGAGCAGGAGAGGGCTTGAAATGATGTACTGGGGTGATGTCTGTGGTGGTGGCTGGGGCCCTCCCTGCCTGAAAGTGGAAGGCAAATGGGATTTTTGTTTTCCTGAAAGAGGAGTTGGCTACATTTAGTTCCTGGCTTTTTGAGGTGCTGAAGGAACACTTGTGTGCTTTGCATCAGAAACTGAGTTGTGGAATGCTCCACGTTCTCCCTTGTCTCCTTTTGACCTGGTTAAACCAGCGATGGTTGAATTAAGATGGAATAATATGATGCTTTTGTCTTCCATCTTGATCTTTGAGGTTTTCCACCATCATCTTTTTGAATGCTTAACAAACCCAAAGCCTCCTGCTTCCCAGGGACCATCTGGCTGGGCTGTATCTATAAAGTCCTGTAGCTCTACCAATTTCAGGGTCATTAAATTATTCCAAACAAACCTTTCTCTTGTGATTTCAATTGGATACAAAAATGACCTTTACTTCCTGCCTGAAGCTCTCTAATTGACAGTGTTGGTGGGACACCTGTTGTCCACTGAGGCTCCTGTTGGTCTCCCAGCATCAAGGCACAGCTCTTTCCTTTAGTTCTGCAAGCAACAAAGCACTCCTGCAGTCCTCCCATATGTCTCATATGCTGAGTTTTCCACCTCTGAGAAAAACTCCACATCCCCAGTGGGGCTCATATGGATATATGTTTTCATGAGGACTTTGGTTTGTGTAGCCTTCAGATGAATTTATGCTTTGTGGGGTTTTTTTTTCTGTTTTGTTTTGGTTTTTTTTCCTTTTCAGATTTCATCCCTTTGCTCCTAATCCCACCACCTGGTATGGCTCACACTGCAGAATCTCTCTGCCTCCTCAGTGTATACGCCCTTCAAATATTTGTAGACATTTATCACTTCCCCCTCTCTGCTTAGTCATCTCTCTGCCAAGCTAGACATATTTAGTTCTTCTAATCTTTCCTTGCAAGTGAGTCCCTCCAGCACTCATAATTCATTTCTCCTTGCACTTCTTGGTATATTTTCCAGTTTGTCAGTACTTTAAGAATTTCTTATTTTGTGGTGGTTTAATATGAGCAGACACAAGAAAAAAAAAAAAAATGGAGAAGAAAAGCTTCCTGAGGACAGAAGGGTTTTTTTGGCTCCAAGTTACTGGGAATAGATAAGAGTGGGTAGTTCTGGGAATTCCCACTGCAAGTTCTGGGTGGGTGTCTGGGACACAGAAGTGGTCCCCTCTTCTCTTGTGAATGTCTCTGTTCCCCATCCCTGAAACATGTAACAAATTATATCAGCTAATATTTTGGCTGGTTTCTTTCTGGAGTTCTCCTCTTAGAAGAGACTTGGCTCAGCTTCTGTGTCTCTGTCAGGCTAAAGGCTTTGCCCAGGAGTGATTTTTTCTAGTGGGCTGCAGGGTGCAAGTGCTTCAGAGGTACTGGGTGCATCTTAGCAGTGCTGAATTTCTATTTCTCAGCTTTGTTCTTCTCAAAAACTGGCAGGCATGGTGCCAAAAGATCAGCAGAGAGCAGCCAGCTCCTTTTTATCTCAGGAAGATTTTTCCCTTCTGGACATTTGTTTCTGCTGTGTCCAAGCTGTATAAAAAGGAATATAATTTCAAATGGGTCCTAGGAGTCCAGATGGACTTTTTTCCTTTAAATAACCAACTCAACAAATTCTTTATATAGAACCTTGTTAATTAGAGCTATACCCCAGGAGGATAGGCTGGAGATGCTGTTCAGTCTCCACCTCTCGTACTGAACTCCACAGTGGTTTTTGAGGCATTCCTGGTATCTCACACTGATGGCAATTTGTGCTGTCTGAGATTACATGACGTGAGCAGAATTGAAAGGAACGATGGGGAGCAGCAAGTGTTCCTTCACTCATTAACTACAGCAAGGTCTGAAGCTTTGCATTAAGGTGTGTGCATTAAGGGCTTTTTTAATATTCCCCGTCACCACCTAGTGACCTGCAAGGGAGCAGCAGTTTATCTAGCCAAGAGATTCTGTCAAATTTGCTACACTGAGATAGGTATCAGTATCAAAATGCTTCCAAAACCAGGATAAAATCCATAGCAAACTTGCACTCAGCCTACCTTTACATGGTGCCATCTGGATTTCAACTGCAAATGCAAAACCAATGTGTTTTTTACACAGGAGGAATGAAAAGATTTTGCTTTCCTTCCTTATATATCACCATCTTGCCACCCAGACTAGATACTTATTAAGCATCTGTCTTCTGTTTTGATTGTGTCCTGAGAACATGGAGTTTAAGTTAAGAGTTTAAGAAATGTGCTGGCTGGGCAAGAAATGTTTCTCCATCGTGCATGAAGGCAGTTTGGGTCTCTTAAGCCAAACTACAGAAGGAAGGGGAAAGCAGAGCAAACAAAAATAGGGTTGGTTGGATGTGGGAATGCAATTCATTCTTTTCATCCAGCCTGTGCCAGTCTATGCCACCAGCTAGTTGATGCTGCTGTATCATAAAATGTAGAAACAAGGAACCTCAAACTTCTTGAGCAAGGAGCAAAAGCTGACATAGCTTTGAGAATAGATTGGCTTTCCCAGTTAATCCCAATGGACTGACTTTCCCAGCTGCTTGTGGGAGCAGTCTTGGAGAGTCACACTGAGCAGTACATTGCAGATCTACACACTGGATATCAAAACAGGGAGAGGGCATTTGCTGTCACTCCCAGGGTGCCTTTCACCCTTCGAGTTGTCAGAGCATTCAGAAGAATTAAACAGTGGATCTTTGTCTAGAAAAAGCAAGCACTGCCTCTATCAGAAGCTTAGGCAGGAGTGGCAAAATCATTGTGAAGAATGGCTAGAAAGAAAAGCAAGAGGCATTTTCACCAGCCCATCCTCAGATGAGCTTGTTATGGGCCCTGATCCTTGAAACAGCACCATGCCATCCACTTTAGCACCTTCAAACTGCTGATTAGCATCATCACCCCACTGCAGGCTGGGCTGGCCAGCTGCTGCCTTTGATGCAGTTGCAAAGGAGCTTGTCTTTCCCAGAGGAGCTGGCAGTGAGCTGCCTTCAGTCTGTCATGTTTGTCTACTGCCATTCACATTTAGAAATAGGGTGGGGTGGGGTTTTTTTCTGTTTGTGTTTCTGCTTTATAAGAATATGCAGTTGCTTAAGATCCATTTGGTTGACAAAGTGTTTTGCAAACAAACTGTACATGGGAATCACTTTGTTCGCTGCTGAAATGCAAAGCAATATTTTTTATTGTGGAATCTCAAGAGACAGATGTGGTTCAGCACAGCATGACTTTAAGGATTCAGCTGACTAGAGGTGGGATTACTACCATATTTAAAGCAAAGCATACATTCAAGAGCTTTGAGCTGAGGTTTATTCTATGCAAATATTTGACAAGTGGCCTCTCATTTAAGCACAAATAAAAGTATTGAAGCTTGCACCATTTATAGCTGTTGGCAAAAGAAAATTGTTTCTAAACAAGTGTCTGTGAAGTGTAATGGTTATTTCTCCCCATCATAAGTTTCTTTGTTATCTTGCTTGCCCCATTGACTCTTATAAAGAAAAGTGTGTGGGAATTTTATTTACTCAGTCCCTCTTTTAATGTTTTCTGAACTTCTGATCTTTAGTGAGAATTTTTATGTCTTTTTGCCTGAAATCAGCACTGTATCAGTTAAAGTTCTTTGAGCTTAAATAACTAACACAAGGGCAGATCAGGTTTTTCCTTGTTCCTGCTCCCCAGGTGTTCTTGAGCAGAGATGTTCAACCCCTGGCCTCATTTCCATTCATTGTAATGGAGTGATAACAAAATGCATGGCTGATTTCTCTAATTAGTCTCGTGTTCCTCAAGGTCTTTTGTTGTTGCCTGATATTATTTCTTATAGTTTAGCTTTTTGGGCTTTGTTGGTATTTCCCTAAACACCCCTAATAGTTCTCCCCATCTTCCAAATTATCTCTTTGGGCATGAACTGATATATTGCAAACAAAGCAATGCAATATTCATCATTAATTGATCATGATCTCTCCTAGTTTTGTTGTTGCTGTTGGGTTTTATTTTAATTCCCACTTTGTTTAGGGGAAATTGTTTAATTTTATTCAATACCCGAACTTTTAAATTTTTATTAAAAACTATAATGCAGATATATATTCAGTGCAGCTTTCATGAGTTTTTCTTGTGGATTGTTGATCTCATTTTAATTAAAATAGAGAGAGCATAGAAAGGAAATTAAAATAAGAATAAAAACAATCTGTTGGTTGTCCCACAGTTCTACTGGGAGGAAAAGGTAAGGAATATGGATTTTTACCTTTAAATGCAGTATATCATTCTTCTGCTCTCCAATAACCATTAGAAAAGTGAAGAAAAAGGACCTGTGTCTGTAGAGGATGGAAATCTGCAGCTCTTCTCCTTACAGTGAGAATCAGCCTCCCAGGAGACTCTGTCTCAGACTGGGTTTGTTCAAGGGAGGGCTTATTATGTGGAATTGTGTCAAATGGTGAGGAGGGGTATAAAGAGATAATCAGAATCCTCCAGCACTAATTACCTGTGCTCCATAGAAATCCCTATCTCCACTCAGATCCCTTTTAAAGGAACATGTCAGAGGAAACAAATGAAGTCTGGTTCTGCAAGTGCCAATTGAGATGGCAGAGAACAGGGAAGTCATGGATTAAAGCAAGAGACTTTTTGAGACCTACCATGATGTTTGACTTGGTTCTTCCCGCCCTCTCTTCTTCTTTTTGCATTCATGCATTGAAACATAAGAAGAAATCCCTGCATTTCTCATGCCTCCTTTATTCTGAAATCTCTAGGTGCTTTGCAAATATTAACTGTAAAATTTCTCAGTTATCTACCCATCTATCCAATCTCTCTCAAACCATTTAAGTGTTCCCAGCACAATTCAGAGGGATAGCAATGAACAGAGTATAATAAATATCAAAACAGTTTTCAGCAAAAGCAAATAATTTAATCTATTAGAAAAATATTAAGGACTCATGATTAGGCATTGGAAGGAAGTTGAGACAGCAGCTGTCAGAAGAAGGGTAATTGCTGTTTGACCAATGCCCAGTGATAACATTCAGGATCAAGAGTATTGGTATTCTTTTATCAGGGGCATTAAAATTTGCAATTAATCACGTTTGTAATTTGTTCTTGCAAATTTGGAGGGAGAGAATGAGGAAATCTTGGGGGTAAAGTAGTGAGATCTTGAAAGAGAACATTCCGGAGCAGTAAAGCTAAAGAACATTTTCCTACCCAGCAGGAGGGAAGAATAAAAGCAATTTGAATCAGTGTTAACCTTTAAATCAGAAATATCACTTGGTGCATGTTTGTACTTGAGGATTCTCTGTCACTGTTGCTGAATATAGGACCCAGCTACACTGGAGATACACATACAGAGTACTCAATTTAAGTGAGCCCAGATAAGAGGCAGGTCTTGCCACTTTGATTCATGCCACCAATAATTTCAAGCAGAGAACAGCCAGAGTACAGTGCTCCTGAGCACGGAGAGGTACAGCCTGTTCCCACAGCTATGGAGAAGTGTTAACACTCTGCAGAAAATCTCTCATTCATTAGGGTCTGTCAGTGGTTTTGGAGTCAAGTTTTTCTCATACTCAGTGTCATCTCTTGGTGTGGGGTGAATAGAAGGACATCCCTCATGGAAGGGACTAGGAGGACAACAGGTCCTTATTCCAAAGCTTCACTATCTCCATTTTCAATTTATGCCATTGAATCTTGAGTATTATTTACCACAAGACCCAAATTAAGGCAGTTTTACTCCAAACATTTCCTGATATTTTCAACCAGCAGACTGGTCTAACCCAGGGATGCTAGCACATTAATTTCCTTTGCATTCCATGACTTCTGTCTTAACTTATCTGGAATATTTCTTTTGCCATATGGTTCTGCCAAGAGGGCTTGGTATTTCCAATATTAATATGTAGTCAGATCCAGCTGTTTGGAAATTCAGTCATGAATGAAATCTGATCAAATAGCACTGACACAACACCACTGCCTGCTGTACTTTGCTTCTCTGTTCTTGGTCCTTACATTTCCTTCAAATTGAAAGTACATTGCACTCAATGCCTACCAGCCAAAATCCTCATCACCAGGGCAAATTCAGATATCTGTCAAAGGTCAAGAGGTAAATGAGGAATCATCCTAACAAAATTATGGCAAAGAATTAAAAAGTATCAAGAGTTCGTTCAGTAAATCTGCAAAATAATTTGCATTTCAAATCTTAGACAAGCAGAGCAGTAGTGTAATTTCTGTCTGTAGATTCACCACTGTGATGTTCATTATCTGATTATCTCTATCTACAACCTTCCTAGTGCTAATGCACATTGTCTTCCTGAGTCCTGAATTAGTGAAATGTGTCTGACACTGAATTTGAAGGTAATTGCTGTGGCTCCCCTCATGAAATGTCTCTTAGGACACTCTTGGAAATTAAATGTTCTTTCTCGAGCCATTATTTGCTGACTCCATCCCTATCTTATTAAATAATTATCAAGTAAAAATGTGTTATTTGAAATATGCATGTCATGTTTAGGTAATGAAAGAACCAGGCATTCTCAGTGGATTAATGACAGCAAAATATTGCCTTAGATTCTCTCAAATAAGCCACTTCCCAAGGTCCTGCTAGGACCCAGCCAGAAGTGACCAACCCTCTTTGCATGTGATGCCTCTCGAGGCTGCTTTGAGGTGTCTGTGAGTCCTTACAGCTCCCATGGAGGAAACGTGGGGCTAAGTGATGCCCTTGGAGTGTTATGAGCCTTGACTGAAGGATTTGAACTTTGATGATCCTCGTGGGTCCCTTCCAACTCAAGACATTCCGCGATTCTGTGATTTGGATTTGTGCCACGCTGGGAAGTTTTGCTCACGGTGGTAAATTTAAGGCCTGCATATACTGCTCAAAAGTACAAAGCCTACATTTGCAATATTTAAAATATCTTGTGCTCTATAAAGTTCATCCCACTACAATTCTCAAAATGTTTACAATGAACCGTAAATATTCATAGCAGTGTGATTTCAGTGAAGTTACCAGAGATTTACACAGCCATAAGCAAGCCCATAATCTAGTCCTTTGTCCTTTCACTGAAAGATTTTATAAGGTAGGGATCAAATCTGAAGATCTTTATTCAGTGATAATTAAACCAGACAAATTAGAAATTCTTCTACTGCAGTCAGACTTTGGCACAAGTTGAATATGAAATATATTAATTTTATTCTTAAAATAAATTCCCTTGTTTTTGATCATAAGTTGTTTGTTTTAACTTCAGCTCCTTCTCCTTCCTCAGCTCAATGACACTTTGATGGCTCAACCTTCATTTTAATAGTCATAGCTTGAAGAAATTGAATATGACTAAGGAAGAAATAGAGGTGTCTGTTTCTCATATCTCTGCTTGGGAAGGGCTGTGCCTGATATCACTATGTGCCTTTTAAAGTAGGATGTTTTTTATTCTCCAGCAACTCTGTCTTCTAGAAATAAACACTTATTTGTATAAGCTGAAACAAAGCCTATATTTCAGCACCTTATCTATGTTTGTAAATTCTGGAAAACAGATTTCCAGTTGTCACTTAGGTGTTTGGGGTTTTTTGTTCCTTCAACCAAAACCTTCCTTGATTTGTTTTGTTGCTTATGGAAGTGCTTGTTTCTAGCAAAGAAGTCATTTTGTCTGCTTGGATTCTGCTATAAATACAAAGGCAAAAGTTGTTATCATCTGCAGAAGCAAATGTGAAGTGGAAATCCATTATCGTGGTAGGCTGGCACGCCTCCGTGGGAAACACATTCAACAAGAAAGCATGTCATCTTCCATGTTGGGGCTCTCTAGTTTGTTGGGAAAATAAAAGCCATGGAAAGTGTAAATGGGAAACTTGATCTCCATTTCAGCTGGCATTATTTCTTACAAGAGCAAAGGAAAAGCTTTTTTCTTAGTATACTGTTGGCTGTTCTTTAATGTGGTTTTCTTTTCTTTTGCTTTTTGTGTTTTTCACACTTGCTCATGTTGTGAGAGCTGTTCTTCTGTGGCTGTACTGCTCTAGCAGTCAGAGCAATTTTTTTTATTCCTGGCTTATGGTGGTAGCTTCATGTTGTGTAAAAGGTTAGTAAAGCGATCCTTCAACCAAATATTCTGGAATTTCCGTGTTCATATGTGAGGTCCTGTCACAGACATCACCAAAGTTAGTCATTAATAGTTTTTGACAATGAACATTTCCATTGTTTATTTACGAAGGAAACCATAACAGAGTAAGTTACTTACAAGATGATGTGCATGCTCATACCTCATATTTCCCTTCACGGTGGATATTTCACAAATAAAAGCTCAGGTTCACTTGTCTGCTAGAATATATACGTTTGCATATGCATACAAGTGTGTGTGTAGGTATGGGGAGGGGAAAATACAGAAATCAAAGCATATAAACACTTGCCTTCTAAATTAAACCGTCACTTCCTCCAGGGATTATGAAGTGCATTCATTTTGTGGAATAGTTTGTTTTGAAGAATTCAGTGAGGGAATCCACTGTGAAAAAGCCTCATTAATGCAGGGGGGGAGAGAATTTACAGTGGGAAGAATGAAGACAGTACCTCAAAATTTACATGGAGCTTCAGTGCCAGAGGTAGGAATGACCTGCCCGCTGCAAAACTTGATCTCTCCATGAAGGGCTGCAGTAAATGAGCGTTTGTCTGAGTTAGTTAGAGACAGGAGGAAAATGTATTTGTTCTTGTACACCACAGAGTGATCTACTGTTTGTAAGCAGATTGTAAGTGAGGAGCTGTAGAACAGCATTTCTGGTTTTTTGCTTCACTTAATCATGGAACAGAGCAGACCCTGAGGCCCTGTGCAAATTTTAGGACCCATGAAAACTAAACAGTGAGTGAACGTAAATTAACCGGTCCTCTCGGGGATTAAAAAGACAGGCTCATTATTTTGTTTTTCATTCTGCTAAAAGGGCCAGTTTCCAGCAAGAATTGTAATAAAAAGAAATTATAGCTCTGTCTGAGGTAATTTTCTGCCAGTTGCAATACCTGATGGGTCTCCAAATGTTAGGGAGCATCATTCAGCCTGGAGCACAAGGTATTCCAAGGATTACCCCATGGATCTATCACCCTTGGGTCTTTTACTAACAACATTAGTCTGGCTGGTATAAGAAGGTGTAGAATAGAAAGGCTAGGGGAAGGTTTCCTATGTGCTTGATATACATCATACTTCAGAAAATGTATTGAACATCTGTGTACAATATATGTGGCAATAGAAAAACCTTCTTTTCTAAAATATTTCAAAACTGGCCATTTTCCCTGTTACTTTGAATATATAGTATGTACTTGTATGTTTGACACAATATTCTGAATATGTTCTCCTATATTCAAAGTGTAATGAGTAAGATTCATCACAGGAAAAGAAACATTTTCCACATTAGCAATGCTAATGAATAAATTATATGGCATTCCTGCATTGCTTGCTATTATTATTTGATCTCTGCAGTTTAACTAGCAAGCAGAATTGCTTCCTACTGAATTTTAGTGTTTGCAGCTAGGGTTCTTGGGCTACCTAATAGCTGTTTGGAGACCAGTCTTGAAAGACCTTGAATATTGCTGTGGCTCAGAATGGGCAGGTGCCTGTGCTAGCAGCCCTGTGACAGTATTGCAATCAGCTTGACTGGTTCCTGCAATGTTCTTTCCACTGGAGTTGGCTGAGGGTCAGCAGGGTGAGACAGTGGATTGTTCTGCATTTGTAAATAGCATGAGCCACAGAACAATACAGCTGTGGCTGATGGTTCTGTGTCCACACTGTGTATATTCCAAGGGGTTTTCCTAGGGTAGCTTTAGTCTGGCTTTACAGAGTGAATACTTGGTAGTGGTCACAGCATTTAAATGGTCCTGGAGCATATCTTCAAGTTAAGTATTGTCCAAAAGGAATCTAGCTAACACACCCCAAAGAAACCCAGCTAAGATCACCCCAAAACGTGAGTCAAAATACAGTAAAGTGTGAACAGTCTGGAGATTCAAGTTCAGGTTGGATGGGGCTAGGAACAGCCTGATCTAGTTCATGTCTCTGCTCACTGCAGCAGGGTCTGGACTGGGTGACCTTTGAAGGTCCAACCCAAACCATTCCATGACTCCATGCTCTTTAAAAGGACAGTCCTGATGCAAAAAAAAAAAAAAAGCATGAAGGCAGGTGGATCAACTGTGTAATAGGAGAATTGTTTCATCACTTATTTAAAGAGGTAAAAGGTTACTACCACGACCTTAAAAGCAGCCAGTGCATTGACTGGTGCACAGGGAAGTGGAGCGTGCTGAAAGCACTCCTGTTCTGACACTCAGTATTGCTTGTTTTCCTCATCCTTGTTTGTGTGGACAGGGGGATGTTCCCAAAAGTGGGGAGTTCAATTAAACGTGCCCCAGTTACAGTAAATGCAAAAAGGTTCTTTGTTTAATTATTGCCTTCTTAAATTAAAGAGTGTAGGCACTTATTCAACTGGGTGGGCACAATAGGAGGTAATGGCACTTTGCAACAATTGTCCTAATGAAGGATGATGAGTTTCATTCAAGGTAGTGGGATTTACTATGGACACTGGGGTCTCTGCCAGCACATCCTATTACAGGATCAGGACCCTCAACAATAAATGGTTCACATTCTTGGAACTAATGTCTCTAATGGGAATAACAGAAGTGGAGATAATAATAATGTATTACCTCGACCACAGGAGTGCATTGAAGGATTAATTGAATAATGGGCTAAATTTATCTCTGATGCAAGTGTGCTGATCTGATCAGCAGGATTTTACCTTCACGTTAATAAAACACATGAGAAAATAATCTTTGCAATTCTCATTTTGCTATTATTATTATTAATGATTGTCTTATAAAACCAGAATGCAATTTAGCAGTCTGGTTTGCTTCAGATAAAAAATTTCAAGTCTTAGTTGGAAGCTACCCCAAACTTTTGTCTAAAATGCTGATTAACAACCTCAAGGGAATGAGCCTCCTTGCAAGATTTCAACACTGCTGCTCAGTTTTGGGCAAGGCAGGAACATTGTAAGAACAAGACTTTCCTGAGAATTTATTTTCTCTATGTCGTGTCAGCTAAAATGTAACACAGGGAAACTTAACAAAAATGTGTTTTCTACAGCAATCATGTAGATGTCTTATAAAGGTATACTGTCACCTTTCTTCCTTTTGAATTGTGCCCAAATCTACCCAGTTTCTCATTTCTCTTTGATTATTCACAGAAAGATGTTACTTGAAATTTATACCTAATGCTATGAGAAAGTGGTTTTAGGAATAAGCTAGTGAAGGAACACAGGATCTGCCATCTCTTTAACCCGTGCCAATGTCAGGAATGACTGGTTGACATTCAATGACTCTCTTAGGCTTATGGAAGGACAGCCAAATTTTGGTCTTTTGAATCTTCAAAGAGGTATTTTGGAGCTGAAGAGCAGTTCAAGCTCACTTGTTATTTTCTTTTTTTGGTTTGGGGTGCCTCAATGCTTTTCCATCAATGTCTGCAGAATTCCTGCTTTTTCTCTTAGGTTGTCAGTTGTCACCATTTGAGCTCTACTGACATTTTTCAATGCACAGATTAACCTGAGGTGTTAGTCCACTGAAATCTGTACATTGGCAGGAAGAGGAGAATAAAAACACAAGCAGAAATTACAGGATCTTGTTTCAGAGAATGGATGATGACTGCTGAGGGCCACAGAAAGTTTCTCTTGGAAGATTTTTGCAACAGAGGCTGATAGGGTCTAGAAAAGTGAATGTTGTTGGCAATGTCACCCTATGGTTTCCTGTAGTACTTACAAGTGAAAGTGCTGAGAAAACTATCTGTTGCTTAAACATCTTCTGGAATAAGAACAAAACCCCATTTCCTTCACCACTCCAGTGCCTGGCTTTTGCTTTAATTGGGAAGGCCAAAGGAAACATGGCCAGTGCACCTTGGTGGATTGGGGAAGCAGCCACACAATGTGTGTCCCACAGTGAGGATGGATATGCTCAGGAGGTGGCAAATTAAAATATTTTAATCCAATTTATCCAGAAAGCATCTGCAGAACTCCAACTGTCAAGGTCACGTATGTTGGCGTTTTGTCCATCTATGCCTGACCTAGAACTGACCCTCTGGTTTATGTAACAAATGAGAGAGAGGAGGAGCTGGAGCAGGGGAGAAGGGAACAGTTTTGTGATTGGAAACAGCGAACACTGAGTGAAGGGAAGGCAAATCCTGTTTCCTCAGCTATATCCATTCATTAGAGATCAGTAATGGAAGCTTTATCAGCTGTCGGTTCAGAACTACTGCAGTAAATAGACTTGAAATCTCCATGGGATGTTCAAGAGAAACAAACAATAATAGCCAACACTTTCCTTTGAGCCTTCCCCATAACAAGGCAGGGGTGGGAAGATGCAGTTAAATTCTTATACTCACTGCCCAACAAACAAGGTCACAGAGAAATAGTGTGAAAATGACAATTGCATGCAGGGAGCATTGTCTTGGTTTGAATCAGGCTCCTCACACAGAAATTACACCATATCAAATCCAGGTCTTGCACAGCCTGAAACACCTTGCTAACAATTATGTTTACCAGATCATTCTATTTTAATGTACACGAATGTCTAAATTTCTGAATTCAGGCATTATTAGCAAAGCTTTTCTTTAAAATAGTTTCCCTGACACTTGGCATACAAATATGTGTGTTAGACCAGTGATTTTTTTCTTCTTTTATTTGTTTGTTTTTGTTTGGGTTTTTGAAAGTTGATTTTACAAATTCCCAGGCCCTTGGGATTTCCAATGCCTGTTTGCAGTCTTCTGCTGGGAGCAGTGACATTCCTTAAACCATGGGCTGCTAGTCCTGCTACCTGGGCAGAAGTGTCCCACAGTCAGAAAATTGGAAGGAATTGCTATATTATTTATTTAATGTTGCTCTGGGCTAACTATAGGGAGGGAACTTTGACATGGATAAGCTTTAAGCTGACAGAGGGTGGGATCTCCTGAGCATCCAATACCTTCAATACCTTTGAAGGTATTGTTGAAAACAGTGAATATTTCAGCCCTGAGCATGCTACAGCAATTTACTCTGTGTCCTTCCCCCTGTCCTAGGCATGGGCAGAAAGGCTTTGAATGTGTCTTCCTTATGTGAGACTGCTCTGTATAATGCTGAAGTCAAATAGGAGCAAGTGGGAATGATGTGCATGTCTCAACACCACTTTAACGTGATTTAAGCCATTATGCATGATCCATAAACCCTTGGGCATATCATCCTCATTTAAAATTCCTGCTTACCTTTTTACAAGGGCTTCTCCAGAACACGAGCTCCTTAGGTCCTATTTTGCCAGTTTGTAGGATGTGTATTTATAGAAAACACAACATTAACAGCTTCTCTGAGCATTTTGCCGCTCATCTGAGCGCCTAAGGTCAGCCTGCCAAGGCACTTCCTCTGTGCCTGCCTGTATCCCTATGCTTTAACAACCTGACTCAGGGTATTCCCAGCCATTCCAGGCTTAGCAGATCAAGAGTTTGCCCTGAAAGACCAAGCTCTTCTTACTGAGACACACGTGTCTGGGTTGCTGGCTTGGCTTAGCAGCTGCTGCTCGTTGGTTTTGCTGGAAGCTGGCTGGGTCATGCAGTGCCATAGCCCTGGACAGGAATGGGTGAATCCCAGGGGCTGCTTGCCGCTGGCAAGGGTCTGGTGACAGCAGGTTCTTGCATGGTCTCAAAGCTGGACAAGACAGAGACCTTGGCCCTGGTGGCTGTGCTGTTGCACCTGTGGCAGGAGGTGCAGAGAACAGGCATGCTGGAAAAAAATCATGCATTGTTGGGGTTTAAAGATCAAGCTTGTGAGTCTCTTTTTCTTTAGGTAAAACCCTGGAAGGGGAGAATATCACCAGCAGAGAGGAGCAGAAAATATTTTATTGCATTATTTCCTTGGTTTTCTAGCAGGCCCTAGCCAGAATTTTGCACCTATGGCTGAGCATTACTTTCCCAGCTTATTCTTCTATTCAATCTCCCACCAATATAAGCAGGGAATGAACTGTAAGTAGAGCATTTAATTGCCATCAAAGGTGTGGTCATTTCTCTGTATGCCACACACTTCCACCACGACCTCTGTCAAATCACTGAGTTTCCCTAGCTGAGGCTGCTAAGGTTTTTTTGAGTTACCAAGTGTCTGTTTAATGTAAACATGTCTGGGCCTCGAAATTAAGGGGAACTCATCTTGCAGGGAGCCTTGAGGCACAACTGATACATACATCAATAACAGATATGTATTTTACAAGCAATCTGGACATTAGGGTTTATTATATGCCAACAATGTATCAATGACTATAACTAACTGTTTATAAGGCAGTGAAAAGTCCCAGGATATTTCACATTTGGCTTTGAGCCATAGTTTGTCTCCTACCAGAGAAGAAAAAGTAAAATAAAAAAAAACAGGGAAGGAAATCAGCCTGTAAATATTTTCTGAGCAGCCTGAGCAAGATGAACCAGACAATTTTGTTTTATCCACTGTCTAAGCATTGGAATATGGTGGTATTGCCACAGATCTTGTTGCTACCTTTATGCTAGCAGTTGTTTATTGTATATAGTGGTGTTATTAATTTGTTGTTGCATTCATGAGGGTTTAAGAGCGCAGCAGTGACAGTGTAGGATGCTATAAAAGATCTCCAGGGCCCTGTGAAAGAACAGGGGTAGGCAGCAGTGGTAGTGCTGTTAGAAAGGATAAAACAATTGTTCTTCCTTGGGTTTCCCCAGAGGAGTCCAGCAGGGACACAGCCAGCCAATAACAAATTTTAAAAAGGCTTCTTTAAGCACTCAATATGTTCATAAGTCCACACACACTAATGCAGTTAGGAAGTCTCATATGATCAATGCAATGTGTGTGCAGATGGTGACAGTAAATGTACAGGAGAACTGCGGAAAAAGATTAAATAAATGTTATCAATGTGATTCCAGTGGTGATAATGGGAAATGAGACTAAAAACATATTACAAAGAAACAGTGACATGAAATCAACTGGGGAGGGGAGTGATTACAAAGGAAACACTGCTAATTTAGAGAACTAATTATCATATAGGCTTCATAGCATCCAAAAAAGAACCTGGAAGCCATTAGCAATACACCCTGTGGTTTTGCTCAAGTAGGGGATTAATGGCACTGGGTCCATAAAGGCAGCAGCAGTAATGAATCTCCAGTCCTTAAACAGTAATGATCTCCATGACAGATATTTCAGAGAACTGCATTGTCAACCCTCCTATGACTATCTTTTGCTTCACTTCTAATATTGTCTTGGAGAAAAAAATAGAGGTTTCCTTTGCAGCTCCGTATGTAGCTTTTCCCTATCATGGCCAAATGAAATGTTTTATGGATAGTTACGATGGATCCAAGGCCTCTCATCATGGGAATGAGGTAATGCTGCTAAAGAGCCCTTGAAATTCTGTGTAATGATGCTTTGGAGCACAGAGCAGTCCTTTTCTGATGGGGACTGGGCACAAATCTGCCCTGTCCCTGTGGCAGAATATTTCATAGATTCCAGGGTTTCACTTTTTTATCACGATGTTTTAGGAGAGAATGTAACAAGGTGGTTTGGCTTGTCCATGTCTTGCAAGGTGCCGGGTGAGTGTGGAGGTGTCTGTGGAGGGTTCTTCCCCTCCAAGCCTGGCTGCAGTGGGGCAGTGAGTGCTGCTCTGTCCTGGCTGTGACCCCTGGGGGTTGGAATGAACCTCCCGGGCTGTCCCTCTCACATTTCCACCAGGACTAAATTCACTGAAAGGAAACTTTACTAAATATACCATGTGTGGATGCCACTCAGATAAACAGACTCTCTGATTTAACCTGCTTTGCATTCCATTTGCTTATGATTACCTGAGCAGCCCTTGTTTATGCTGTCTTTCTCAGTCTGTTATTCGCAGATGTCTCTGAATAGACAAGCTTCCTTTCCAGTTTAATGTGCTTAAATGTTATAAATAAACTTTTCGGGGAACTGGTTACTTATTGTTCTTGTTCCTGTATCAAAGTGTGTTGCTCTTCCTTTGTAATGTACTCCTACACCCTTTGATATCTCCTTTCTGCAGTTTTTAAACCAACCTTTTAAACCCAGGCTGGCTTGTGGGGTTGGAAACAAGCTCGTGGGAACAAAACAGAGGCAGTGAATAGTTCAATCCACAATGAACCCCCCTGTCACATTTTTGTGTGATTTAGAGGAAAACATTTTGGTTGAAAAAGGCTGTGCTGTTTGTACTGTAATAGTCTAAGGATCTAGATAAGACATTTATTAGACAAACTGATATAGAGAAGAACAGAGACACAAGTGCCAGACTGGAGAGCTAAGTATAATTTGAGAAATCATCAGAGTTTTGTTAGAGGGATGAGTAATACCATCTCTGTGGGAAAATGCAGTTGGCAGAGGAGAGAGTGTTAGCAGAGGAAGAGAAAGGTGAAGAGGTAATTATCTCCTAGGAGAATGGCACAGAGAGAGACACGCTTGGCTCGGGCAGCCTGGGAAGAGAGAGAGAATATCACACACTGTAAAACCAACACCACAACTGGTATTTTAGGGCTTTGGAAGATAAAAAGAACTGCTGTCCCTAAGGAAAACATAACTAAAAAAAAAAATCTAAAAACATACCAAAAATTACTAAATAGGGTTTTTACCTAATGAGGAGGCTCTTCTATGAAGGAAGTTGCATTTTAAAATATATTTCAGACCTAAATTCTGTGGAAGAAAACCAGTTTGGATTGATGCAGAAAACCTCCTGTGACTGTCATGTACTGTGCTGCTCTGCAGCTCATGTGGAAATTCATTGAGCAATTGCAAGTGGAAATAGATCTTGTCTTGCTTTAAAAAAGCCATTCTTCTTGATCCCAAAATTAAATTGGTCAGGAAAAGGCCAGAAAACTACCCACGGACTGTCCTCATCTCAGCAGAGCTACTTAATGACATTTTAAGCACTTCAAGCTACATTATCCCATGTGGAAGAACAGCTCTGTGTCTCAAATCTCAGTTTAGGACATGAGAACAAGTTAAAACCTTTCTCGTTCCAGGCTTCCTGTCTGGCTTTTGGATGGGATTTGTTCTTCTCTCATTTTAGCTGTCAGGTCTGAGCTCTGAGGTGGGTGGGATGAATCTCCCTCTGGAGAGCCTGATTTCTGGCTGTTGACAGCAGGAGGAGCTTGTAAAGGAGAAGTTCAGCCTGGTTTTTTTAAGCTGTTATTTGGCTAGATAGATGAGAGAAATCCCAATCTTTGTCGATTGTCTACATTTATTTTTTTTTTCTTAACTGCTTCTTTTCCTTATAAAGGAAGTGCAATACAGAACTTCCTTATGGTAAAGAAATAATTGTAATGAAGTTTGTAGCATAACAAGATGCCTATCCTAAGATGTGCACCATATGTAACTTAGAAAGATGGATCTTTGTTTATGGAGTGTTTCTGTTTCAGAATGATTTCTCTTTCTTAAATCCCTTTTTCTGCTGTTGCTCACAAAAGCACAAAAACCTTATGCTGCAAATGATGCAGAAATCATCCCCCTTTTCCCCTTCTCTCTTAATTGTTATGTTCACACTTTAGATGAAGTGTCTGAGTGGAGGGTTTAATTTAGATTTAATAGGATAATTATTGCATGACAAATTAATGCCAAACAATTATTAAGTACATCTCTACTGAGGCTTCTGGAGTTTGTAATAGGATAGCTATCAGCTACCTGGTGGTTCAACTTCAAGAAGTCTGCTCCTAATAATCACAGCATTTATTTAACATACAATTTAAATTCTGCTTTAGGTATAGTATTGTCAGAAAATAATTCAATTCTCCTGACACCTGAAAACTGGTAATGCCATTTTTTTACTGAGGAGTTTTAGGATGGCCCTAAGGGATGGAGATGGGATTATTGCTGGTGTTATCAGCACTGTCTGCACTACATCTTTGGAAAAAATTATTAAAGCCCCAGATCCTTACTTGTGCATTCCATATCATCTGCAGTCAACGGAACAGCTTCGGGGTAAAATTGATTGTAAAGACTGAAAAATCAGGTCCTGGTTTGTTAATATGGTCTTTGTTGGACTAGGTCTGCAATTAATTTGGGGTGCTGCAAGGTATTCCTTTAAACAAAATTACTTGGAACTGTGTGAAATTGTTTTAACACTGAGGGTCAGTTTCTATCAAAACTATTATTAAACCAATGAAACTTCTATTAAACTGTCCCCTCAGAGCTTCCTGATAGAGGTAGAAATGGAGGAGATGTCCATGAGAGTCCTGGGTGTTGGAGTTCTGGAGCCTTGCTCTGGCAGGGTGTATCTCCTACAACTGCTGCAAACAAATTGTAGTTTCCTCTCCCCTGCTGAGGATGAGAAGATAACAAGTGTTGTCCTTCTCGTGGATACAGCTCTCCTCCTCCCTGGCTGGAAGAATAAATTCCTGTTCTTATGAAATGTTCCAAAGGAGTCATCCTGGGAAGGTTGTAAATGCTCTGGGGTACCTAATACAGATGTTTACAGCAAATCAGCAGTGGTTGCTGATTATTAGCTCATAAAACCACTGCTGGAGGAGAAGGGGCTGGGGGACACTGCAAAAATGGCAGGTATCCTCTACTGGTCTTATGCTAAAAATTCATTCCATGCTTGATCTAAACTGTGCCACAACTTCCCGACCTTCAAAACATTCTGCAAAGTTCTTGTTTGAGTGGTTGGGGATTTGTTTTTTTGCCTTTTTCAAAGGGTAGGGACAGGGTGAGTGACAGGGGGAGAGTTTTGTTTGCTGCTGTGGTGTTAATTTTGTGGCTGCAAACCTTAGCTGGTTATCAGCAGTCTGGATAGTGAAACTGGCTGCCAGCCTGTCATTACATTTCGATTAGTGCTTTTAAAGACAGCTCCAAAAAAAAGTGCCCAAAGCTGCTATTTATTTATTTACAATGGGCTTACATTTGTAAAGGAATAAATAACATGCCTTCCCATGAGCTGAGAAAAGGAGTTTATTGCTAGGCACTCAGGGTAAATACAACAGGAAGACATTTGGACCAAAATTACCTCTCTCCCTGCAATGCAATGTGAATGTATTGCTCTGTATGTCTTTGCATGTATATGTGTGTGCAAGAAACTGAACAAAATGTTGTCATGAGGGTTTGGCTCCTTTCCTGCCCGTTGCCACTGGTTGCATTTAAAAACAGCAGGAGAGCATTTCCTCTCTTGTCACACTGGGTGGCTTCTAATATGGCACTTGAGATTGATCAGATATTTGGAATAAATACCCCAATAGAAGCTTGAAGTCTTGTTTTTGTGGTGGGGCAGTGTCTGTGTCCTCTGGGGCTGCTTGGAGTACCCATAGGACATGAACTGGATTTGAACTTGGCTGTTTGCAGATTAATCTGTCCCTATAAAGATTCCTCTTTAGATCCCATTATTTATGAGAGAAGATTGTTCTTCCCCTCCTCCTTCCTTCCCACCCCTCTCCCAGGCTTCAAATCTAATTGCTGTGCCATCTAGTTTAATCTAACCCACAGCAATTAATGTCCTTGAATGGCAGTGTTTAAACAGCAAACAATTTCATCCTGCAAATGGTAGTTTGCTGTCTGGAATATGAACAGATCTTTAGCAGTTACATCAGACTATATTTGCCCATGGCAGTTGTAAAAACCTGCTATATTTTGCTGCTACCTGTAGCAAGCACTACCTGTGACACAAACATTATTCACACGGTTGTTTAAGGAATTGCCAAAATCGCGTTTTCCCGTGTCGGATGCTCAGCTTTACGTTCCCCTGCCTGGTTTCACTTCCTCAGCACAGTGCAGTGCTGGTGATTCCTAATCCCTCATTGCCAAGAAGGTGTGGGTCATGTCAAGGGAAACCCGAGCTGCTGAGAAGCACTTGGAAACCTGCACAGGCTGCCTTTGGCGTGGTGCTTTGTCCCTCCCTGGGAGGATGGGGAGGAGGAAGGTTGGAGTTTTCAGTCTTTGCTGTGTCAGCAGAGGTCCCCAGCCCAGCATCGCTGCCATTGGGAGGTTTTTTGTTTTGAGCACCTGCCTGAGGTGGTGCTGGGCTGTGCTCACTGGCAGCTCTTCAGTCACAGCAGGAATCATTCTGCAGAGCACCCGTCAGACCTAATCAACCACAGCCTGCTCGGAGCTAGCATTTCCTTTTATTGAATTGTACCTGGAGCTCCCAAGCCTTTTCCCTCCAGTAACTTCTAGGAATGGATCTTTAAAAACTCATAGCACCTTGCTTTCAGATGTTAATCCTTCAGCTAATGCAAACATGGGGAAAAGGCTGATTTGGAGGAATGAGGCTCCAGCTGCTTCTGCTGGCAGAAGGGATTGAGAGCCCTTACAGACAGTGCTGTTGTGGGGAAAAGTGATGGAAGAAACAGTAGTGTTTCCTGGTGCCTCTTAAAGCACAGGATCTGAATCCCAAGATGGTAAATGCAGTTGAGGAGTACTAATTATCAACCCCAAGCAAATGAATCTATTTAGTGTAAGGCTGTGATTTCCTCTGAGAAAGCCCTTGAGAAATGCTGATGCCTTCAGAAGCTTGATTCCAGTGAAAAGTGGAAGCAGAAGCTCTCAGAGAGAGCTTGCCTGAAGTTCATGGGTAGGGGATCTTAGGACATGGAGCCTCCATTATCCAGATTAACAGTTAACATTTTCCTACATCAGATTAAAATATATAGGCTCATTTATTATTTATTATCTTACTCAGCTGCTATTTCAACTGCTGCCACATCTGATAAGAACAGCAGAGCCTCCCAGGGGGCTTTTATCACAGAAGCAGATGATACCCATATTGCTGTAGATAGATAGCAAGGCAGATGAATAATCCTTCATGGTCTGTCATTCAGGATAGTGAAACTATGGCTGGTATCCCAGGGTAGTCTCCTCAACAGAAAAAGGTTCATTTTCTATCATCTGGTATCACCTTTTACTACTGTTGAGATAGACAAAAATAGACACAATAGGAAAATGTTTTAACACTCCATTAAATCTTTTGCATATTTTCAAACTAACCAATCATCTGAAATTGGAAAGCAGAGCTACTTTAATCAATAAATACACAGATGAAGCAAATAGTCTGATTTGAAGTCATACCACATGCTTGCAGCATGTTCAGCTTCAGAATGAAAAAAGAAAAACCCAGTAGAAGGCTCCTTTAAAAATATTGATGGTATCCTTTCTGTGACACATAAGGTCAAATGTATTTTTACACACTTTTATTTGCTCCCTGTGTATGACTCATCTTCACAGAAATCTACACTCACCCATGAATATCTATAAAAGTGACTGGGAAGATATTTCCCTTAGAGTACTGAATGGCCAGTAAGGCATAGGGTCTTGTGTGCTGCTGTTTATTTTTTGACAAATTGTTATATTACAACAGCTAAGCTATTTTTTATTTAATCTGTATGGGCCAACCACATTGCATTGCATTCTTAGAAATCATTTTAAAAGTTGTAAATTCTAAAGATTGTAAAATCTGCAATTCTGAAGGGTTATACAGCATTATATGAGCAGTCAAGGGAGTTCCTGTGCTGGTGCCAGTTTCCTAATTCAAATGCTAGAGGGACCAAGCTTGGCTAATGCTTTACTTGACTAAATACTCACAAGAAGGGAGGAATTGGTGGTAAAACTCTCCAACAAACAGATTGCTGTGAGGAGCATATTAAGAAACACACACAGGAGATGGAGCTTTGGCAAATGAACATCCAGTGCTTAGCCTCATTTTTATATGGGTATAAATAATTAACACTGCAGAACATTGGTAACACTGCAAAAGCCAGTCAATAGCATTTTCTTTTCCAAAAGGTCAGGTGTATCAAAAAATAAAAAGGGAGGAAAACAGCATTAAGACAACACTTCTGGGTTCTTACAAATAAATTGGTGAGGGAGAAGGGGCTGGTTTTGCATCGCTGCTCTGCCTAAATTGGGATGTAGGCTTGAATTCCTGTGAAACCACCACAGAGCTGGATGTCTGACAGTGCCTCTTGCCCCAGGGTTTTCCTGTGTAGGGACAGGGCTGGGACCACGTGTGATCCCCCTGGGTGGGAGCAGGGCTGTGCTGCTCTGGCCATGCTGTGCTTCTGGCTGCTCATTTCTTCCCAGGGCCACCTGGCTCTGCAGAAATGCCCTGGATCCTCACTGCTGTTGCCACAGTGGGAAGCCACGGTTCTGCCAGTCCTAAAAGCTGCTGAACTTTGAGACCTGGCAGCACCTACCTGGTCACAGTGCCAGAAGCTCAACAGCTTTAATGCCTCTGCACATGGCTGAACACCATAATTCCCATCCTAATTATGACCTGGTCATTGCGCAGAGAAAGAAAGCACGGCCAGACACAGTCCAGTTGTAATCCCTTAACTGCTGCTCAAATGAGCTGTCCTTGTGCTGTCTAATGATGCCAGATTACAGTAGGCAAGGAAAAGCCATGGAAAATTATCAATCTCTGTGTGACCTACAGGAAAGTGCTGGATGCTGAAACCTCTCCCCAAGGGGTAACTTGGCTCACTCTGCATGAATCAGTCTCACCACTTTTAAAAAGTGGACAGGGCAGTCTTTGGATGTGGTCCTCTCCTGCTGTGACCCACAGGTCTTTAAGCTCCAGCAGCATGTGTAGAATGGCATGGGAGGGGAAAAGCTGATGTTCCTGCTGTCCCAGGGAGTTTTGAGAGCAGGGAAGATGCAGCACAGTAACAGAGCTTTCAGAGTCCATTGGAACATCAGCACCCAGGGTGTAACCACAGAGGGACACCTTAAATGGTGGCCTCCACAGCAGCACTTTTACAGCGTCCTCAGGGTAAGCAAAAGTAAAGCCTTTTTGAGAAAAGTGGAGCAGAACATGATTTTTATACCCAAGAATAACACATCTTATATTTTCTTTGCGAATGGGAACATTTCTACCCTCCAGAAAGTACTCTCTCTCTCTCCCAAACTCCCTCAGCTCACATGATAGTTGGCAAAATGGGTTAAGAAGCCTAAATTTCTCTGACAGCTAAAATACAATAACCTGAATAATTTATGCGGCTTCACCCCAAATTAAGAGGCAAACATCAGCCAGTGTGCTGCAGCCACAGTTCCTTGAAATCCTACCTCAGCTTTGGGTATTTTAGGTTTATTTTATTCAAGAAACAAGGATAGAGAAGCAGAGCCATATGAGCAAGCGTACCCAAAATCTCTTCTAATTGAAGGCGACATGAGCTGAAATAATAATAATCCCAGCACCTGTGTTAGATGCATTAGTCCTGTGTGTGACTAAGGTGTTCTGCACACACACCAAACTCCTGCTAAAGCACTTCAACCCATGTTCCTGTACCAGAAGAACAAAAATCTCCATTGCTTCTTGTAAATTACTCCCCAGTGGGATCTTTAATATTAATCTCTTTCTGGTTATTAATCATGCAGAAGGCAAGAAATCTATTTAGGCCATGGAGTAGAATGGGGACTCTCCTTTGTCATTGTGACAGGGGTAGGATGAGGTGTCTTGGAGTGGTGGCAGTGAGCACCATCTCTCCTTGGCATCACCTCTCCTTTGCACCTCCCTGCCTGTGGTGAGAGCACCCTTCAGAGTGCTGTGAGCAAGGCCTGGGATGGAATTGCTGGGGCAGAACCAGTGCCAGGGTCAGTGTGTGAGGACAGATTTCAGAATTTGCTTCTAGGGCACAGTGCAAAGCCCCATCAGGCCTGCAGTGAGGTGTGAGCCTCAGGAACCCCTGAGAGGTGCTGCTTTCCCCTGCCCACCACTGCAGCCAGTTACAAGCCACAGCCATGTCAGACATGGGATGAGCTTGCATCATGTTCTACACACAGCATCCCTGGAAATCTTAAAGATTAAAAATGTAGCAAACCATAAATATTTGAAATCCCCTGGAGCTGGCATATGTACTGTCTTTAAGCAGAGATTTTTGATCTGGTATCTGTTTTTTCTGCAACAGCAACATACCTCTTGCAAAGGGTTTTTTTCCTTCTTCTTCTTCTTTTTCCCTTCTCTGGCAATGGAAAATTTCACATTGCTCTGGCACAGCAGAAGCAGGGCATCACAAATTCCGTTTGCCCAGCTGCACACAGAGGAGCAGAGCTTCAGCCTCTCCTGACCCCTGTGCCAACTATTTCTGCTTTTCTTCTCGTCAGGATTTTGCCCAAGTGTGTGGTGATCTGATGGCATGAGGGATGGCTCTGTAGCGAGGTCACCCTCTGCAGCTGCACAGAACAGGTCTAAAATGGGGAGACTGATTTTGCTGAGCACTCAGGAGGTGCAGGACAGCATGAGCTGTCTGCCCTGCTGATCTGCTCTGAGCCAGAGACTGCCCCGAGGTCCTTCTGAAGGATGTGGGAATCTCTTCCCAGAGTTTAATCCCAGGGATTCTGGTGGCAGTGTGGTGAAAGGGGCAGTGCTTAGCTCTGCCATTCCTCAGATTAAGGAGACAAGTGGTGCATGGTGCAGCATCACTCAAAGCACTGTTTGAATTTAAGTTGTTCTTGAACAGCCTGGGAAGACTGGCAAACGTTCCAGGGCAGGGTGGACAGTCATTTCCTTGAATATTCTCAGACTAACTCTGGGAATGTAATCAGGCTATCTCCTAAATTCTGTGCATCTGCTCTAATAAGCACTCTCCTATCTGCTGAAGAGAAGAGCCAGGAACAGCACCAAAAGAAATTCCCACTTGCATCCAAATGAGTGTTGCCTGGGGGAAGGAAGAACATATTCCTTCCCTTGACTTATAATGGGAGGGAAGAGACAAATCAGAGTTTTGTGATGAAGTAATACAATTTTTATAGCCCAGGATTCATCCAGTTACCCTGTATGATTATATCCAACATTCCCCCAGGGTGTCCCAGCATTGTCCTGCAGTGATTCTCCCTCAGGACCTGAACTCTGCAGACTTTGCTTTGCAAGATATCTCTCTGGAGCTGGAGATTGGCAGCTGTAGTAATTCTCATTAGCAGGCTCATTAGCCTTGGATAGGGATCACCCTGTAGGGGGAGACAGTGGTTCTCCCTGGTAAAACATCCTTTGTGATCAAAGACAGGGAATATCTCACCCTGTTTCCTTACAGCTAAGCTGAAATGCAATTATGTTCTTCCCCAGGCCGGGGAATAGGGAGATAATAGCAAGCACTGACTTCCCCCTGATGAAGTTCTTTTCCAAGCAATTTTTCAGAAGGGTTTCCCCACCCACCTTTGCTCTGCTGATGCTGCAGACCAACCTCTTCAGGGCATCTCAGGGGTTGGTTCTTTCTCAGTCTACTGCTATTTTTAGCCTGGTTTCCCAAGCTAAGAATCCATAATCATGTGCCCCCTCACCTTTGGTCTGGCAGTCCCTCAGACCTCCTGTAATGTTCTCTGAATTAATTGACCAATTTCAGCCATTCTGGATAGCAAAAATTATGTTTCTTTGAGTAAAACAGGCAAAGGAGAGAGATTTGCATGCTTCTGTTAATGAGGGTTGCCATGAGCATTACCTGTCCTGCTTGGGTCTAGATGGCTGCTCAGCACATACACAGGCCTGACACAAACTGATGTTTTTCTTGCTAAGGACCAGTGACATGGGAAAGAAACGGATGGGAAAACTTCAGGGCTGAGAAAGGATTATGTGTGAGGGGTGTTTGTGAAGGAGAACTGGGCTCCTTAAGGCCAGCAGGGATATAGGACATTGACCCACTGGAGAAGGAATTTTATTTGTTTCCAAAATCTACTAGAATTTTATTTGTTTCCAAAATCTAGAAAGGATTTCTGCTGTTAGAAGATGAGGACCTTGTTGAATGTCATATTGGGCACCAAAGACACCAGAGGTACTCCCCATTTAACTCTTCCTTGGAAGAACCTAACTAGGAGAAAGAAAGACCTCACTGCTCAACAACAGCTCAGCTCCCTTAGAGACTTATCTAAACTTCATCTCTTGTAATTCCCAAACTTTCCTTGCAGACATCTATTGAGAAGATCTTCAAATGCTTCTGTTTAGGCAGTACAGCCCTGCACTTACAAGCACTGCTGACAGAGACAGCTCTCATCTGCAGGCCAGCAAATTGCATTGACCCACTTGCCAATGGCCAATGAATTCCTTTTCTTGTCTCTCCTTAGAAAACAGAGTTGTGTCTTCAAATAATCATTTGTTCAACTCACATGTTTTTTAACCTTCTAACAGCTTTGTAGTCAAGATGCAGTTTTGGTTCAGGGCTTATTTGAAGTTGCAAACCTTTTTGAGTGTGTGGGGAAGTTGTGGTACTTCAAGGGGACATGTGTGGCTGTTTCTTTGACCTTTTGAAGTATTGCTAATGGAAGAGGCTATGTATTTACATCACATGGGGAGTTAATTGAAACCCTGGCTGTCTGCTCTTGGCCATTATGTCAGGTTGAATTGCATGTCATTCATCCAGAGCATCCTGAGCCCTCCCCTGATGCTTCTTACCCCCATCAACTTGGATTTCCAAGATAGCAGTTGGAGGGAAGACAAAATTTTCATGTCACTGGCTGGGCAACAAACATGATATTCATTTTGTACAGATTTACTATGTGTCTGGAAAATGTATCATTCCTACATCCACTACATAACAAAGCTGGCCAGCATGGATGGTGGCTGGCTGTGCTCTGCACTGGTGGCTGTCACTGGGAGCAGGATTGCCAGATGTCCTGGCAGAACATCAGCCATGCCCTGGAAGTGGCCAAATGCTCCAACTCTCGCTCTGTATTGCAGGGAGTGGGTGTTGTTGAGCACCTGCAACATCATCAGCAGCCCTCGTGTCCCTGGTGACCAGGAGCTGCTTAAATCACAGCATTGAAATTCTATATGGTGGTTCATAACAATGAGCTTTATTGATCCCATCCACGCTGAGGGCCTGATCCAGCCAGGCATCTGAGCAGGAATATTTTTCTGAGGCAGCAAGTGTGTGCTTTCACTTTTCTTTGCTCCAATTTTAAATGAAAAGCAGGTCCTCAGAGCAAATCTCAGTGGCTTGGGTAGAAGGGGAATCGCATTCTCCTCAGAGTGCCAGCTGCAGCAACATCGTGTCAGAGTGACACAGCACCAGTGTGCCCTGAGAGAACAGACCTGAGCCAGCACTGAAAGGACTGAGGAGCACCTGCACAATCCACTGCAACCTTTCAGGCAAAGGGAGACAGGAGTGGGGAAGTAGCCCATGATGGTGGTGGTGATGATATTCAGCTCAGGGTGATCATTTCTGATCTGCAGGACACGCTGGAGGCAGCCCCGTGACTGTCCTGATTCAACTAAATTGTTGTATCCCACAAATATGATTTCTGCCAGGCTCTGAGCATGAAAGGGTTGAAAGTGGGACTGGCAGTGTCCTCAGCCTGTTTCTCACCTCCATATGCAGCAGTGGGTCATCAGAAGGCCCTTCCCCACTTCTCTCCCTTTTTTTTTTTTTATTTACTGTCCTTTGGGGGCTAGTTGTAGATCATTTTGGAGCACATTACAAGCCAGGAACCTTGCCTGCAAGTGTGAGAAAATATTCAATTTACAGCTGTGTAGGATATTTATAAGGCTGTGTGTAGCTTTTGAATGTTACTTCAGTGGATGTTTTAATTAGGCTCAATCCATCTGGGAACCTTGTGCTGGTGGTGAACCTAACTCCTGTCACTGCAGGTTAGGGTCTGCCACTAAGCACAGCTGAGAAAGGAAGAGATGAATGTGTGCTCAGAAAACCCATTCATTTTAGGAAGACAGAATTTGTCAATACCTGGGGGGTCACGTGGGGGGCAGAGGCATCCACACCTCCCTTTGTGTCCCAGCCTCATGCAGTACTGAGCAAGGGGCTCTGTGCTGGCATCAGCTGCAGAAGTGGATGTGTTTTGCTGATCTCTAATCTGAGGTGCCACAGGAGAGCAGAATCTGCAACAGTGACAAGTGCATTTTATTCTGCTTTTCATCCCAGGCTGGTTTTTTTTAATTGCAGTTGTGTTTTACGGGGATCCGTGTGTTGTGTTGTGACCATTTCACACGTAGAACTTGGAGATCTAATTTAAGAAATCTTAGGAAGCTGCATATTTCCCTGGCTTCTATTTCACTCGTTGTCACACCTGCTTTGATGTATTAAGCCATCACTTGTTGTGTGCATGCTGTTTAATCTTTTTAATTCCTTTGACTGCTAGATGTTGAAAGACAAAAGGAATAAATAACTGGAACAAAGACTGAAACGTGCACTTGAAGCGTGCTTCCTCCTCCTGAAGTTGAGGTTGCTTTGCTTTTACACATAGAATTAGTCCAGTTCACTTAATCATCTTTTTCCTATGGGAAAAGGAGGGATTCTCTTAGGTGAAGTTCAGCAGTTGAGGTGCTCAGGGAACCAGAGAGAGACTCTTGCCTGCCCTTAAGCTTCTTAATTTGCTTGCTAATTAAAAAAAAATTCAAAGCACTCTCCCCAAAATTAAATCAGGGTTTTGTCTTTATACCCATGGGAAAGCTTTTTTCCCCTTTGGTGAGGGAAAACACTCTGGGCAACTCTTGTTTCTAATAACTTCTCCACCTAAAAGGGTGGAGGTACCTACAGTCCAATTAAAAAGCATCTGCACCAATGCACACAGCACAGGCAATAAGCAGGAGGAGCTGGAAGCAGTTGTGCATCTGGAGAACTATGACACAGTTGGAAACATTGGAAACATTATGGGATGACTGGGAGAACTGGAGTGCAGCAGTGGATGGCTGTAAACTCTTCGGAAGGGACAGGCAAGGAAGGAGAGACTGGGGTAGCCCTGTACTTCAGGGAGTGGTTTTATTGTTTGGAGTTTAATGGTGGGACAAGAGGATAGAGGGAGAATGCCAACAAGGCAGGAATCCTGGTGGGAGTCTGTTACAGGTTGTCCAGCCAGGATAAAGAGAGAGATTAAATATTCTACAAGCAGCTAGAAGAAAGGTTTGCCCACAAAACTGATTGACTCGCCATCCCTGGAGGAATTTAGAAGATGTATAGAGGTGGCACCTGGGGGATCGGGGTAGGGGTGGATTTGGCAGTGCTTGTTAATGGTTGGAGCTGCTGACCTAAAGGTCTTTTCCAACCTAAATGAGTATGATTCCATGAATACTGACTAGAGGCACTGTCTTACCCAAGTGTCAGAGGCATTTACAATTCAGCCTCCAGCTGGGAGGTGACCATGCTCTGACACTTGCCCTCACAAACATTTACAGAGACTTTCTGGCTGGAATAACATGCTGTAATTAAAGTGAATTTGTGTGCCATACAGATTGAGGGGCTGAGGCCAGAATAGGCTCAACACTCAGAAAGGTGAATGAAGTTTTCTCATCCCAGGGGCCTTGTTGATCAGCAAGATTTACTGTTTGCTGTTAAGAATCCGAAATCAATAATCATCAGACAATAACACATTGATAATGAAGCACTTGCTGCCTGCATGTGCCTGGTGCTGTTTTTGCCCCTTTCTGATCTGCAAAGCCCCAGGTACCCTGGCATGGCGATGTGCTCTGCTGCAGCTCCCTGCATTTCTGTCCTGAAAATGGAAAGGGATTATTTTTGTATGCTTTTGAATGTGTGAACATTTCTAATTTTCCTGCCTGCTCCTGGGGCTTAAGCTTTGTTAACATTTTGGTAATGAAGCTGTGCCTTAAAAAACCTTTTCACAAAAAAAAGCATTTAAGCAATCAGTTCAGAGCAACCAAAGTCCTGTAGCTTCAGAGTAGCTACGTTGCCTTGTTCATTTTTTCCATTTAATGGCATTGCCTCCCCTGCTCACCTCACACGCTTACTTCAGTGGGAATAGTCAAGTGGGAGCTCCAAAATTCAAATTATATTGGATGTGTTCTTTTGTTCCCTTTGAAGAGAGGTATAAAAGGCCAGGCTGTGAAAATTTAAGATTGCATTTTTGTTGTACTTAGGAATGTATTTATTACCTCGTGTCTCAATCTCTCTGTTGCCTTACTTTGTGCCCACCTATAGAAAGGATCATAGTCTGTCACAGCAGTGAGAGAAGGAAATCCATTTTCTCTCCTGTGCTTTGAGAAGGATAAGTGTCAGACCACCTCTTGAAGAGGAAGAGCTGTAATCCAAGATCCCAGGGAGGTGCTCCCAGCTGCTCCCAGGAGCAGCAATTATCTCCCATCTTTGCATGTCCTGGATCATTGCAACAAATACAGTATCCAACAGCACCTTTAAGAGACTGGCAGAGCAGAATATTTCCATCCTCTGACCCCATCCTGTCACAGCACTGTCATATGGCTGGGCATGGCAAACATTAGGATTGTGTCCAGGAGGTTAAAACTGAGGCCCTTTCAGCTGAGACTGCAATTTGATTTTCCAGCTGGCCTCACAGTCCTGCTTATGCATCATCCATCCCTCCAATATAACCTGGTCCAAACAGTGAGAACCAGGATTTGTTTTCCGAATTTGCACACTCAAAAACTATTTTTGCAAGCTCTTCTCAATGTGAGCCAGGATCCTTCTCAGATACATGCACAACCTATCTCATGGTATTTCTGCTTTTCTCATGCTGGTATTTTAATTCAAGCTGAAAGGTACAACTAATGCAAAGTATTCTTCCTGCAAAGGATTCAATAACCTGGATGTCAGACACAGAGAACTGGTCCATGTATCATTCTATAGGCTAAGTTTGACTCTAGGGGTAAATATTTAATCTTTTTCATTTGTTTAGTGATAACTTAATAGACAAATGACAATGCCAGAGAAATAATGGTATTAGAAAAAGTTGTTGCAATCTCGTTAGTAAAGACATAAACATTTTTAATTAATAAAGTGTTCTTCAAAAATGCATTATTTACTGGTTTGAATAGTAATGAGAAAACAATTTATCCTATTTAATGAACCATTTTAAAACATTTTTTTGACAGAGAGAGCAACAGACTGTTCCCTTTGGCATTTTTCTTCTTCTCCTGTTGATACTTGCTTATAAAACCAAACAGACTAATATGGTGAAACAAAGTAAGACTTTTCAGAATCTGGGCCATGAAGTCAGGTTTAGCTCACCCCAGTTATCTGGGGAATGCTTTACTCTCTCCCAGACCAGGCTCTATTGAAACACATTACTGAAGAAATAAGAGCAGTTGACATTGTTGAAATGTCACCTCTTGGTAACCTCAGTTTATTCAGGGAACAAAATGATCTCTCAGTACAAACCTGTCCTGATAATCTCTGGAGAAATCCCTCCATAAGACTATTTAAAGGTTATCTGCAATTTGGCTGGAAAATAGAGTCAAAGCTGTTAACACGACTCTGTCTTTGTAAAATCCTGGAAAGTTCAAAGTGTTTCTGAGTTGTCAAGTGCAGAGATTTTGGCCTGCTTAGAGCTATGGCAAATACTCCTGAGGATTCTTGTCAGAATTTAGAAATGTATTGATCAGGATGAGTAAGAGGAAAAAGAATAAAAAGTCAACGTGAAGCATTCTGAAACTGAAATGCAACGATCAAGCAACAAAACATAATCAAAACTTATCGAAGACCTTTTCTGACACTAAGAATATGTTAATTAGTGTACATTAATTCTATCAAGTGTTCTTTCACACTGTGGAGGAAAAGGTTAGATTGCTGCTGAATTGGAACTCATTATTGGATTTACATGTCTTGTTTTTTACAAAATATGTGAATGCACAGTGGAACAAATGGGGAAAATGAGACTTTTCTTGATGCTTACAAAACAGTCAGAAGCCGGTCAGCCCCAACTGAGTGTTCAGATGGAGACAGGGGAGCCACAGGGACAATTTCCCTTATCTGGACACCTGTGTGGATGTTTTGATTAGATCTGTTTCATGCATCTTTCCTTCTGACCTCCTGCTTGATGGGCTTGCTCTGTCTGGTGACGCTGTGATGAGTGGGATTGGCCATCTCAGGCAAAGCAAAGGGGAAAGCTGGGCAGAAAACAGGAGCAGGATGAGGAGAGGGCAGAGTGGACCCACCCTCAGTGTGAGCCTGGCAGATCCTTGCTTCTCCACAGTGACAGCTGATGAGTGAGAGGACCTTTGGAAGAGATATTATAGCAAAGACAGAGCCAAACTCTTCCCAGAGGTGCACAATCTACAGACAAGAGACAAGTGGGCGCAAGCTGCAGCAAAAAGCATTTCTGGCTGTATATATATTAAAAAAAAGATTGATATGAGTTTTTTGAAATAGTGAAACAGGGGCCCAGAGAGGTGTGGCTCTGCATCCTTGGGGCTTTCAAGATTTGACTACAAAAGACCTTCAGCAGCCTGATCTTGCTTTGAAGTTAACTCTGCAGGCAGTCTCACTAGGTGACCTACAGAGATCCCTTCCAACCTAAATTATTCTACAATTCTAAGAAAATGAGGCTTATGTTTTATGAATAGGCACCGTATGGTACAGCAAACAAATACAAGAAAGGAATGAAAAGTTATTTCTCTTTTAAAAATTAAGCATTTCTTTTCCCTTGCCAAGATTTGGGTGAAAGATTTCCTTAGCAACACCAGAATGTATTTTTTGGCAGAGAAGGGGTGGTGCAAAAGTTCTGTTCCAGCACAGTGTAGGTGCTTGGCCCATCAGCAGGTGCAGTGTGAAAAGACAGATCTCTGAACCCTAAGTTTGGCAGGTTTAAGTTCAGGAAAAAAAGAAAAGGAAACCATCTGTACCTCAAGTTCTGCTGAAACAGAGTTAAGCAATGAAAGACAAAGTATCTTTACAGCAGTCACCTGAGCTTTTTTCTTTTTATTTGAATGCTGCCAAGGACTAAGAATAATGTTATACCAAATGTTCTTGCAAAAATGGAGAAAATAGCTGTGGTCGAGCTCTATAAAGCACCTGACCAGCATTTCAAATACACCTTCTCCCCCTTCCTCCCTTGGTCAGCAGTCTCTAGGAAATGAGAAACAATCACTTTGGTGGTGTTCTCCCCAGTGGGCAGCCTTGCCTGTAAGTGATTTGTCATTTAGCACAGTTAAATGAGGGATCATGTTTTTGTTTTTCCCCCGTTAGCCAAGCCGTGATCCTGCTGCTGCTGCAGTGAGTGTGCTCCCCTCCCTCTCCTCTGCCAAACAAAAAATCCAGATCTGTCTGGCCTGGAGTGCTGCTGTACTTCACAGCCTGGAATAGCCAGGGAACCATCCAGCCCCAGGAACAGCTCCAACATGGGCTGAAGAAAATGATAGGAGGCAAGGAAAATTATGTGAAGCTAAGCCCAGCAGCACTGGTGCCCTGCAGCCCTTTGCCATGGCTCTGAAATTGCTTTTCCTCTCTTCCACTGGGTGGGGAGGAGTCACTCCAGCCCTTCTCCCTTGGGAAGGGCTTTGAGCTGGTTGCATAAAGAGCAATAAGGTCAGATTTGCAATTGTGAGACACCTCTTTTGAGCCTGTCAGAAGTTAGCAAGCCAAACTACCCCTAAATTTGGGATGGTCCCTGCAGTGATGTCTGTGACCAAGAGATAACTGCCCAGCTCTTGCTGGTGGTTTTTGTCTGGGATGAGAGGCAAAGCTGACTGGGGCCTATTCTCCTTTGACATGTGGTCCAGGAGAGGTTCTGCATATGGGGATAACAGAGCATACCAGAAGCAGTTTCATGTAGCACAGGGCCTGAATTAATCTTGGATATATGAATGTCTCTAAACCTGTATGATCCTATTCTCCACTGCAAAAGGATTATTGTTACTGTGAAGGTCTACCTGCAGACAGATACTACAGCTCTTTACCAGCTGCTTTAGACAAATCATAAACCTGTTCTCCTTATTTTCTCTTTCTGTCACCATATGCCCGCAAATGTACAATAAATAAACAAATAAAAGAAGAATATGGCTGTTAGTCAAAAGCAAGCATCAAGGAGGTGAGAACATCTCTCTCCAGAACGACTAGTGCCTGGAAAATGAGCCTTGAGGGGAAAAAAAATGAGGGGAAGTCATGGAAATGAACAACAGGAGAATGCTACAAAATGTTGTTGCTTCTCAGTAGAATTTTACCCATCAGCTTTGACATAAGTACCATATTCCGGCTGTAAAACATAATTAGAGCAGTGAATCAGAAAGGAGCTGTCCATCGAACGGCACAGTGTGTTCTCAGCCAAGGAGAGGGATGTGAAACTCATGCAAATAAGGCTGAGTTCCCCTGCTTCCTCCTTAGGAAACTGAGTGTGACACAATCAGCAAAAAAACGTTTGCAGCGAACTGCAAATCTCACATGCTGCTGGGAGCTGGAATTCACCTGCGAGCCCTGCAGAGTGGAGGGAGCTGCCTCCCTCCATCAGCTGCTGCTCTCCCAGCTCCCCTTGCAGAATGCAACTGTTCCACTGAGTGCTCCACACCTCCCTTTGATGGGAAAGCCATGGCCAAACTCAACAGATTTGGATGAGAGTTCGAAGCCTGTTCCAGGACACGGCAGAAAAAGTCCTCCAGCTCAGTGGTGTGGGCTCTTCTGATGTTTGCCAGGCTTGATCCAATCATCCATCATCTTATCAACTAAGCTGGCTTTGTGCACAGAGGACCCAAAAGCTGGGTTTTTTAAAGGGCCTGTTCAGAATAAAAAGCAGGCTTTCTCTCATTTTGGTTTCTTCAGGGTTTTATCTGTGCTTTTTTGTTTTTTCCCTGCTATTCTACATCTTGGTAGTCTATGTCTACAGCATGATAGGCTATAATGTTATTTAGATATTTAGTGCTGCATTCCTGATCCTCAGAGTTGCATTTGCATTGTGTCACTCTCTCCCTGTCTTGACCTACCAAATCTACTTTCAGGCTGGGAAATTCAAATACACATGGCTTATTCCCAAACACTGTCCCTCCAGAGAATTTGACAGAAATGGCCTAAATTATATTCTTCTGCAAGCCAAACCTTCATTTGATCCTGGTTACTGGGAACAGGGCAGACCTGACCATAAATCTGAGTACATTACACATCCAGCTAACAGACTGAGTTTTATAATGGCTTTTGACTGCTTAATGTTGCGCTGATTTTGGAGACACAGCAGCAGCACAAGTAACACAGGCAATCAATGCTGAATGGGTGGAATTTCACTGCTTGCACATTCCCTACAACTAGGACTTTGTCCCTGAGGAGCTTCTGGAATCCAACAAAAAATTGCTTATCCTGGTTAATATTTGAAATGAAACACATCCTCCGTGCCCCAAGCTGACCCAGAATCTGTGACTGAGGAACATCTCCTGCCTCGTGGCCAAGCTCACAGGGATGCCTGTCCCTGAGGAATCCAAAATCCCTTTCATTTGTGCAAGGGAAATTATTTGTGTGCTAAATGTAAATTCATCTTAGGGAAGCACAGCTGGTAGCAGTGGCCTCCTCAAATGCATTCAGCTCTCCAAAGGCTGCTGATTCCAAACTACACGTGCTGGCTCCTATCTTGTACTCTGAGGATATTTTCCCCTTAGGTACTTGCAGTGTGTGTGGGCAGCACTCAGCTGTGGTGTATAACAAGCAGGATTTGTCTATCAGCACTGTGTCATTTTGGCAGCACAGGAAGGATCATTCTTTGATATGGAATAGCCAAGGTTTTGCTGAGTGGTGATAACCAACCTGAGCTGGGCGCTTCTGTACACTTCAACTGTGCCTCATCAGACCCTTTGTCTTTGAGTTTCTTGGCTCACAGATTGAATTTTCCTCTTGAAAGTTTCTCCCTTACGTAACTGATAGAAAACCACTGGGATTTTGAGACAAAACCAGGTACCTGAACATAAGTTTGGCATTCCAGGTGCCCAAGGGTAGCAGAGACTGGCAAATATATCCAGGACTCAGTGGAGATTTTAGAAACCATTAGCTGAATACCAGGCAGCACATCCTACAGGTATCTGAAGGCATTGTGGACACGATGCTTTGCAGCTGGATATTCCTCATTTCTCCTCATGACCCTTCTCAAAAAGTTTTGGGGTCTCTGTGAAAGGACTTTTTGATTTCTCACTAACTTGCTTCAGCCAAGAAGAAGGAAGGGCAAGATGGCAGTAAAAGAAATAAATAACAGCAGCTCTCTGTGAAAGACCTTTGAGGATCTGCAATTGCTATTAATATTAATGCCAATCTGAGTTACTAGGCACCAGAAAGAGGCAAAACACTCTCTGCCAGACCAAACACATATCAGAGAGATGGAGAGAAACCACTGAAAGTAACAGCAGTCACTGCTGGCTCCACATGCCCAGAAACCCTTCCCAAAATCTGTCCTTGCCTGAACTGAGTTCCCTGTAAAGAGCACATTTCACCAAGTGAGCTTGTCAGTGCTTTGTCCATGCATCTGTCTTTTGTCTATGGTGGCCTCCTTCCCTCTCTGAAGTTAAAGATCTGCTGCCCTTTCTTTCCCAAGTCCCTTTTGCTCTCTGCTCCCACTCTGTTGGCCATGGTGGCTGAGCAGTAACAGCTCTGCATTGCTGTTGTGTTGCCCTTCCAGATTTATTTCATTACATCTGGCTGCTGGGTTAACAGCCAGTTGTTAGAGCCCATAAGGATGAGTTGCTTTTTCCACACTTCTTTTTTAATCTAAGAATGCAGGGAGATTGTCCCAGCCCAGTGGAATATGGCTGAACCTCACTGGCTGGATGAATTGAAGAAATGAACACGTATCTAGGTTTTAGCATCAAATGTATCATTTTCAGCGTAATGGCATCCCTGCTATTAACTTAGCAAGAGAAGAGGAACCTGCTGGGAATCATTTTTCCATTTTTGTTTTAATCAAGAAATCAGTAAATTAATATTAGCTCTATGAAAACAGCATGGCCTTTTTGTTTTCCCTGTTGAGTATTTATTCAGGTTTTTGAACAAGTTCTCATCATTAACTTCTTATGTTTTCCACAAATTTTGAGTATTTCTGCCAGTCAGGTCCAAGTAAGAGCTTATAGCAGTTTTGTTTGGATGCCAGTTAGTGGATATCTGTCACAGGAGTCAGAAATGTCCTGGTCTGATTTATGTTGGGAATGATCCAGCTGAAGGGCACCAGTCACACTCCATCATGCTCAGGGGAGAGGAAGGAAACACACCTGAGTGTGTGGTTAGGCAGAACCCTGGTGGGTTCTAGCCCTGAAGTCTCATTATTTACTATTTTTCTTGCTCTTTTCTCTTTCATTGTGTTTTCTCATGTCGTTGATCTTACTTTTTTTTAATAAATTGCCCTCTAAAACAAGGGTATGAATACAAACTTCACAATACTTATTTCCTTTCCCATAAGTGTTGTATTTAAATACATCTGAGACTGTCTAGAGGGGTCATCTTATGCTACAGAAGCTGTTGCTAGAGAAATAGAAAATAAGAGATCTTGTAAAATGAAAGGTTTCCATAATTTTCTACACTGCGAGGACTTCTAGTTGAGAACTTTATTGCATATTTAATAAAAGAATAAAATTATTTTTAATTGTGGTTTCTTGTCACTAGAGCTTGTCATTGCTTACTAAACTCTCTGTAACAGAAAAAGAAAAGAACACCTCCGAAGTTCATTTAGAAATTTTTAGTGTTTTACTTGCTTTGGATGTATTATTAACTTTGATATTTCATGCCCATTTATTCCATCAAAATTAGCATAACCATTTCCTACCAATAAAATAATAATTGTTCCTTTCTATTATTTTTGTTACTAGAGAAGTGAAATACAGGGCTCTGTTTTCATCTTTTACTTTCCAGGTCTTTTGTAGTACAATTGCAAAATTAGGTTTTTGTCCTATCAAATGATTCAAGTCTTTCAAAATTATTTCTGCCCCACACTTCTGGAAGAAAAATCATGTCTTAATATGTTTTTTGAGACAGAATCTTTATTTAGTTAATTTGGAAATCTCACAGCAGTTTGAAACATCTTCTCTTATTCAGAAAGATGATTTATTTTTTACCCCATGTAAAAATTCTTACTAACTCTCTAGCTAAGTAAGGTAAATCAAGGTTCTTTTGAAAGACAAAAAAACAAAACAACAAAAACAAAAGAAACCCCAACCAAAAAAAAACAACCCCAACCCAAAAAACCAATCCCAAACTCCCTTACATGCAAAAGATTTTCTGAAATCTTTTGAACAAAGAAATTAATTAAAACTCAGAAATTAATTAAAACTTTTCATGATTGCTAACCTCAGTTATACAGATTCTTTTCTTAAAGAAGACAGTGAATTATCTTTTTTAAAAAATTAAAATCACCAGCTCTAAATCTGAGTGTTAAGCACAAAAACAGGGAAGAAGGGCAAGCTTTCAGTCTAGTGCCTTCTACAACAGAGTAATTTAAAAATAAAAACTAGAAAGAGATGCAGAGATTGGCCTGAAATCTGATCTGAATTCTTTTCCTGGCAGGGGAATAAACCAGGTACCTTTATCAGCCTTTCCTGTTGTGACTGCATTTCTTAGCAGTGCCTTTGACTTGACAGGTTCTGGCAGGCGTTTTGTTCTCATCTGGGGTGAGAAGCTGCAGGATTTAACACACGGGGCTGCAGCAGCCTGCAGCTCTTACAGGTGCACCTTTGCCAGGGCAACTGCAGGAGCAAATGTGCAGGGGAACCTGTGGTGCCAGGGGTGTGACACAGGTGCCACATCCAGGGGTGGCTGTGACTCGTGGAGGAGGTAGGATGGACACCCACCTGTAACATTCAGAGCTCCTCCATTAATTTATCTGACTGGAAAGCTGAGGAAGTCAGTCCTGCTTTTATCTCTGGGGGAAAAAAAAGAAAACCAACAAACAAAACAAACCCTTCTAGATGTATAAAAATGCTTTTACAAATCTCAGGCATCCACTCCAATCTGGGGGCCACACACCCATGTGCCTGCTGTCTGCACCTCTGACTTGTTTTACTTGCATGGGGAAGATGGTTTGAGTCCCTGCCCCAAACCCAACACTCTGAGCAGAGTGTGCATGAGCAGAGACCCCCTGACACCTGTGTAGAGAGCCCTGGGCTTGTTCTCTCCAGAGCTCCCCAGGATAAGCTGGTCCCTGCTGCAGCAAACTCCATCAGCACGTACCAGACTTTCAATCTCAGACTCTCAGAAACAGACCCATCTTCAAAATCTATAATGCAGTTCACAGAGTCAATTTTTCATCTAGTGCTCCACGTCTGGGGTGAGCCAAGTTTCTGAGACTTGCAATCTGGGTGTTTTTTGCCTTTCTGGGGTTTTTTTTGTTGTTTTTATTTTGTTCGGTTGGTTTTTTCCCTTTCCTCTCTCAGATGATTAATGTGAGTCATTGACTGTTTTTTTCTGCTTCTCTGATGATTTGATTGGCTTTTTAAGGCCAAGATGAACCCAGTACCTTGTGGAAATACTTGAAGGCCTTTGCTAATTCAATTAACTCTAAACTAAATTCTTCTTTGTGGGAGGAAGTTAGTGAAAACTGCCTGGTGGGGAAGGAATTCCACTCAAACCTCAGTCCCCTGTGCCACTGCACTGACCTGTTTCACAAACATCCCTGAGAATTGCAGGATCCAAGAGAGATGCACGTTTATTTCTGGGACCATTAAGTCAACATTTAGCTGATTGAAGCATAGGACTAGAAGGGACAATTTTGAGTCATCGAGTCCTGTCCTTTCCATCAGAGGCAGACTTACAGAAAGTAGGTGTCCAAGAAATATTTGCAGAGCAGCTGCTTTACCTGCCCTCAAAGAACGTGTCCCACTGCCCTCCACCCCACCTCAGTGGCCTGGATGAGAGATGAAAACAAAACCCCACAGCTGTTCTTCACAAGGGAAGGCAGCAGGAGAGATAAGAGTGTCCTAGATTTTCCTAGAGTAGTGTGGCTGTTGTGTAAAACTTGTGGGTGAGCCAGTGCACCAGACCACACAGCACACCAGAAGGGACAGGAAAGTTTAGCTGACATCAGGGAAAGAATTCTCATCGTCTCACACAAAGCAAAATAACCAAACCCCCGCACCTGGCAAAATAGGCAATCTCCCTCCAGAGCACAGAACAAGCCTGGGCCCTCCCCAGGGGCTCTGTAGCTGTCTGCACACAAATGTGGTGCTCTGGTGAGTTGTTCAGTGCTGGAGGAAGGAGCTGAGCAGAGAGATCTGGATGTCATCACTCCATTTCCAGAAGGAAACCCCTCATTTCAGTCTCTCTCCCTGTCTGAGGGAAGGTGAGGGGCTGGGACAGTGCCTGCCACTTCCAGGCTGTTTCTGAACTGAGGAAATGGGCAGCACAGGGATAAGTTCCCAGATCAGATGACCCATTTTACTTGAGCTGAATTGAAAAATTTGCATTTCATTTTTAACTTCGGCTTAACATTTAAAAGAAAAATCTCACAGCCTCCAAAACAGGACTAACAAAAGGTTTCGCTTAAAAGAAAATCTGAATCAATGCACTGAGAGACTCCTAGATTTCTTCATACCACCTCTCCAGAAAAAGCTGTTTTGCACCTCACAGATTTTAGGTGCTCACAGAATTCTTTTTTTTTCCCACCTTTGAGCATGAAATGCTCAAGAGTCATTGCTGAGCACTGCAGTGGGCTTCTGTCCCTCTTCTCCAGCTGAACCTCAAAAATGCAGGGACCTCAAAAAAAAAGCATCTCTTTGGTTTAAATCACTCTCATCAAACCAGTGTGTCCTCTCCTGATCACTGGGATGCCTTTGCTCTCCAACATCATTGTCTATTCACTTCCCACGTGGTTCTGCCATCAGTCAACCCAGGAGATCTGAGTTTCAACCAGAATCATTTATGAAGCAGCAGCAAAAGTGCTGGTGGATTAAAATATGCCATGCTGTTTGTTGTTGTTTTAAATCTGATGTCTTTACTGAGGGAAAACATTTCCAGGGATAGGTTTGTAGTGTTAATAAAAATCTGAAGCAAGTGAACAGGAGAAGGAAGTAGGAGGAAGGTTTTGAAAACACTTTTGGAGGGGAGGGGTGGTTGTGGGGGAAGCCAACATGAAATGGAAGTTAAAATGAAAGGTGCAATGATTTGAGAAAAGGCACTCAGCTGCTTCCCTCTTTCCTTTCTCTGCCTTTCTTCCCTGATAAACATATGGATGGGAGAGTGGGAACAGATTTAGGGTAGGAATGCAAATGAGGTTTACATGGAACAGCATCCTGTCCATGGCTGCTGGAGGAGCCTGGATGTGTCCCAGGTTCCCAGGCAGAGGTTTGCTCAGGTACAGCAGGAGCAGCAGGTGCCTCCAGGCTTCACTCACGGGCTCACACAGCCAGAGTTTGGCTGTGCCAGGTGCAGAGTGGGGAAATGGGCCTGATCCAAACTTGTGATTTGGATTCTGGATAGCTTTAGTGGCCCTTGAGGGTATGTGGCTGCTCACACATTGTGCTCAGCATCTCACAGAAAAAGGCTAATGTTGGCTGAGGCTTTGATGTTGTTCCATTAGCCTGTGCCTCGCCTTGGACAGTCTGTCACACAAGCCAGGCATCCAAAATATAGGTCAAAGGGCTTCTTGTTGTGATACTCCACTAAAAACTTCTCCTGTATAAACTTCAGGAGAATTACTGCAGTGTCTGAGGGTTTTTAATAGTCTGAGTGGCATTTTCCTCAAATCTGCATGCAATTTCAAAATCCCCTCACCTGATATTTGATGTCTACCTGGGGCTGGCAGCCCCAAGTACACAGAAGAGGGCAGGAAGGATTGTCCTGTTGTCACTGTGCTGTCTCACATGGGAGCAAGGATTGCATTGATAAGTAATAAATGCCCAAAAGCTCTTCCTTCCCAGCCCCTGGAAATCCATGGCAGCAGAAAGGTGAAGCACCCAGTCAAGGTGCCCAACTGCTCTGGACACTACCTGAGGGACACCAGCACCTCCAGAGGAAAGCAAAATAAACTGCTCCCTTCCACTGACTCTACAGGAGGTTAAAGTTAGAGTAATTTGGTTGTACTTTAATAGATCTGGATTAATCTTTCCTCAAAACCTGCTCTTGGCAACATCTTTTCCTTTCTGGGATGCCATACATCCACTACCAATGTTCCTCTATCCACGCTTTTGAGTGAAGGAAACCAAGGAATGGGTGGGGAGGAAATAATACTCGACAACTGAAACCTTTTATTTTAAGGGTTGGAAAATGGTCACATAAGCCTGGCTGTGTTCCCCCAAGTTGGAAATATTGTGAGCTGGAGTTTGGCACAATGCTCTCTTCTCAGTGACTAAATATCTCATTAGTTTGGGCCGTAGGATGTGAGGGGGATAGCTGTTGTCAAAATGAAACATTATGAAAAAGGTAGATCTCAGGATGTGCTCTTAAAACTTCCATGTAACTACTTGGCATTTCTTCTTAACTCCCAAAAGGACTGGATTTAATGATACACTTATCTATTGTGTGCTTGACCTCATGTCTGGTCTCCCCAGAATGGCCCAAAAAATCAATGGCAAGACTTTAATCAGCTGTAATAAGTTCATGGAAGAGAATAATTTACCAAGGCCACTCTGTGGTATGCATTTGCACCCTGGTTCCAACTGATTTTTTATGTCAATTATTAACTATGAATCAGGATTGGAGGGAAAATAATCTGTGCTTGGTCAACCTTGTGCTTTCTGAGATTTTCAGATGATAAGACCAGCAGCCCTCTCTGCCCCTTATCCTTCTATTGCAGCATTTAAGTGATATGTTTCCCTCCTAAATTATCTGTGGTGATTTTTCTTCTCTACTTTTTATAAAGTAGAGCAAAAACATGCTGTGGTTGGAGAAAACAAAAAATATCTTATTCATTAGGACTCCAAGCAACTTCAGCCTGGGCTCAGGGGCTAGAAAATAGCTTGGATGATTTGTGCACAGATTAGGTGAAGCTTTCGTACACAGTCATACACTTCTGTAGTAAACAATTTAAAACCAAAATCTTAAAAAGAAAAGAACAAACCTCACAGTATCACACAACTCTGAGAGTTATTATTTTTACATAAAAAGGTCTATCTGGGCTCTGCTAAAAGCTAGCAATTAGCTTGTACTGCAAGGAGTGGAAGGCAGACAACGAGTGGCACCTCAGAGGTTTTCTTTGCTGTTTCACTGCTATTGGGTCCATCAGAGAGATGTCATCACCATGACAGTGAGGGAAAAAAATCAAACCCTTTCTGAGGAACAGCATGCTCAGCTCTTCAGCTGTGTGCTTAGCAGAGAGCGAGCCTGGTAGCACCACGGAGGTAATTAAATCTTACTTTGTCTCTTTTGAACATTGTAATTACACCAATTATAAGTCAGATCCTGATGTTTTTAAAGGGGCTTCTGAGAGCTCAGCTCCTTGAGACTGACATTATGAGGCACATAAGGTGGAAGGGATGGGTTTGTTTCAGGGTGGCCCCTGGCTGCCAGTTGAACAAACACCTTTTCCTGTGGGTTTCTGGTGTACAGACAATGGACACCCAAGCAGAGAGGGGAATCAGAGAGTTGGGACACAGACTGAGTCTGTTAATGGTCTTGCATCTTTGTGCTGTGGAAGGCAAACCTAGAACTGGCTCCTGCAAATCCTTTGCCTGTAGGAGCTTCTGGGACCTAGGGGCAGGCTCTGTCCTGGGCAGGTCTCCTAGAAAGCTGTATTTTTAAGAGGAGGCAATACTACTAATAAATTTTGCTAATAATAAGCCTTAGCTCTGCTACTCCTGGGAGTATCTGGGAGGCAGCAAAGTGTGCTCACCTGTGGAAGGATTACTGACAGTCTGAAAAGTAAAAGTCATGCAGTGATCTCAGTCCTCCTAATGCTGTTACAGCAAGTGTGAAAAAGGGGCTTGTGTGTGTTTCCACTCTATACAAGGACCTTGTGCTCAAATGAAAAAAAGTCCTGCTCAGGCAAGGGATTAGGCCACTGCCAATTTTCCTAGGCTGACAGCACTGCTGAAATAGAAAAAAAACTCAAATATTATTTCTCATACCCCTGCAGCTTCCCATAGCCTTGCTTTGGAACTCTGCCTAGCAGTGCCAGCACAGGCAAGGCTCCTCCTTCCTGCTCCCCTGGTAGCATCTCTAAAAGCTCTTCACTGAATGACAAACAGACTGTGAGAACACAGGGGCTGGACATTACACTTCATTGGTAAGCTGAGTATTCCCAGACAGCTCAAAAACAGGAGCTGCACTGCCAGACTCCAGCCCCTGCCTGTGCTTAGAGTCACAGGCTGCACCTCTGAGGGCTTCCAGGTACCATCACTGACGTGGCCTTCTGGAGCCATGAGGGGTGATGGTGATTCCAGACCAGCAGAGAGAGCTCTTGATATGCACTCATGGCTGAGGACATTGAGAAAGCACATCACAACCATTTCCATGGCAACTGGCTTTGATGGACTTCAGGGCAGTAGGAAACTAAAAAACAAGTTGACTCTAGGGCAAGGGAAGAAAAACTGTGGTTGTAGGTATTGTGTAAGTGCTGGGTGTGGGTGGGGAGGCATTCACCTACCTGAGGGTGGAACTTAACCTGAGCCACTGCCCAGGTCATTCACCTCAGTCAGGGCCCAGCTTTTGCCTGCTGCCAAACTTGTGAAGTCTTATTTTCATTGGTGGCCTCTTCTTCACTGTTTCTATCACTTTGGGAAAATAATTGCTTAAAATCCATAAAACCTCTGCATGGCAGGGGTCTCCTATGGCAGCAATCTCAGTGTGACCTTGGAGTCTTCTGTGAGTACTGGACTTTGGGTTCAACAGGGCAATTCTGCACAGTAATGGGCTTTGGAGAGTAAAGCTCAGGGATACACTGTCAGTGGGCTTGAAAAACCAAGCCCCAAATAAAGCACTTTTGGGAATCTGTGGCAAAATCTATGTAGCAGTGCATGTATGGGCAAAGTGAGTGAGTCAGGTGCTGGGAGAGGATTGCATTAATTTACTCTCCTGTGAATGTCATATTCAAGAGACAGAGAAGCAGTGCCACATGGCAAAAACCAGCATGGATTAAGCACAACTCCTATTCTTTCCTGAAAAGAGCTCTGGGTATACTGGTAGTCTAAGGCTAATTGGAGAGGGCTTGTGATGGTCCCACTAGAGAGAGAGGAATGATCCAGTCACTCCTGCTGAGCTGAGTTAAATGCTTCCAGTTTTTGGGTTACACTCCAAGAGACAGGATGCTTGGCCAGGCTTACTTGTTCTGGTGTGAGCCCGAGGGAGCTTATTGCTCAAAGAAACTGAGTTTCCTCACATGCAGAGGTTTGCAAAACAGCTGTTCAGGACAGAGCAGAGCCCAGACAAGAGTTTTTTTTCTTGCCTTGTCTTCTCCAGTGATATCAACCTAAACCCCAAAAGCTGGAGCAAGAATGCTCTGAGCCGTGTGCTGCTGTGGGCCAAATCTGTGTGCACTGACCTGGAGGCTTAGAGCTACCCTTTGGTGTGAAGAGAGAGGTGTTTTCCTGACTAAGCACTTAGAAATGAGAAAGTGGGCCAGAGACATGGAAGCTGTGAGCCCACAGAGCACCTTGGACACCTGGTTTCCATCAGGCAGGACATCCTGCCAGCACGGGGCTGTTGGAGACTCCTTCTGTCGGGCCTCATTAGCACCCCGAAATCACAGCTACAGCCCTCCTCACACGCTTGCCTCTGGCTCAGTTGTCATTCCCGTCCCCACCCCTTTCTGTTTGGCATTCTGGAGTTATTTATTTATATCAGGAGAGACAATGGCAGTGTTTCACAGGTGGTCGCAGTGGAATACTAAACAGGCAGGACCGGTCCCGCAGGTGCCGCAGGATGTGGAGTTGATTTGTCCAATCCTACGTGACTAATATTAAATATCACCATATGGAGCTGAAGTCTTCCCCAGGAGTTTATCACTAATTCATCTAAGGGTGACTTTTGTTGTCAGTGTTAAAGTAACGCTGGACTTTTCTTTCTTTTTTCTATGTTGCTACACTGCCTTCCTTTCTTGTTTTTTGAGGCTTTGTTTTTTGTTTTTCTTTTCCTGTTTCTGAGAACTACTCAAGGCAAACAGAAATATTAATTAAACTGTTTAAAAAATAATCTCTGCGGAAAGGTTATTCTTGCACCTAGATATGTGAATGGAAAGTGTGTAATTTCGTTGCAGTGGGAAAAAATAGCTCACTTCCCACCTATCTCTTGTGAAATCAGCTGCTTAGCTGTGAACCTTATTCTTAGCAGAGAAGCAGAATTTATTCCGTGTAAACAGTATCATCTATCAACTGGTTTGGTTTTTTTTTCTGTTTGCACAAGTATTTTGTGAGTTTATATTTGCCAGCTGAACTATTTAGCCGGCAGTTTTAAGGGAATCAATTCAAGCCTTTCATATGGTGAAAGTTGTTCACCTTGACTCTTCACTTCTTATAAACAATTACTGGATTCTCAGAGTTGTGTAAACACACTTCAGATCCCTGATCAAATGGCTGGCATGCCTGGCCAGTTATAATTAACCAAACCTCTTTCTCAGGGCATGATCCTCTGATGTGCATGGAAACAAAGCCTATCCCCCCACTCTTCCCAATGAGCTCCTTCTCTTGCTCCTTTCCCAAACCAACCTCTTTTAGTGTTGTTTATTTCCAGAATCCCATTGTGCTGGGACTGTGAAAACACAGAAGCACAACAGATCTTTGAATCCTTACAGCCAAAACATATCCCTGACGTATCAAATTAGCCTTTTCAATCAAGAGCTGCCTCCTGCTCGGAAGCTCAGTTGTTTCTGCTTTCTCTGTTGCCCTCACAGAGATATTTTTGTTTTCTGATGCCCAGACCAGAATCCTGTTTTCTCTTTTGACCGTTCCACTGGGTTTTGTCCACTGTGAGTGAAGCTCTCTCCAAATTCCTTTTCCGAGAATCAGAGAGGCAACTCAGGGCTGGGAATTACGGCCGGGGCAAGCGGCTCTGCTCTCATGCTTGTTCCTCGGGATTGCTGCATAACGTGTGAGTGATGAGGGGAAGATTGATGCAGTGGCCAGCACAGTTCAGGTTGCAGCCGCTTGCTCCCTGAGAGCCCATTAAAGGGAAGATTTAGATGCAGCAGTAGTTGTTGGGATAGCTGGAGAGGTAATTCCACGTGGAGGACAATTAACAGCTCCTGGTGATGCAGAACGTGCTGCACTCATGCTCAGAACTTCCTTCCCTGCCCTGAGGAAGCTTTTTCCTCACCTGAGCCACCTCCTGCCTCAGAACCTCCTGCAGAACCAGGGTGAATGTCACTCAGGGAAATCCCTGTGCGGCTGTGCACCTCGTTGGATCCGAGTGCTTGTTCCAGCCCTGCTGTAACGGGGTCACCATTAGTTGTAACTGGGCTCTATTTATTGTAAAGGGGGAATGGCCATTTTTATATGATGAGGCCTTTTAGCACTGTCGCACCAGGAACGGAATGAGAGACTCCATGGTCCAGAAGGGAAGAGAACAAGCCTTTATTCTATCAAGAGCTTTATTCTAAGAAAAGCCCCATTCTAAGAAAAGCCCCTGTGTAGGAAAAACAGTGAGCTTTTTATCACCAGCCTGGCTAGGTTTGAGAGAATATCCCACATACGGTTGGTGAGGGACTCTGAAGAACAAGCCATGGTAAATAACAGGTACAAAGCAAGATAATAATATAGTTTACAATTCTTTCCTCCAAGTTTCCTGGGCCAGTTATCTCAGTTCTTTCTACAGAAGAACAGAGAGCAGCCACACAGCCCTGCGTGCAAAATTCCTGATGTTTTGCACTGAATAAAGGCAGGATAATTTTAGGTGGTCGTGTCTTGTCCATCTAACTGTACTTAGAGGAAAGAGATGAGGGGAGATGGGTTCAGTGGAGAATCTACCAGCCCAGAGCTGATCCTCCTTTGGCTGCGTTCCTGGCACTCATGGACAAGGATCTTCTGCTCCAATTCTCAGAAGACACATGAGGAAGCACAGAGCCATCCATTGTCATGCCATGAAATAAGGAGGTGGTTACACTTACAGATATTCAATATATTCAGCTTCTAAGTGATGGTCTTTAAAGACCCATTCAATTATGTTTCACACATTTTCACTAAAGTATCAGCACTGCAGTGAGAGTAGAGATCACTTATCACCTTTCCTGTTCCTACCTGAATGTAAAATTACTTGGGGTTTTTGTTTCCCAGTAGAATAATTTTGAAGCAGGTTTTTCAAGATTTGGGTTGGGGACCATTTGCAGTCACTTTCAAAAAGTTTCACCTGTACATTACACACATGATGCAATTTAAACTCCATTTTAACTTCATTTTTCTCTAAGAACAGCTTTAATTTCTTTTTTTATTTTCCCTTAACTATCAGAAATGTCATACAAAACTGGTAAAGAAACCCAAGGAGACTGTTATTAGATAATAGTGCCACAGATTAGCAATCATACAGAGTCTGCCTTATATTGCATGTTTTTAAATTCATTTTAAGGACAGATTTTCACATTGAATTTCAGTCTTTTCAGAGCTACAAACTTACTACCGAAACTAAAAACCTCTTAATATTACACATTGTAAGAAGTTGCTTGATTTGCTTGTCTTTTAGAGACACATCTGGTCCAGATGCTGCTTGTGAACCCCTGCCCCGAGACACCAGCTGGTAATTCCTACCTGAGCTGCACTGGCAGAGCTGCCAAAACACACCAGTCACCCTGTCCCAACATTCACCATTTCCCTGCTAACTCAAAACTGGGTTTCCCTTGGTTGTGGAGCAGAAGAAAGTGGGTAACCTCCACACAATTACACAAACTCCAATACAGCAGTGTAATTTATTTAAATAAGCCCATACTGCAATTTCTTGATTTACGTGAGTTTGTATTTGCAGTCCTTTCAAACCATTTGGGACAAAGAAGAAATTGCCTTAGATGCTGCTCTTCTTTGAAGGGACTGAATTTATGATTAATGTTATTTCATAAACAAATTAATTGATTTACTTGTACATCTTCAAAAACTTCGTTGCATACTCAAAGTGTAAGAGTTATGATTTTAAGGATGAAAAGCTCTGTCCTTCATATGACTTTAAGAAATTAAATCCTGATTAGGCACAGAAGAGAGTGATGAACTTATGATTCTTGTCTGAGACTGATAACACCACTGAAAATGACTGAATTTCCATGGTTTGATTAATTTCTTGCCTTTAGCCAGTGCTCAGTTGATTTTTGACATCTGTGATAACCTATTTTCAGGTACATGATCCCACTTTTTGTACTAAGTAATAGTTTGAACCCATCCAACTACACAACAGTAGTCAAACATCTACATAGCCCTTGAGTTGCTCCTCTCATCTCTTAAATTCTCCAGGTCTTACTCCAAATGCCATTATTTTGAAATGTTCATCTCTTTTCTGCTTGAAGCTACACGGCAGCTGGTCCATACTCAGGGATGGTACATTTGTGGGAGTATATTTCTATAAAACTTAATGTTACATGATTTACATCTTTGCATTGTTCTTTGCCTCATCTTCTAAGGTGCTTTATTATAAACAGTCATAATTATGAATAATACTAAAGCAGCAAATTAATTTTAAAAAGTCTTGAAATTAATCTGTCAGCCAGAAGTTCATTCAAATGTTACCCAAACAACGCTTGCTTTAAGATGTCCAAGAGTAGCTCTGCACAGAAGAGACATTGTCTTAATTAACTGACTTCTGGGTTATTTTTGAGACCATTTTTTTTCCTCCTTGTGACTAGGGTTAATATTCAGCTGAAATGTTCTGTTGCTTAGGAACCATCCCGTAATGCTGAATTCATTAAGGCTTTTTCCAGCTTGCTCCCAGGAACCTTGTTAGATAGTGTTTCCTACTTTTATCCTAATTAACAGGTACCTAGGAAAAAAAAAAAAAGAAAACTTATTTCAGTAGAGAGCATTTCTGTTTATCTTCTGCCAGTCTTTTTTCTTCCACCAGTAAAGAAGGTGTAGTATTTCTGACCTCAAGTTCCTAATTCTTTTTCAGTAAATTACAATATCCTTTGGGCAATGCAAGTGCAGTTCTCACACTGGCATTGCTGACTGTCAAGAGGATTGGATGGGATCTTCCCCTGGGTTTGGGTGAGCTCAGCAGCTGATTTCAGTCCAGGCAGTGTCAGTGGTATTTTGATTTAAATGGGATAGCACCCATTTGGTTTAAATGGGATAGCAGGCTGGGGCTTGTGGCATCAGCATGGCCAGAAGGTGAGTGGTGCATGCACAGAGCCAGATGGCTGCAGGAGCCCTGCAGCTGTCCATCACTCCCACCCAGGGAGCCACAGCTGAAAGCTGGACAAATGGTTCCATCATTTGCCCATCCCTGACCTCCTCTGAAGTTATCCATTAGGGCCTCATCTCCTGCCACATCTTTTATCAGTTTCACACTGAAGGGTGCTTAGCTCGTGGCTCCAGTTTTCCTCTGCTCATGGGTGCCCAAAAGCCAAAGGGGAGCAGAGCCAAGTGTTTTTGTTAAGGAATTGGATATTCTTGGACCAATTTGGAATGTCAGGTACATCCACAAGGCCAAACAGGACAAGCTCTATTGATGCCATTAAACCACCTGCATGTTATGAACAAAGAATGAGAGTTCTGGAGTCTTTCTGATGAAGAGAAGGCTCTTCTTTCAATAGGTTTATTTCTGTAAGTTTTGTTGATCAAAACTATATTTTAATTTTTTTCTTTTTTGCCTGTGCTACTCCCTCAGCCATATTTTCCCCAGTCATACTCCAGGACTCAATGTCTGGGAAAGGATAAGTTATGAATCTCCTCAGGTTTTTTTCCACCAGTGCTTTTATGTAACCTTAGAAAGCAAAAAGCTTTTCTGATTCAAAAAGAGGGGTGGAGGGGAGTATGGATAACCTAAAATATATGTGTTGATTGCTGCTGTGCCTCCCACTCCCATTCTGCATGCAGAGCCTGGAAATGCCAAGGCAAAGGTGTTTCCATGGTGTTTACTGTTTAGACCTCTGCAGTCAATATCCCGCCCTGATAATAGCAAAGAGCATGTTAACATGTGATTTTCAGCCAAGATCTGCAAATTCAAAAGTGCTGAGAATATTAGCCATGGATATGAATAAAAACTGGATTTCTGGATGCTTGTGCAAGCTCCCCATGCCCCCAAGACAGCAATTTCTCCATACTGATAATAAAGAGACTTGCTTTCTCCATGTTGAGTTCTCAGGCAGAACTGCTGATGCCACAAACATTTTATTTGTTGCCAGCCCTGATTAGATTTACCAATATTTAGCAGCCAGACACAGAATTAAGTGATTTTAAGTGATCACATCCTATTAAACATTTGTCTTTGACATGGTCCTGTTAATTGCTTTGCTCTGTTTTAAGAAGCCAATTCAGATTCTTTTAAAGTTCTGTTAAATAAGGAAGACAATATGCTGCCTGTTTTGTAAAAGCTGACAGCAGTGTTCAGGTAAAATAAAGATGAATTCAAGGAAGTTATTTATTTCCCAAACTAAACTGGAGTTAATTTTGGATAATGATTCACCTTAGTTATTTTAATAGCAAGCTGAATAAAACAAGAAAAGTGAAATAGCATCAAGAAGGTTTTTTTTTCTGATAGGGCTGAATTTCTGAATGAAAGGGTTTTATTTTGCTTTGTTTCAATAGAGTTTAGTGGGTTTAATCCAGACATTTCTTTAATGTAGGTCAATTCAATCAGTTTTAACTCAATGAAGTGAACATTGTGGAAGGGAAAAGAAAAAGGCACATTATTTTTTTGTGTATATATATTTCTATTATATAGATATATTATATACTTTTTTCTTGTGTATATACACCAACAAAAAATCAAAAGATGAAAGAAACTTAGTTTTTAGTTCACTAAAAATCTTTCTATTGAATGACCGCAATTTGCAAGTGTTCATTTTGTTTGCTGAGGGATTTTTTTGAAATATGTGCTTTGGATTACCCTGAAATCAATCTCTTTTCTGATCTTCCAGAACAGCAAGCAAACAAACAAAAAAAATCCTTATTCATGCACCTCTGCTCATGAGGGAGTCTGTCTCTGAAAGCATTCCAGCACACTTTCACAGATGTTAGGAATTCAGATTGCTCTGATAGGATTCAGGGAGATGTCCAGGCAGCGAGATCTTCACTGATACTTTCTGACACTCACTATCAATAACATTTCTCACCAGATACTCTCTTCATTGTATCAGCATGCTCAGAGCTGTGATTGGCAAAATCACACACACACACACACACACAAAAGAAAAAAAGAGCTTACAGGTGAGATATGTCTGATATTTATCTTCATGCCTGTTTTCATGTCCTCAAAACTAGATTTGCAAATGAGAGTGACAGGAAAGCCAGAAGTGGCAGCCTTATGAATTTGTGTTGGCTCAAAAGACCACTTACATCCCCAGTTTCAAAAAAGGTCAGTGAGCCACGATGATGGGTGACTCTGTTCTAATTTTGGTTGGACTGCAGGAGACAGCTCAGATCTGTCAGGCACCAGGCTCTGAAGACAAGCTCAATCTCAGTGCAGCAGAAGGTAAAACATGTCCTGTCCTTGTGCTGCTTTTCTCATCTAAGGGAAAAGAGAATATGGAAAAGAGTGTGACAGGAAAGATGGACAGAAAGAAAGAGAGCAAATCTGCTCCTTGGCATGGAAGGAGAGGATTTGAGCAGGTCTGACTAAGCCAGGCCTATGGAGGGAGGCTTGGAAACACTGGCATGGAGCTGCTGCCACGTGTGACTCATATTAAAAGTCAGCATTAAGTGAAGTGTGGCTGATTTGTGTGGTTCATGTGGAAAGGCACTGCTTAGGTGGAGTGGAAGATGAACCTAAGGGATTAATTGCCAGGTTTTTTCCAGGGCCCTCCCTGGCTCTCCAACCTGCTGAAGGTATTTCTGACTGAGCAGCACTGTGAGTCTCATAAGAAATGCTGCTCCTCTGAGTTGGCCAGTCTGCTCTGCAGAACAGCTGAGCACTGGCTGAGTATTTGCACAGGGAAGAAAGCTGGAAGAAGCTGCTTTTGTGGCTTAAATGTTTCAAGAGGCCCTGGTAGATGCAGATTTAAGTCCAATTTCTGTTGCAGTCTCACTAAAGAGGCATGAGTTAGTTGCTTCCCTCAGCTGCCTATCTAACACTGGAAGAATACTACTTCCCATTACTGCTTTCCTGTCCTATTCAGATCACATTCCTTCCTGTGGAGGAAATTTATCTCAGTTGGCAGTGGAATAATGCCAAAACCAAGGACTCCAGTCATAGCAATGCCTCTGCATGTTTGTATTATTTCATTTCTGTTTTTAAACCTCTGCCTCCTTTACAACATTCCCCTTGCCAGCATGAGGGGCTCACAGTGCCTGGGGCTGAGTTACCAAAGTCAGCAGATGATACAGTTTGGGTCCCAACTCCTTTGTCCTTTCAGAATTTCCACCTGATTTTCAAAGCTCCTGCCTCCCTCTGAAGCAGCAGCACTGCTCCAGCTGAGACTGTCAAATGATTCCCTCTGTTCATGGCACTGGGGGATCTGCTGGCCCAGATCAAATGTGAGCTGCAGAGCTCTGGCACTTTCTAGGCACAGGACACTGTGGGCACTGGCAGGAGATCCAAGAACCCCAGAGGAGGTGCCATGTTTGGATGGGCTCCTCTTCAGGGTTCAATTTCCCCCCCTGTACAATAATCCTCAAGTTCTCACTTTTTAAAATAAGTCCAGTGAGGAGAAAGAAACAGCTTGAAGAGAAACTACAGAGCCAGAGTGGGTCTAGGGGACAGAAGAAAGTCACCTCTCTGTAATTCTGAACTTCTCAGTTTCTGATGACATTGTACAGGGCACACTAATCCATGGCAAGCAGGTGCAGCAGTGGATTTTCTTATCAATCCTCCTCCCACTCCCCCTCCAGCTCAGGCAATCAAAAAATCAGATCATTGAAATTGCATTGTGGGAGCAAATACCTCAGTAAAGGGAATGTTTGGACTCAGGATTCCAGTCCCACAATATGAATACCCATAAGTGGGGTGAGCAATTTTTAATTATTGGTTGATTAATTTTTGTTCTTCCATTGGAGAAAACTTAAGGTCCTGGGTCTGTCACACACTGCATTTCCATCAGCAGCTCCCAGCCAGTCCTCTTAGCACAGCACTCTGCTCACAGGCCCATACAAGAAGTCCTTCTGATTAAATATTCCCCAGGCCTTTCATTTATACCTCGTGCTTTAGATCTGCTGGACAATAGTGTGTGTATGTGTAGACAAATATATTCGATTTATGGAAAATATAATGACCTGCAATGAGATAATCTCACCTGTCCCCAGAGTGTTAACCTTCATTTCCCACAGTCATTTACTCTTAAATCTGACTAAAGGCTACTGGGTCTGGCAGGAGAGCTATAGCAGCCTTCTCCTGCTCTGAGATAACAGGAGTGGAGCCCAGAAAACAAGAACGTTGCCAACAAGCCAAAGAATCCTGTATAAATTACACAGCCATCGTCTAGATTTCATGGAAGCTAATCCTATTTGTGTTTTGCTCTGTGCTTCTCACTAGTCAGGTTCCTGACATTATTACACCTGCAACCTTCTCTTTCTTAAGCTTGACTTTTGGCATTCAAGCCCAAGGTCAGGCTGCAGAGCTCCAGGCTGACCAGGCAGTGGCTTGAGATTTTAAGTGCAACAGGTCTTGTGCTTTTATGTACATGAGTGCACTGGAATTATTATTAAATGGATTTGCAAACAATACAATAGCATGGCTGAGTGTTCTGATAAGACTGAAAGAAAACCTTTTCAAAATATTTTGGTTCATGAAAAAAAGAATAATTAAATGTTTTAACTTGTCCTGGTTCATGGTTAAATCAGCCAGAGAAATCTTGTCCTTTCCCACAGAATGGAACTTTTGTTTTCTGTCCAGCCTGGGGGATATTTCCCCATTCTCAGGGTGCTGGGTGGACCAGAGCAGCATTCCTGGCCTGGTGCAGCCCCGTGCCAGGTTCGGAGATGAGCACAAATCAGGACACCCGTGATCCACTCCCAGACACAACCTTGGCTTTATTAAATCCCCTCTGCACCCCAGTGACACCAGATGGACACTGCCTTAGTGAAAGCTTGTCTTGGGTAATAATAGTCCTGACATATTTATGGAGTAAGGTGTGAAACATGTTTTTAATTAGTGGCTGCAAAGGTGCTCTTTAAGCTCGTCAATGCGTGTGTATTTTTATGTAAATGAAATAGGGGAGCAGTAAAAAGGAATCTCATTGATCCCAGGAATAATTTGTCATCATGAATAAGAGAACCTGAGAGTCCTTGTGTTAGAACTGTTGATTGTAAAATAAACAGCACGTTTTATTGAGTAGCCATGCCTGTTCCCCAGAGTCTGCAGAGCCATTCCTGACACTGCTCCGGTCCCACCATGAAGCCAGTCAGTCAGCAGTGTGAATCCTTCTTCTCCTCAGGTCATCGCAGAACACTTCAGCTGTGGGGTTTTTCTTCTTTTTCTTTTGCATTGTTTATAAACCTGCCAAGGTCTGAAGAAGGAACTTGTGTTTGTCCCAGAGGTCACGTATTACACAACTCATGTGCTGGTTCAGTTACAGACACCACAAGCTGTCTTCCCTTCAGTTTGCAAGCTGGAACCATTTTCCATTTGTAATTGAACCAGCTCTTCCCCATGTGTGTGGTGAGTCCTGCTGGACACTGCATCTGTGTCTGATACTGTTCAAGCTGTACTAAAACTATTCAAGATATCTGGAAAAGAGGTCTGGGTTGTAAGGGCTTGGCCATATCCCAGGATCCTGTTTTATTCTGGGATTTCAACACTTAGCAAAGGTTTCAGTGGTGATGTTCAGTAGGAAAAGAGGGAGCTACAGAATGTGAGTATCTTTGCTTTTCACATGAACTGATGAAGGCAAAGTGAGATAATGAACTGTGCTGAGTTTCCCAAGAAGCTGGTTTTGTTAAAAAGAGAGAGAGAGAAAAGAAAATTCCCCATGGAACCTGTGGATCAGAGCAGGGCACAGAGCCATTGAAGCATTTAGTGCTGGTTAGTGTCTTCAGCCTGGTGCACAGCAATGCATGTGGGGATGGTTGTCATGAAACACCAGAATGGGTTCCTGATGGATACAGGATGAAAGGCACAGAGTGGATAAGGAGCTTAACACAGCCTGGGAAGAGTTTCTGGCCTTTGTGCTACCTCAGGGACAAGTGCTAAACCTAAGGAGGACTGTGAAAGAAAAGGGAATAGAGGGAAGGTGGTGTACCAGAGCTTCAAAGTGCAAGAAAATATGAGACTGGCCCTTTCTCAAGAGCTTAGAAGCAAAATTGGCTTCCTGGAGAGAGAACATAAGAAATCTGGCAACCTAAATATATTTAAAGGGCTTACAGCTCTCCAGGGAAAATTTTGAGGCTATTGAAGTGGAAAAACCCATTTGCTAAAATTAAACAGGCTTTTTTTTTTTTTTTCCCCCAGAAAAAGAAAAAAATAAAAAACTGACAAAGCAGACAAATGTTTGGCAGGAGACCCAGAAAAGAAAAAAAACCAAACATCACAACCTGGCAATAGCAACAACATGATGTGGGAAATCTGGGTGGAGGAGAGGTCCAGCCTGCTTCTCCTTTGTCTTCCACAAAATCTGCAAGGGGAAAGTGAGGTATTAGCCCATGTAGAGTTTCCTAAAGAGCCAACTTTGCAAAAAGAAAACTCAAAAAAAAAAAAAAAAAGAGTTCTTAAAAAGCCAGAAGAGAGGCTTTTCTAGCAGAAATTTGAAAATGTAAGGCCAGTGAGAACTGTTGCAGAGCAAATGTGGAACAAGCCCTAATAAATAGCTGGTGTGTTGCAGGGAATGGCGATTGCTGCTCCACCTTGGGCTCCAGCCTAATGCTGGGAACAGGCATGGTCACAGTGAGTGGCTCATGTGATGAAATGGCAGGTGCTGAATGATTTTGCCTAATTTGATTGCACATTTTGAAGAAATTGGCTGTGAAAATGTTAGTGTGAAACAGTGCCTGGTCCGGGCCTCTCCCTCCATGCCTGAAGCAAGGCACAGGCTGCTGAGATGGATTTATTCATCTTGGCTTCTCAGCATCTGCACCCCTGCAGCCCATGGGAGCCTGGAGAGCACAACATGTGACATCTCAGCTCTTGCTGTGGCACCAAGTTGTTGACCTGGAATTGGAGGTTTGCCCCAGGGAGGAGTGGAATCGAGGAGAGAGCAAAGTTCCTGTTGAAACAGCCCATAAATCTTGGTAATATTTGTGAAGTGGGTGGCAGGTCGTGGAGAACATCTCTGTGCTCACAGCGAGGTAAAGATGAAAACCTCCACTCACAGCAGTGCTGCTGCTGAATCCAAAGGAGCAATGGGGCTTGTGGCAGAGATGCCCTCGGGTTTCCATGGCCAGGTAGGTGTGAAGGGCCCAGCAGAAGGTCAGCATTAACCTGCCTGGTTAACACTGAGAGCCAAGATGTCAAGCTGATCAGCCCTTCCCTCCCTCAAGTATGCAAGATGGATGTAGATCCTCACAGTGTTCCCCGAAGATCAATGACCTGGTTAAGGCTAATTACCACACACTCTCACTCTAAATTAAAAGGACCTTAGTAACTGAAAGCCCTGTATGATTAAGTGGCTCCAAATATTAGCTGTGATAAGAGTGGTATGGAGTTTCAAGGTTTCCTGAGTTCTTTGTATTTGACACTCTCTTCTTGGGACCTTGGAGCTCTGCAAATAGAACTCGGGGTCATTTATCAGTTGGGAGTGGACAGACCAAAGAATGCTTTTGAGCACCAGCTTTGTCTGAGCAACCAAAGCTTGATCCCTGGGGAATTGGCTGGGATAGTGACCCTGGTGCTCTTCCACCAGCATCCACCCTGCTCCTATTGCCCTTGCTGTCACCCATGTGCTGAGCCCAGGGCAGCTTTAGGACAATTTTCTCCCTGACTTCATGTGAGTGCTGAAGGTGCTGGTGGCTCCTGAGCAAGTGCAGAATGCAGCACCAGTGAGACACCCCTCTGAAAACTTCTGTGCTTTGAACTTGGCTGATACAGGAGGTCTTCTGTAGAGGCAGCAGCTTTTTCCCCCAACTGCAAGGGGAGAAAGGAAGGAATCTTGGAGATGCAAGGCTGAAGGCTGATGGAAAATGATTCCTGTATATTCCCTACCACCAGGGAGACAACAGCCTAAGAGCAACCCTCCAGTCTCAGAGGAAATGTCCAGCTGGAGTAGAACAGTCCCTCTGTCCATGGCTAGTAGTGGGTGCTTTGAAATCAATATAAGAAAGAGAAAAAAACAGAGAAAGAAAACTCCCTGTCAACACCTCTCCTCATTTTTCAGTAATCTGCAGCTTAAAGAGTCCCAAATTGCAGCTTGGATCCACTTCACTGTGTTTAATAAGCCCTTGATGTACTTTTCTTCCATGAATTTGTCTAATTGCTTTTTGAACCCATTTATACTTTGGGCAATGAGCTCTACAGTTTGATTATGCTTTGTGTATGAAAAAGGGCTTTCTTTTCTCTGCTTAAATCTGTGGCCTGATCACTTTATTCAGTGCCTCTTGTTTCTGCCTTAGAAGAAAGAGTGAAAAGTTGTTTGTAGTCCCTTCTGTGCTATTTATGATTTTATATAATCACATATACACCCTTCACTTATCAAACTGATGAGCCTCAGCCTTTTCAGTGCCCAGGAGCTGCTCCATACCCACCTGACTGTACTTCCAGCCATCTTGATACCCCTTCTATTTCTACAGAAATTTTTGCCTGAGATGGCACAACCAGAATAATCAAGATGTGAGTAATTCTAGTTGTGCCTTTTATTCTTTTGTACTCTGGATATTTCCTAACTGTTACTAACATACTCTTGACCTCTGCTGAGCACTGAACTGACTTTTTCAGAGGAATTCCTAGTGATTCCAAGATAACTCCTGACAGACCCCAGATAATTTGGAATCATTTCTACGCATTTACAATTAGAATTGATTTTCCTCATGTGCAACACTTTATGTTTATCTGGTCTGGAAGGGTTGTTACCATTCACTTTGTGAAAAAAGTATTCTGAAAGTTGTTCTACCTTCATTTCAAATAGACAATTCTTCAGATTCATCCCTCGTAAACTACTGACCTTCTCCCTGGTCAACTCTGATAAAAGAATTTATTAGGCTTTTCCACTTCAGCTTTTCCTTTCTTGAGGACCCATTACACACTAATCATGAACTGCCAGTAAAAAATATCTGACAAGTTTCTTGTTTCTGATGTGCTTGAATTGTGACTTCAATTGCCTCTCAGGAGCTGTTTCTGAAAACCTTTTTTGCCCTGCCATATGACAGATTAACACTGAACTTGGCCATGCTCTTTTCTGATTTCCTCTTTTTGGCCCCATTTGTGCTCTTCAGTGGATATCGCCTACTTTAGGTCTATTTTTTTTTCTTTTTTTGAATCTATGGCTGTACCAAACATATCCCTTTCCCCTGTATTCACTCTTTCTGCAATTTTTGATGCTATAAATTTTAGTGAGCAGCTAATGTGATCTTTTCAATTTTCATGCCACAGGAAAAGTTTTTTACCCTCTTAGCTGTTGATTTTCTGCTTCATTTTTTATGAGGCCAGCTCTCCTCAAGATAAATTCTAACGCTGCTGAAGCGAAGGGTTTGTTTATTTGTTTCTGAATCCTACAAGGCTGTTGCATTGAATTAAATTGTGCCTGTTATTACAGATGGATTCTTAAATAGCTGTGTCTCAAATCCAGTCTTGGTCAGAACTGGATGAGGAGTTGTCTTTTCCTCCTACAGGAGCTCAGAGCTGTGTATCCAGACTTTCTGTATTCATCAAGATCAATACACAGACATGTATTAATAGGGACTGCAGAATTATGCCTGGCTGGGACATGGATTCCTTTCAGGCTTGTGTGATAAATAACTGGGTTAGCATATAAACAGTCTGAGATCTTTGGGGTTTATTTTTGTGTTTGTTGTTTTGTTTTGTTTTGTGGTTTTAAATTTTTGTGTGTATGTGTTTTTGTTTTGTTCTGTAGAATTTTTTTGTTACTTTTCTTTATTTCTTTATTAATAATTCACAAGTCTAAGTTTCCAGAAATAGATTCATATATTGCATCTCTCTGTGCTGTGTTCCTGCCACTGTTCACATGGAAAAGGAACAGATTTACAGTGTGATAATTCCCACCTTTATCCAAAAATATGTAATTGCTTTTCTTCAGGGGCTCAGAAAATCACTGACCACTTCTGAAAGTCTGTAATTACATCATCCTTTCTGCTTTTCTCAAGAATTTCCCTGAATTCTGCCACTTTATAAATAGTATTTTAAATATCCCAAAATGTACAAGGCTTGTGTCATCTGTACCAGCATTTCCTGAAAGCTGGCTCTACTATCTGATGCAATAAATATTGCTTAGAACATCCAAGACTATAAATCAGTAGGAGAATAACCTGAACCCAGTAGCAAATTATCCCAGGCAAACTGACAAATCTGTAGAGAATTGCAAACTTTACTTGAACCCAAACTCAAATGTTTAATATCTGGGACCTGGACATGGGATCAGCTGGACTGCAGACCCTTTCTCTCTAACCCTTTAATAAATCTGTGCCTTTATTTTTAGTAGCAGCTTTAACTGCCAAGTTCTCTGTCATGTCTGGCCTGTCTGGTCTTCTTCACTGTCATATCAGAGTGCTCATATTAAATAATATGCTGGCACCATGTTTTCATAAGAGGATTTTGATAAGCAATAAAGGGAGAGCCTGATAGCATTGCTATGAAACTCCTGCAAGGAGAGCTGAATCCTCCCATTCTGTTCCTGAATTATCTGCCAGTGCCTTTCCCAGAACAGCTTTGCTGGCTGTCCCAGCCCTACATTTCTGAAGCATTCAGGAAAATCCACTTCTCTCTGCACTGAACCTGCTGCTCAGGGGACAAGTCCTCACAGGGTGACCCACAGCACTGCCCACCTCTGTATTCCTGCAATCTCCTGAGTGCCTGGAGTGCCAGGCAAGAGAACACTGGGATATTCCTTGCTCTTGATGAACAGAGCCAGGATTCGGGTGGCTGAGCTCATTTCCACTGTAGCCTTGAGCAGGTTTGAAGCTCCATCTCTGGTGTTGGGAGTTTGAACATCTCATCTGCTGCCCTTTGCTACCTGCTCCAGGGTCAGACCTACTAAAGAAGGGACCTGCATTCATTGTCATGGAAAAGAGGAATTTTCAAGGTACCTGTCATGAAATGCGAAGGCTGGAAACACAGGGCAAGTAAATTAGGCTACATTCACCTCCCCACTGGGTTTCTCTGTATTGCCCATGTGCTGGAGGAGGATTCCTGGGCTGTGCTTTCCTCATCCCTGGGCTCTGAAAGGCCAGGGGGAGTGGTGTACAGAAGCACACAAAAACATAATTGCTTTCCATTTTCTCTTTTGTAGTGAAATTTTATGACCAGGATGCAGGGTGATCTACAAGACAAGTTGGCAGAGGTTTTGGGCCAAACATAATTTGGGATTGCTGCCTCATAAATTTTGGAACTCGATTAGAGACAAAAATGCTCTGAATGCAGGTTGAGAACTAAGTCCAGAGTTTGTTATTCTGTCTTTCTTAGTCTGGCAAGAGACTGGAATAACAAGAGGTGGGGAAGCATTGCTTCTGCTATGGATACAGAGTGATTACTTTTTCTGGGAATGTGTCTCTTTAGAGGAGATGTATAAAACTGACCAAGGCAATCTGCACGTTCCCAGCAAAGGTCTGCAAAATTACAGGCTGCAATCTCAAAGGTGGCATGGCAGAAATGCTCCAGCAGTGATTTATAATTTCCCACCAGCTGAATTCTGATGGTGGGGAGTGAGTAGGACAGGAGTGATGCAGTGCCTTGGAGGAGAGAGCTGTTATTTGTGCACAAATACATTAATAAGCAAAAATGATGAGAAATGAAAGAGAAAATTCACATGGCAATTTAATAGGATTTTGGGAACTTCTGATATGCTTATGAAGTTTTGCATTAATCCAAAAAGGGACTCCAACAAATTCCTTTTACCCATTTCTAATGGAGGTTAAACAGATTTTAGAAAATATTATGGCAAATTTATTAAATATTATGTAGATTTTTAAAAACCCACTGAAGATTCAATAACAGTTATTTTTGAGTTAACAAATCTTTCCTTGTGCTTGTTAGAGATCTCAGTAGATTAAACAAGGAGCCAGGTCTAGCAAATGTCGAAATTTAATATTTAGAGTCAGCCTGAATAAATCATGGGTGGATTTTGCAATGACGTGTTCAAGATTTAACAAATATTGTCTCATCTCAAGAAAATAAATGTTAAATAAGGATGAAGCTAATAAGGTTCAGCAAGACAAGAGCTCCATTTACAACTCCTTTATGTATTTAATAAATACATTTATTAAATGAAGTACAGTGCTCTTTGGAGATTGTATCAATGTAAGAAATTCATCTCTGGTATGACTTAATCAGACTAATTCCCCATTTATTAAATGTTCTTGAGACTTAAAGAGTCCACATCAAGCTTAATGTGCATCTGGAAGGCTCTGTGAAGGGCTCATTAGGAGTGGCAGCAGTGGCAGCCTTGGGGTTAGGAAGAACCTTCTTCCTTTATTCTCATGCTTCACCCCAGGAAAGGGACATCTGAAGGAAGGAGTAGGAAGTCATTTTGAAACAAAAATGTTTCTAATATTAAATCTGTGTGGGAGAGAAGCTTCTGGACATGGTGATGGGAGACAGAGAAGCTCATACCCAGAAGCAGGAGGACAATGAGTTAATTGGGGCTGTGCTAGCAGTGAGATTGGAGGCTTGACACACCAGGACAGACACCAAGAATCTGGAACACTGAATATTCAGCACTCTTAGCATTAAGGAAAATATATATCCTGCAGATTGCAGTGGACTGACCCTTTAGCCACAGTCCAGGTGGAATAGCAGGGCAAGCATCTGTTAGTCATTTGTCTTTCTGCTCTCTGCCTGTGATTTCTCTTCCTGGCCAGCTCAGCTCTTGGCTGCCTTGCTGGGACAAACAGAGAGGTGAAGAGGTGATCTGGTCATTTCATGTGTGGATGTCTGTCCCCTGGGAGCTGGAATGAGGCTCTCAGGTCATGCCTGGGACCCCTGGTGAGCTCCTGGATGGTCTCAGGGCCCTGCAGGTGCTGCTCAGGACAATGGTGTGCTAAGAACCTGAAGTACATGCATAAATTAGAGGCCACTGATGACCCCAAGTGTGGTTTGGTGACTCAAAATTCACACTGTCCAATGACAACACAACAGCATGCTCACTGTTCCCAGAGCATTATCACTTCCATGAACTCCTACTGCACATGGTGCCCTCAAGGATTGGCCATTGCTGTGAACACAGCAAAATTCAGGATGGGATTTGGTAGGCCTGGAACAAATGTATTTGACTTGTTTTCACATCTAGCAAAAGTTCTTGAGAGAAAAATTCTTAGTGATGACATTTGCAAAGTGAAAATCTTGACTTTGGTTTGGCTTAGTTAGTTCAAAAGATGGTGTAAATTAAATTTGGATCCTTGCTACCTGCAGCATATTTTTAGAGTCTCCCACCATCTCTGATAGAGAGGAACAAAGCAAGAGGCCCTCAGCAAGGCAGGGGAGGCCAGCAGGAGTGCACACTTAATACAAACAGCACTATTTACTGCTGTCTGCTGCTGTTCCAGAGCAGATTTCCCTATAGCAGAGAAAACATCTCTCAGAAGAGATAATAATCATAATTGAAATCAGAAAACCCTCAAGTATCTTTGTGTGTGCAGTAATCCCAGTGGGATTAATGGCAGGGAGCAATGCTCTGACACTTATGGTGTGTTTTGTGTGGGGCAGGGGGCTGAGCTGTGCTGCACAATCCCCAGGGATGGCTCTCAAATTACTTCTCCCCCTGACCCTCACAGGAGGTGGGGTGGCATCTGGTTTGGCACCCAGTGGAAGAATGACCAAAGCTCAAGATGAACCTGGCATGATGGAACTGAAGCTATTTAACATTCTGGCTCTCCACACAGGAAGAAAAGAGAAGCACAGGAAATCTAAGCTGAAGTTCATCTCACACCCAATTTTGCAGGAACAATTATAAAATGCAAATACTCTGGACACTTGCTTAACAACGCAAATCGAGCCATTACCTGCCTCTGTTCTTTCATCAAACATCCATTAAAAGAGAAAATTCTCTTCCATTTTTTTTCCTCTCCCAAGGTCTATGATGTTAATGCAAGTTGTCCATCAGAATCCTCACTGTATCACCATGCCAGAGGAAGCTGGCTCCTGCTAAATGCTTCTTGTGTCACATCAGATAACGATGATAACTCTGCTGGGCATCTCCTTGTGCTGAGCAGCTTTTTACAGCAGGAAGGTTTATGGCAGGTGGGAACTCCTCATTTTGCAGCAGGAACACAGAGAAAACCACACTTTTTGCCAGAGCAACTCTCACACGTTGGCAGGAAGCCACCAAGCAGATTAACCCATACGTGCAAGCAAGATGCGCTAAAAAAAACAGCCATTGCCTGATCTGGTCACTTTTATTTCTAAACCAACCTTGACCTGAATCTATATCAGCTCTGACTATAGCATCACCTGCTGCTGATCCCTTCTCTCCTGGCCAGGGTCCAAGGGCAGCTCAGTCCCATCTATTTCAGAGCCTGAGATAATGAAAAAAAACCTCAGGTTATCATGATGTCAAGCAAATATTGAAAAACAGGCAAAAGACCTGAATACTGAAAAAAAAAAAAAANGAGAAAGCCTTTCCTCCCCAGCCTGGACAGCTGAGGTTTTTCCTTGCTGTTAAACCTGCTTCACTGCTCGCAGTGTGGACAAGCTGCCCCTCCTGCTGTGAGAGCTGGGACTCCCTTTCCCAGGCTGGACCTGTCCCAGCTGTGGGGAGGTGGCAGTGCCAGGCGGCTCCGCAGCAGGTGTCAGCAGTGACGCACAAAAGCAGACAAATATCTCAGTATTCCCTGCCTGTCTGCCTCTCTCTTCCTCTGCCATTTCCATGGTGTGCAAATTATCAGAGCCTTTTGCTGCCTTCAACAGGATTTTGAAAATAGATCATCCGAAATTAAGGTCACTTTTCTCCCTTTTCTGATTAGCATTGAGCTGCTTCCACTTCTCAGGGGTGGGGAATAAAATTTAAATGAGTTTCAACAATTATTAGGAAATTTTCTTTAAGATGCCATTACACTCTTGCTTCTGAGATCTATTTCTTCACAGCAATCAGTTTTAAGAGTCACTATTTAATTTAGGTGACAGGTCTGGGGGAGTGAGACATGGGCAAATCTGAGGCTTAAAGTTGGAATGAAAGAGAAAGCGAATGGAATTGGGTTTTACACTCTGTCTTTCACACTGGGCACATTGTTATTCACATTTATCACCATCTATAAAAGATGCAAGAAGAGGAGGAAAAAAGCAGGAAATGAAATGCCAAAAAAATAACTGTCTTTAAATGATGAGCAGCTGAAGAAAGCCAGAGAATTCAGACTGGAAAGGACACCCTGAGATAAGGCCCTGAATGCTGGATTTGTTAAAGGGAGAGATGAGCTGGAAGACATAAAGATTGATGTGGGAATTTACAAAACTCTTCATGGTGAGAACTCAACTAATTCTTAACTCCCTTAATCTGCAGACCCAATTATCTTCACCCCATCAAGAACTGCTCAACAACAAGAAAAAAAAGCCAAGAAAGCAGCCCACCATAACATTACCTTTCCATTCCTACCAGTGTTTAATAGCAGAGTGCTCTGCTGAGATTTCCCAGCACTCAGAACCCATTACTTTTAACTCAATATGCCACAGTACTTTATGAGCACACTAACTAGCACTGTAAATAATTGAAAATAAGTGATACTTGTTAAAATAAATGAACAAAGTGTATTTTGTAATGCAGTACCTTTGATTTTTTTATTGTGTTTGATTGCTAATTTGCAGAATTCTCCACTCCCAAATACATCTCTTAGTCATTAGTGGAACTTGTTCTGATCTGTTTCATGAATAGAAATGACTACACGGTTTTGATATCAGTAAAATAGGGGATTTCTCAGCTATGGAATATGTCAGTTAAATAAGAGGAAAGTACAGGAGTTGCTGCTGTGATATAGTTTAGGAATTTATCCTGCTTGTTCCCCATCCTACTGAAGCTGGAGTGCTCTGTAAGTGGAGGCAACAGGAGAAAAAGGGGGTTGGAAAAATTGAAAGTCAAAGATATTTCTTTTACAGGAAGTATAAATTTAATGTAAACCAAATTTTTTCTGGGTTTATTTTTCATAGGAGTTGAATGAAAGAACCATGAAATTAGTTCCTTTTTTTCTGAATAAAGGAGTAACAGGCTGAGCTGTTCCTCCCCTGTGTCAGCGACCCCATCACTGAGGTTTCAAGAGACACCAGGGTGAATGCCACCAGCCTGGTCCCACAATCCACACCGGCCAAAAGATAACATCACATCAAGCAATTTACATCAGGAACCATTTTATGGCTGTACCAGTAACAGCCCCAGAGTCTGAGAAACCTCTGGGCATCCTGACCCAGCAGAGCTCTGCACAAGCAGGCACCAGGCTACAGCCAGCAGCTCATGCTGGGAAAAAGGCTCTGTGTGTATTGACTCAGTTGCTTAACAAGGGTGACTTTTCTTTTTTTGTGGCTGCATTTAAATGCAGTGTTGATTGCTGCTCACCTTCTATATGCTCATGTCTTCGTTCTGTTTCAAAACCTGCTCATTATCTTACAGCCTTATCCTGCTTGCTGATATCAAACAGGAATGCTTTGCCCTATACAATTATGGGAATCACATTTGAAAGGGACTTCAGCAGAGCAGGAGATCCATTTCCCTGTCCCAAGGCAGGGTGAACTGTCCTCCTGTCATCCCTCACAGATGTTTGTCCCATTTAAAACTACCAGAGGCAGGGACTCTGCTGAGTTCCCGGTGCTCTGCTCTCTTCATCACATGAAAGTTTTTCCTAATATCTCTTCTGAGACTTTCCTGCAATTTATTCTCACTTCTACTTACCCCACTAAAGCAGGGGACACATTACCGCCTTTCTGAGTGTCTTTTTAATGTTATTCAAAACTTAAGTTCCCCACTGAATTTTCTCTTCTCTTAGCTGAACGATCCCAGGCTGTTCAGCCTTTGCTTGCAGGTCGTGTTTCAGTATTTGATCTTCCTGCTTTCCTTTGGTCTCTCTCCAACAACTCTGCCTGTCCCTTGAAGTGTGCATTAAAACCTCACAACCATTGCCTAGGAAAGCCTCCAACACACCAGGTTTCATTGCTGCTTGAAAGAGACTGAGCTCATACCTCATGGCCTAGGATTTCTATTTTCCTAGGATTTTCATTTCCACATTTCCAGCAAGCAGGTACAATGAAACACTCTTTACAGCACTTGGTCTGGCCACTTTCAATTGCTTGTTGTTCAGTCAGAATAAAAGTTGGCTACACTCACTCAAGCCAAATTCCCAGCTAGTGGAGCAGAATTTATTGAGGACTCCAGGATTTGACCTCTGTCCCAGACCATGTGCATGACCTCAAGATGTACCAGAAAACAGTTTGTTAGCTAAACCATCTCTGCATTTTTTAATGAGGGACTAGTTCATAGTGAAAGAAGTCTAGCAGTGTGTCAAGTATTTTTTCCCTATGCATGAATTTGTATCAGCCATATGGAAAGGAAGAGGCGTAGGGCACCAAATTTCCACATAAAGCTTTTTCACCATGATAACGAGGATTTAAAATTCCTTTTGCAGGCAGAATCTAAAAGGTTAAACATGCCACTAGAGCTGCCACTGTCACCCTCCCCAGTTTTCCCCCAAAACAGCTCATTTTTTCGACAAAGCCAATTATCTGAAAATGACAGGAAATGATTAGTCATGTTAATTAAAAATAATTTTCTTTTCCACTCCTAAAAAGGTCAGAACGTCAGCTGTATGGAAAATTGAGCCTTCATGCACTTTCATTTGATTTCCCATTCATAGTCTAATTAGTTACAATTTGTTGTTAAAAGAGATCATTTTTTGGATAAAGCCGACATTTTTTATCCTCTCCCTAGTCATTATGAGGTTGATATTATTATTGTACTGTATGTGTATATGATTTCATCACACTGGCTTATCAAAACAGCCTTATATAATGGGCACAGAGGGAAAAGACAGGGTGGAACTGGTGAGCAGTTTGCAGTTATTTTTAACCAACAAGAGCTTGAGCAGCACAGGGCAGTTGCACCAAAGGCCTCACAGTCAGAGGGGCTTGTTTTACCACCTCTAACTAAAAAAAAAAAAAAAACCAAAAAGGAGTTTGGAAACACATTAGGGCTGTCCCTGCTGTTGGGTTTCAAGGTTCCAGAATGCAGAGCCAAGACAAGAGACAGAGAGGATAAAGCAGCAGCAGAGAATGGTGGAAAAGGTTCATTTTAATTTCTCTGCTAGAAGGGCCAGGGGATTTCCTGGGCTGACTGGTCAGTTCTGCCATTTGCACATCCAGTCATCACCTCACTCTCCCCATGCTGGGTGGGCTCACTGGTGGCTTTGTCTCCTGCATGCAGTTCACACAACCTGCCTGTTCCCAGATTTTATCTGATGATGAGATGAATTCAGGGAGATATATCTTCTTCTGTCTTCCATGGGGAATTTCCTTAAGATGTTTCTTCCTGGTTTTTTTCCTCGCTTTCAAGGAAAATAAGTCATGTGACTGGTGACTAATACACAGAAAATAATGCTGAAGGATGAGCACTAACAAGTTGTTTATGTACCAGCTCTACACGAAGAGACAATGCTGACAAGAGTGAACAATTACAATATCACCCATAACATATTGGCACATTCCCTAGACTCACAGAGGCTTCCTGACAGGCTCTGAGTGATAAATACTGTTTTGGGAAAGTCCTCAATAGGAGAATCGATTAATTTAAAGATTTCCAGTCTCAGCTTGGGTCACACTGGAACCAGTGCTTTGACCCTTTCTGGTCCCCTTGAGGTAGGCTTTTTCCCAAAGAAAATTGCTTTTTTTTTTTAATGAGAATTTGTGCTTCTACGTCTCCTCCCACCTCCTGTGGGCGTGGTGAACCTGGGGAACAAATAGAAGTGTTATTACTGAAAATAACAGCTTAGAACAGTTTCAGACTAACTCCCAGTGACTTAATAGAGCCCGTCAACATGGAAAGACCATTGAGCAGCACAAGTCAAATGAGAAAGCACTTAGCAGCCCAGCAGTGTGGGGGATTAAAATGCTTCTTTTCAGAATATAAAGGTCAGTGAGGCAGTAAACTCCTTAAAGGGGAAGACAAAACATTTTATGCATTAAGGGCCAGAACGTGTTTCAGCCACATGTGTCAATAATCCCTTTTGAAGGAAAATATATTAATAATTTCAATTTGGGGACTTGATGGCACATGGAGGCAGCAGCAGCGCTGTGGTCAGTCACAGGCTCCCCAGATGGGAGGAGAGCCCTCAGGGGCAGAGTTATGCCTGGTTTTCTACACCCTGCTACAAACCCACTTCTGACACCTGAGAGAGGAGCTCATGTTGTGACACCACCCCAGCCTGCCCCTCTCTCATTCCTGCTTCTCCCAGCCATCCAGGCTCAGCCTCCTGGTGGGACTGCTCATCCAGAGGGCACACAGCCATGTGTGTGTGCTAACATCCCTCCTAAGGAGTTTTAAATTGCACTTGTCATCCAGATGTTTGAGTGAATCTGTGCAGCTCGCAAGCAACAGTGACCTTGTCATCCTGTGTGAGCCCACTTAGCTAAGTGCTGTCCAAAGGCTTCCTTCTCCTGGTCATCATTGTTACCTTTCTATTCTCTGCAAATGGAAAAAAGAAATAATGGCAAAAGCCACAAATGAAGCATGAAGGGGTTAGTTGTGATGTCCTGCCTGGCAGTGGTGGCATGTGGATGAATCCACCAGAGTGGAAGAGTGAGCTGAGGGCACTGATGGACTCATAAGTAGAAACAGGGAGGCAAAGAAAGGTGACAGTATTTCCTAGAGGTAAAGTCTCCTCTCCTTTGGACCTCTGTGAATTCAAAACCATAGCACTAGTAGCAGAACCTATCCTCTTGCCTCTGTTTTCCAGCTCCATTTCCTCTGCATATTATTGATGATAATAATAACAATAATAATACCCAGCTCTTAAAGCTTTTCCAGAAAAAGCTGATGTCTCTAAGCCTGCTGCCAGCAGGGGATATGGAACAGCTTGCTATGAGAAAATGCTGATTCTGAAAATCTGAGTGTTTCAAGGGACAGTATCAATTTCATCTGACTTTTATTTAACATTCTGCTTGGTAAGGTTGAAGCACTTTGTTTCGGTCTCATTGCGTTGGCTCTCATATGAATTATATTATTCACCACAAAATGTTGCAATGGGGCAATTTACAAAAGTAGTTTAGGAAGGGAAATTTCATTTAATAAGAAATTTTTAAATACTGGGGTCCTTCTTCAGAAATCACTCTTTTTTTTTTTTTTTTTTTTTCTGAATTTACTCTTGAAACAGGAACTGAAAAATTTGGGGAGTGCTGGCTAGGAACCAGAAGCTCCATAAAGACAGTGATTTTGAGAGTGAATTCAACCTATTCTAAAGGCCACAAAAGTGGGGTGGGGAAAATAGACTGAAATTCCTGTAAAACACGAGAATCAGCTTTCCTGAGGAGATGCCTACAACTGTGGTTTTGTACCATCTTTTTCATGAGTCCAGGAGCCTTTTAGAACTGGCTCAAGGTTTCTCAGCAGCTTGGGCAGGACTGAGCAGTGCCATTCCACAGGCAGGACATCAGAGGGAAGACAGAGGAGAAAGCGTGATCCAAAAGGATGCCCAGAGCAGGGCTCTGGATCTCTCTCAGCATGGGAGAAGCAGCCATACAAACTTCCTGGAGTTGTGCAGTTGGGAAAACAAACCACTTTGCTCCCTGGAAAGCACCACATCAACACCCAGTGCCATCCCTGCAGGTACTGCCACCAGGACACAGTTATTAAACGCAGGCAGGCTCACATCTGTGCCACTGGCCTGCCCTGCATCCCTTTCAGCATCACTCCATCTCCGCCTTCCCATCACCTTCTGGTTTTGTCCAATTGAGCTCTTCCTGAGGGCAAGAACTCCAGGTGCCTCTTTAGTGTCTAACACAGCCCTGGTTAGCGCTTTGAGGCACGAATATGTTACAGATAATAAACCTGAGTGCTAGGATGATGAAAATAGCCTGGGGTTTTCATTCAACACTACACTCAACAGGAGCATATATGAGATCAGATCTTGCATTATCTTAATCTTTGCAATGGGTTTTGTGGCACCAGGAACTCAATGAAAGCTGTAAAAGCAAGCCAGGAAGTGCTGCTGCCTGCATCCACCAGGTTTTGACTTGGATGTTACACCACGTGGAAACTGCACACTCACTATAAATACATTAGGGAGGCAAAATAGGGGAAAAAAAAAAAAGAAAACCAAAAACATTTCAAGGAAATGGTAAATGGGAAAAAGGCTTCTGAATTTTTTAATAACATGCACTGACTGAACTGTTTGCTGGGGATCTTGTTTATAGTCCTGCAGCAAATAAAGTACTCTGAAATAAAAGCTGTTTGGTCCTTTCAAGCTAACAGCCCTTTGTTCACAGCACATTACTGGAACAATTTTTAAATAATGACTTAATTATTTTTTTATTCCTTGAAAGATGCTTTTTTGCAGTCAGAGTCTGGTTCTTTGTTTTCCCAGTCTGCACTCTGATTCATTAGTGCTACTTGCATCCAACTTGTAGAGGTTTATTTGTTCAGTAGAAATGGAACATTAACATTTTAAGAGAATGATGCATAGCTTTTAGAGATAATATTCTCTCTCTCCTATTCTGCTGATTCTCTCTTAGAAAGTGTAGAAAGCCACATTCTCTCGCTCCAAAATGACAAGTTTATTATTAGCAGGCATCACTTGGGACATGATTTTCTATTTTTTCCCCCCAACTTTTTCTAATAAAAACATTTTCTACAAGCACTTACTGGACTGAAAAGTCAAGACTGGCAGTTTTGTTCAGGATCAAGGAAAAGGCAAGAAGGAAACAAACTTTTATCACCTCACTCCTGAAGCCTTTCTAAAGGCAAGTCAGGTTGCCCCTGCCTCTGCTGCCTGTGAACTTGTCCATGGCCTGGGGCACTCCCCTCTGTGACATTCCACCTGCTTCTCTTTCTCTGTTTGTAGCTTGGCTAGAAGAAGGTTGGTGAAATATAGGGAAAACCTTACATTTCTGATAAGGAGAATCTCCCCAGCAGCATAGTACGTTCCTGTAACTGCTTGCAGAGTATGTGGATACAGAATTTTTCCATAAAATTCCTGCTGGAATTTCTTAAAATCAGTGAAACAAAGAATTTCTACCTCTTCAGGTACTAGTAAATGACCGGATGACATACAAAGTAAAACTTCAAAAACAAATTAATAAATAACACAACCCAAAATTAAAAGGCAAACTCGCCTGACATGAAATGAGGCACCTAAACAGTTTGTCATAAAGCAATACCTTAGGAGGCTATTGCAGTACCTACTTGTGCCTTTTTAGCTTCAATATTCACCAAAATGCATTATTTCTATATCCTCTCATAGGAACACATTCCCAATTTGCACATCCCAGAGAGCCCTCAAACCTGGGAAATCTGCTGGCAGTGGCAAAAACTCATCTCCTGCCCACACCTGTGCTGTGGTTGTGCTACCCTAAGGCAAGTTGTGTGGTCCAAAGGTGTTCACTGCCATCTCCTATCCTCCAGGCACTGCCTTTCCCTCCTCCAGCTTCCCAGTCTTGAACACATGGTTACATCTGCCAGGATTAATTTTTGCAGCATCTTGACCTATCTGATGCTTGGGTAAACCACATGTATTTTTTTTCCTAGGAAATCTCTCCCTTAGCACTTAGGTCATGGGGTATTACCCATCTGGCTTTGGATCTGAAAGAAATGTGGCTGTGTTCCCTAATATAAGGGGCATAGATATATATTGGCTATTCTGTGACTGCACTTCCCATCCTGCAGTCACACCTGATCATGGTTTTAAACAAACCAATATGAGGGTCCTGATCTAGATTTGAGAATGATCTGGAGTAGGAGAAGGAGCAGGACATCATTTGTGTGAGCAAATGTAGTATTTAAATATGTGCTCATTCAGAGTTGTTCAACAGCAAACTAAATTGACCGAACCAGCTACATGGCAACAAAGGGACACTGAAGCTTCTCTGTGACCAGATTTGTCAGACTGGACAGATTCAGGCAGAATAACAGGAATAAAAATCTGATTCTCATGAATTTCCTGGTTTTTATCAGCTCATGTCATGCACAGTCCTGGTATCAAGTGAATCTACATTTATATTTATTATCATCTATTTGGGTGACCGAGACTAGAAATTAATAATAACAGCAACAGGAATAGCACAGCTTTCTGAGCTGGAAAATATCTGACACTGATTAAACTGCAAATCCAAATAATTCATATTAATTACATGAAGTTTTTAGCAATAATCTGCACAAAAGAACTCTGAAATTAGAGGATTAGAAACTAGAGATAATACTCAGCAGCTGGTTCAGAGGCATTATGCAAGCACATAGTTGACATGAACCCAAGGAGTATGATTCACAGAGCTCTTCATCTTCCTTTGCTCATCTTAAACTGGCATTTGCAGAAGTAGGATGCCCAAGCTGGCAGAGAAGAGATTACTTGGTCCCTAGCATGTTAAAAATAAAATAATTTTAACTGTCTTTGAACAAGAAAGCATTCATGGAACATTTTTAGTAACAAGATCTTATTTAAATATTTTGGACCCTCCTTTCAACTCCCAGTTCGTAATCCCAGGGCAGTGTATGCACAATGAGACATCATTCCATGGAGATGTGGGCAGGCAGTGAATTCACATGTCGTGGACATAGCTTGGATCTCAACATCAGCAACAATTTTTTGTTTTATATATATATATATCCTCCCTGTAAAGACAGTGAATTATGCTACAGCTGTGGCAGTGAGAACCTGGTGGATAGATGTCAGGCACCAGCTGAGCATCTGGCCCCTTATTGTATTTTAAATGATACACATTTATAACTGTAAAGCAGACAGACAAGCGATACTGTCTAACATCACCATCACTAATAGCTCTAATAGCTCATGTATCCACAGCCTGCCTCATCCTCTCCTAGCTCAAAGCAATTTTGAGACAATGGGCCCAGCTCTTTTCAGATAGATATAAATGAGATGTATGGAAAAGGCACAATCCCTGCTGCAACAGTCCAACAATGCTGGTCCCCTTTCCAGGCTGAGCCACCACCTCGTTGTACCCCAGAGAGGCAAATGTCACACAGCAAAACAGAGGGATTTTTCCATTTCTTTTTAACTCATTACTTGCACCTTAGAAAATATTTCAACGCTATGTTTTTAATTATTATTTTGGTGGTGCAGTCTTTTTAAGGAAAAGAATCCTGAAATATGGAAATATGAAGTCCAAGTCTATGCAAATCCAACACCTGCTAAGCCTTCCTGGCGAGTGCAGTTCTCCTTGAAGTCAGCATGAGAACAGCCTCTGTCAGACCCACAGAATGGTTTGGGGTGAAAGGGACCTTTAGAGGTCATTTAGTCCCCAGTGAACAGGGACATCTACAGCTAGAAGGGCCCATCCAACTTGGCTTTGGATGTTTCCAGGGACGGGGCATCCACCATCTCCCTGGGCATCCTGTGTGAGTGTTTCACCACCCTCATTGTAAACTATTTCTTCCCTATATATAGTCTAAATCTACTCTCTTTTAATGTAAAACCATGATTCCCTGTCCTTTCACAACAGGCCCTGCTAAAAAGTCTGTGCCTCTTCCTGCAGGGAAGAGAGCAAGGCAGTATGAGCACTTCCTTTCCAAGTACCTGGGAAGGCAGCCTTGACCCTTTTGATTTTGAAAGTCACATTACAGCTTATAAAGGGAGGTGTGCAGGCCTTGGGTTTGCCAGCTGCTATAAAACTTGTGTTTTTGTAGCATCCAGCTCAGCACCTTTTGGGCTCCAGAAAGGGATACACCAGTGCATCCTTTTCTCCTTGGGCTGTGAGTGATGAGACGTTGGAATTGGCTTCCTCCCAGTGAAACAGGGAGGAAGGCCTAGAAATGCTCCTCTGGAAGGGAAAGGGAGGAAAGAGAAAAGGGGCTGAAGTAATAAGCCTGGGAACCCATGATATGACATGTTTTGGCTCTTTCCAAACCTAATGCAGTTTTTATATGCAGACATAAAAGACCACATTTTCTGACTCCCCTCAAATAATTACCTGATAAACCCCCGCTTTTGGAGTTGGTCCGAGCCATCCATTACACCACTGCCATGAACTTTATTTCATACCACACCTGGGAGGAGACAGAGCAGTTGGAGTGCTCAGACACTGCATGTAATAACTGGCCATAAAAATCAATGTAAAATTTAATGCAAAAGGTCTGTGGGCACCCAACCATTGGAGTCCAGTGATAAGGCAGATGGAGAGCACCACTGTGCTTTCCAGCAAGTGCTATATTTTCTTTAATGTTCCTGAATTGTAAATGCTGTTGCTGTTTTGTCCATCTACATACTATTAAAATGTGCTGCAACCACGACATTTGTGTCTCTGGGTGGTTTTTGGTTGCAGTTTCCTGGAGTCAGGATGTGTTTTGTATTCTGGATGGGTCCCATCGCAGGACCTGGGAGGGAGAGCAGGAATATCTTCCCACTGTTTTCTCTGGAGCCACCTGATTGATATGCAGCCAGTAGTCCTGCTGTGCCCTACCCTTGGTGGGAGGGACTGGGAACAGAGCTGCTGCTCTCCGTGTGTGCCTGACCCAGCCAGTCCTAAAGAACAAAGGTTGCATTTACATGCAAGCTCAGCATCATGGGTGTCACTCAGATGGTCTTCAATGAATTTTTGGTGCTCAGATGAATAATTTTATTTTAAATAACAGCTCTTGTCAACCAGAGGATCCTTCCCAACTCACTGGCTCCCTCCCAGCATTCAGAGGAGAAGGGAGCATGGGATCTACTTGAAATATTAGAAAAGGAAAAATAACAGAAAATAGTAGAGGGTCATTGACCTTTGCTTCCAGTCCAACATGAACAGGCAGTGGGATGTTGAAGTCCCAGCAAAGGGACATGTTTCTTCAGTTCCTATCTGTCCTTGTCACTCAGCATACAACTTTGTATGTGCATTCCCACAGGGATGAAGAAAGGAAGAAGGATATTGTTTGGCTGTTATCAATTTTAGCATGCACAGGTGCTCAGATATTAAGAACTGAGAGCAGAGAAATCATTGCTGCTCTGATGTACCTATAAAGGCACAGAAGCACGAGCCCTACTTGGTTGTAATGTTAAGAATTACATTGCTCCTAATGATTTTAGCAATGGACTTATTTCAAACATCAGTAACCTGTAGAATGAGCCACTCTATTAGCTTCCTTTTGGATATACAGCTGCAGTGGCTGTTCATGAAGTATATTAACGCTGGGGCATTTTCTCTTTATTCTGGGAGCTGTTATTGATTTTACCCTAATAGATACTTGGGTCCAACATATGATGAAAAGTCATTTAGAAGAGAAAGAGAAAAGAATTCCTAACTCCTCACACTTGTGATTCAAAACATCTCTGTTTAGGTATCACTGCAAAACTCCAAGGGGAAAAAAACGGCCAGAAGGATGGAGAACATCACAAGCAGGCTGGAAGAAGCTGAAACAGGATTTTGTGAAGCCATTTTACAATGGAGCTAAAGTGTTCTGAAGTATTTATTAAAGCAAACAATTATGCTATTTGGTACTGTTTAAGGTTATTATAGAACTTGTATTAGGTGAATAATTGCCTCTGGATGAGCATATGGCTTTGTCTGCTGGTAAAAAAAAAAAAGAGTGTTTCTACAGGCTAATGATTTCTGTGTAAGAACTGGAAGGAAGTGATTCAGAGAATGCAATAGCTGATTCTTCAGGCACAATCTGAAAATGATTAGATATAAGTCTGTCTTAAATGAAAATGTGTGAGATGCACAAGAGCATTTGCTCCTGGATGCAGCACACAAGGGTATGTCACATCTATTAATGCACGTGTGTATCAATGTCACCTGTGCACATGTGCACTGATGGAAAGCACCTTTCCTGCAGGTGCACACACCTACCAGGCTTTGCCCACAGTACCCAAGCAAAATGGTAAATTCTGTGCCCCCTGCCCACCCTACTGCCTCCTGCTGTTGCTGCTTGGGGAAAAAAAAGGGGGGGAAAGTTGCAGTAAACTCTGCCTTGCTGTAATATTGTTTTGCACTCTGAGATGGGCTGAGGCTTCTTTGAAGATTCCCCTGAAATCACAAGATTAGTTCAGACCAACTCATTTGACTCATGTAGAGCTCAGAAGAGATATTTGTTATTCTCAGAAATGCTCATTCCATCAATTGGAAATCTTTGTAGTGCCAGGATTGTTTATAGTGAATTGGGCTGCCACAGTTCTGTTTGAAACAGAGCATGGTTTCCTTACGTTGGTTCATGATTTATTAGCAAGTAAATAATTGGTTAAGCTGGGAAACCAGCTGAGTGGTGAGGAAGGGGTGGATAAAGGCCAGCATCTGGTGCAAGTGGTATTGGAACTCCCTCCTGAGGGGTTTTAAACAGGATTTAACAGCTGGAGACACTGAGCCTGGGTCTGTGTGACAGAATAAGGAAATGACATTCCCATTTCACAGGATGGCAAGGGAGCTGACTGGGTCTCTGGTTATCACACTCCCAAGGTAGCAGTAGGGTTAGAGAAGTGTGTGGAGAGCAACCTCCAGCCTCATCCAAGAGCTCCCTGGATGGAGCACCAGAGAGAGAGGAAGGGAGCAGCAGGGAGAAGGAGCAGAGGAAGGACAAAGAAAGTGAAGCACTGTCAAAGCTCCTAAACTCACATTGCCAAGTGCCATGGCTATCTGGAGATCACCATGTGACAGGGACATCGGGGTCACTGCCTCGGAAGAGGCTGCAGTGATGAAAACGTGCTGGAGGGCTGCAGATAGAGGGAAGTGCTGGGAAGGAAGCCAGCACCTCAGGCACTGGGAAGCTGGAGGCTGTCCAAGTGACGTGGACGCCGAGAGCCAGCGGGTGTCCTGTTCATGGGGCTATTTGTCACACTAAACCAGATTATCAGGAAATAAAAGTCCAGCCTACATGTTTATAAATCCTTCCACATCCCAGCCACAGGGATGTGATGTGCAGGTAGCTGGCTATGAGGTTTCTGAGCCATGACAAATGGGGCTCCAGTCCCCAGCTGGGAAAGGGAAAGCAGTGTGGGGGTCGGACTCTCCTTGCAGCTGAGCTCTTCCTTCTGCATCCCTCCCCCTTCTTCCCTCTACTTGGCAGCAGTGCTCCATTTACAGGAACCTGCAGGAGCCAAGGCTGTTCATCTCTGCCTCTGAGCCTTCCTCTCACTGCAGGCACTGCCACACACGTAGGCAAAGCACCATTGTTACCATCAGCTGCTGCTGGCAGCACGACGAACAGTTAAACAGGCTGCACTGAGTACAACCATCTCAAGTGATGCTGAACTTGCACTTTCCAATGTTCAATCAGCATGGAAACACCCAATCCTGTTTTCATTTGCACTGTGAGGGTTTGAAGCTGGAATGGAAAGGGTCAGGTAATTCTGGTAGTCCTGTGCTCTGGAGTTACTGCTGTGGGCCCAAGACCCTCAGCTGAGAGTGTTCCTCTGCAAACATCTCTGGGGAGCACTCTGTGGACCCAAAACAAAAACAACTCTGCAAGACAAACCCATCTTTGTGTCTGTCGTTCTGTTCCTTAGATAAAACTAGGACTGGGAAGAAAAAAAAACACAGGCATGACCAGGAAACAAGAGAAAAATAGTCATAAGTCAGGGAAAAGCACTTTTTGCTGATGGGTGAAAGCTTTGCTCTTGTTCTTGTGTCCTACCAATGGCCTCTTGCATGTGCTGAAAACAAATTAAAACTTAAATTTTGTGTAAAAACCAACTTAGTTCTGCCAGACCTCACTGTGACAGGCTGGTGTGAGCAGAGGGACTGTGCATCTCGGGTAATGAACTTAATTCATTACTCTGCAAAACTCTCCAGAGTCACACGGGGATAGAAAACTCAGTGATGGATCAGGCCCAGCATTAGCTGCAAATTTAGACTGCTGTCTAGTTGGCAAATAGCTCTGAAGCCAGTCCCCATGCTGCCTAAGTACCTTCATTACTCTTAAGTGCTATATTTATTCAATAATTTGGACCAATCATTTTCAGGTTCATTAGTCCCAATTGTTCATTTTTCTCATGGTTTGATTGGTTTCTGAAACCTCATGGTTTTAGTTTTCCTCCAAAACTGAGAGTAGTAGGTAGAAAAGTGCTAATAACAAGAAATATGCCTTCTGGAAAGTTGGGGGGTTTTTTGTTCTTTTTAAATGACCTGAACAAAAGCTCATTAAACTCTAGGGGGTTTGGAACATTTTCTGGATCCACCAGAGCAAAGTATCTGGGGAAAGCAAAGCTAGAAATCTACGATCAACTGAAGGTAATTGATTCACTAAAGGCTACTTTAGATTTTATTTGGCAGTCTTGAAATTTAAACTCTCAGCTGCACCTGTTAAACATGGATGCCAATAACTCCTGAGGCCACAGCTTTGCCCTCCAGGGCTAGTGGCCCTCTCCACTGGTTTTCCATGTTTCATCCAGCTAGGTTCACTTCCAAACCCTGACTTGAGGAACCACAGTTTGATCAAGGCAAGGGAGAACCAAGATGGCAGAGTACCAGCTCAGAGGGGCAAAATGGGTAGAAAACTATCAGAAGGAAGAAAAGATTGAAATGAAGCTGCCAGTGATGCAGTTTCCATGACAACTGCCCTTCCACCTACAGTTTTAATCCACTTTTCCAGGCAGCCATTCCAGGAAGTGCAGGAAACCACACAACAGCTGCACATATCCTATTTCTAACACATCTCCTGATTAAAATAATTATTCTGTATATAGAGATTGCTCTGAATGGCAGTGGCTGAAGGTTTTGGATAGCCTGGGGGAGGTGATTTCTGAAATAGCACGTGTGGATGCAAAGCCTAGCATTTGCTGGAGGTAGAGTGAAGAAAGCACATCCCAAAGCCCTTGCAATGGGATCTGTCCTGTTGTCCCTACAGAACTCTATGTCCTGTGTGTGTCACCCTGTTGGATGTATTCAAAACTGCTCTGGTCTGTGCCAGAGCCTCTAAGCTGCATGTGCTGAGACCCTATTTTAGCAGAAGTAGCAAGAACCAGGTTTAAAGCCAGAGCACACGACTTGCCTGCCACTCTCCATGTCCAACATTAGTGAAGGTGGATGACAGCCCTGGAGCCACCTTCACCTTCAAACCTTCCTCTCTCACAGGTGCAAACTGATGAAGTATTTTGTGGGTGAATCATCCCTGAAATCCTGGTGGGAGCACATGGTGATTGCAGCACCGTGGATTCTGTGTGGGGACTATGTGGGCTGACCTCAGAGGACAGTGAGCTGCCTCTGTAGTCCTGGGGATGTGATCTCCCATTGCTGTCTCTGTTATTGTTACCTCTGCTCTGGTTTCTAAAGGCTCTGCAAAGATCCATGCTCCCTTCTGCCAAATAACATGACAGGATGGGACAGAGATTATACCCAAGAGCTTCTAATTTACACTGACACAGTAGAAAAAGAATTGAGGGAAAATAACATTTTTGACAGGTAGAGAAGTAAGGAATAGGGAAATAAAATGGTTTTCTTAATGTCACACACTAAGTTTGTGACCAGAGTGAGTCCAGATCCCTGAGTCCCACTCAGGTCTTTTATCAGCATGATGGCTCTTCCTGCACCACCAGGCTGTCACTCTCATTTGTCCCATAGAAATATTGAGATAGCTCGGGCAGACGCATTACCTAAAGGGGAACCTGTCTGAAATTATCCTTTCTTCCCTCCAAGGAGTGCCAAGGGAAATCTACATTTCTACATGGTAACTGTGTTAACCTCTTAATTCCAAAGGAAGCAGATAACAGGAAGATAATAGTTGGAGAATGGGCAAGTAAATAAAAGAATATGTCTCTCCAATAAACCTCAATTCTCTGGGAATTATTTTTTAAAGACTTACAAAGTCTGCCAGAACAGGTAATGACTATACTTAAGGGAGAGACAATTGTCCTAAAAAACTTCATATACTGTAGTTACAGTGCTAGAAACAAGGATTTAGCCAATATGGGGGGATCTCTGAGTGACAGCATCTCTACCAAGGACTTCAGAACAAACTCTGGCACCTCTTAGCATTTAATATCTAAACAGGAAGGGCCAGATTATGAGTTCTTTCATTTTCTCTCTTAATACAAACTCACATTAGTTCCAGTGTCTTCGAGAGTCCAGAGGGACTGAAAAACCTGACTCTAAAATCCAGTTGAATGATTTTGAAATAAAACATCTCCCTTTCTCAGAGATCACTTGTGCTGGTACTTGGTGCGTAGTGATAGTGGATATTAGGATAACACCACGTTTCCAGCTGGGTTGGTCCAAGTTCCTGCATCTTCCTGGCTTCAGAGGGACAAGCAGGGCTGTGAGGAATGTCATGTTTGACTGAAGAGCAATGAGCAAGAGAAGGGCTGTGGGGAGGGAATGCCAGAGATGGGACAGTGGCTGTTGCAAGGTCACAGATAAGGGAAATTCTGGGTGCATTTTTGTTCAGCTGTATCTGAGACAGAGGTGTGGAGGACAACCTCTGGGTGAATGTCACTCCACCAAGTGTTATTTTCCAAGTACAATGCAGCGAGAAGGAAAACTTATCTTGCACTTTCCAGTGTCCCCATTTCATAAATATGATACATTAATATTCATTATGCCACATACATTATCATTTTGGAAGGAGATTACTGGGGATTCACTATTTTCCCTCCATCATATTTTCCAATTAGGATCCCCTCTTTTGCAAATAATAAGCTTTTTGTTGCCAGAGGCTTTGCAGCAAAGTTCCAGTCACAGCATTGGCATTCTGTTCAGCCCCCATTTCAGAAAGAAGTGCAAATTGAAGAACAATTATATTTTTAATGACAGGTTAATCTTGCTGTACTAAATATGATTAGAGAATCACCTGGCTAGTGACAGAGAATACAAGAACTGGTAGGAATTGTTTCCAAAAACTCTAAGGAGATGGGTAAGGAAGACTTCTCACAAATTCACCACTGAGTCAACAGGGGCTGATCAGACAAACTGACAGAGACTTTGGAATTCTTGGAGGAGAGACAAGAGGATAAGAGAAGAGTGGAACAGCAAAGAAAAAGGGGTAGCCTGAGTCCTTGTTCCGCTCAAAATTTAAAAAAAAATCTTTTGGCCCTGTGGTTGCCTCACGTGTACAAAAGCAAACAAGGCTGTTCTCTTTTAGCACTAGCAAGAAAGGTGGCTGTGGATGGGGCTCTGCTGAGCTGTGCCAGGCAGGGGAAGACCAGGACTTCACTTTTTGACCTCAGTTGCCTCAGTACTTCCTCTGTACTTGAAGTCCTTCCTTTAGGCTCCTTTGTGGAGCAGATACAAACCCAAGCACTGTCCTTTTTCAAAGGAGGAAGAAATGGTGAGGAAAAGGCTCTCAAAAAAAGGCTCTCAGGTGCTTAAGTGCCAGGAGGCTGAATTCTAAATAATGCTTGGGATAAGCACTGAGATCCCACACACAGACACTGTGAGGCTGTATCTGTGCAGCCAGCAGCTCAGCACTTCTCTGGAGAGTGCATTACAAGCAAAGAGAATGAGAGGGGGGAGAATGGAAACTCTACTCAACATGTACAAGAACAGCAGCAAACCCTTTCCCCATTCTGGGTCCTTCACTGCCTCTCCTCTCTGCCCACCACCACAAGAGTTTTTGCCTCATTCACGTGTGGCAGGAGATGTCTCAGGTGAACCTGCTTCGAGGCCAAGCAGGCAGGTGATGCCTACAATCCTTCGTGCCCACCAGACCAGATGCAAAGTGCTCCAACCTCCTTAACTGCAATTGGCCTGACTATGGATTCCACCTTCCATTAGTAGAAATTTCTAAAGCAAAAAAAAACCAGAAAGAAACCACAACAAAACACAAGAACTACTAATTTAACCAGCTCTGCGAGAGGCTAAGTATTCCCTACACACACATACACATGCTAGTAAAACAGCCCTTTAAAGTTGTTGGTGTTGTCAGTTACAAGAGCAGCATTTAACATTTAATGGTTGGTTTTGGTCAGAGCTGTTACATTTCATTGTTTGCTAGATTTGTTCCTTAAATTCGCTTGGCTCTGTGCCATGCAATTCCTTCAGTTTTGTTTTATGTTGTGCTGGGGGTTGAAGGATTTTTATATTTTTTCCCTTCTTTGAAGACACATTATGAAAGGATTTTCATTTTTCTGGCCCAGTGCATTGTTTTGTCAAGTCTGATATTTATCTAGAGGGCACAGATGTCCCCTTATAAGCTCTATTGGAGTTCCAACTTGTTCTCAGTCTCCTCCTAGTTGAGAGTCACCAATTGAAGCAGGCATGAGAAGTTTTTGGGTTAATTATATTGGGAAGGAGTTTTCAGAAAAAGTAATACCTGCTTTGCTGATGCTGTAGCTCTTATAGAAGTCTAAAAGTAAAGAGACAGAAATAAGATGATGCCTGTACTTATTTTCCATTATAATAGCCTGGATTAGCTGTTCAATTAAAACAAATACAAAGCAAGGAAATCCTGCTGTGCATCTTGACCTTTTTTACAAACTGGCACTCATTCCTATGAATTGACTCGTTATTTGCCAGGTCTGTTTCAATCAAAAATTCAGGGAGTAAGAGTTTTTCACAAGTGTTTGCCAGACTCCTTGCAATTTAGAAATTGTGACCAGTCATCAGAGCCACATGGTCCTGTGGTCTCCATGGTTCTTATTCCTGATTCCTAGGAGATCAAAATCTTTATGGCAAGGTTTTAAAGGCAGGGCACTGTGATTTAGCTGTTGGGGTTCATTTCCAGCTGAGAACATGAAAAACATGTTCCCATCACAGCAGATTGCAGTGGGCACCCAGCAAAATGACCCTGGCCACAATCTTCACCTCCCTGTACACTGAGTGTCTTTTCTCTAGCCAGATACATTTTCAACTAAACAGTATTGACCTATAGGGTTTTGAGCTCAATTTCCACTCCTATTACATGTTTCCTGGCATGTTTATAGTACTTCTAATTAATTATTTCTAATTGCCTGTGTTTTTCTCCCCCTTTTATTTTGCGCCTTTGTTTCTTGTTTCTCTCTCAGCCTTGGTAACAAGATGTTATATCTCTTGAGGCTATGAGGGTAAAAGTCTATTAATAAATAATTAAGTGATGAAGCTCCAGCAGTGTGGAGTCACGTCTTGCCACCACATGGCTGCAGTCTCCATGGCGACCCACCGGTGTGGGCTGAAGGGCTCTCTTTGAGAGGAGGCAAGAGGAGGTTACACAGGGCAAAAATACGAGAAGTTAAATTACATTTTAAAATATTAAAGGCACCGTTACACTTGCTAGTTCCCTAAATAACCTGGAAAGATGAAAATCTATTACCCCAGTTCTACCATCCCCTCTTTCTGTCTGCCACTGCCCCGTGGGTTTTTTAGGGCCCAGAGCCTCCAGCACTGAGGCTTTTCCCTCTGTAGATGGTCCTGTCTGCCCAGCAGCATTTTCCCTGTCCCCATTACCCCTCTGACCTTGCAGACCCACAGCAATCCTGCTGCTGAGCTGTGCAGTCTCCAACCCCATGAGGAGGGTGTCTGATCTCTGAGAACGGCGAGCACTGAGTAATTTTTTATGTGTCAACAAGTCAAACCTTAAGGCCTGAATTCCTGAGGTTCCCACCTCTCTGCTCCTGCCTGTGTGCTCCTTCCCTCTCACCTTTCCCTGGAGCTGCCCTGCAACCTGCCTTTCTGCAAAATTCACACCTGCTCCTCATTAGAGCAGGATTTTGAGAAGCTTTTGCTGTGCTTTTCTCCTTTTCTGGCGAGACTTGGAGGCAGTTTCATGTGCTGGCACACGAAGTAGCCCTTCTATTTTTTCCCATCACATAATCCACCCCTAAGTATAGCAAAGACATTTCTTGCCCATTCAGAGCAGTAGTTTTCAAAGGAAAAGTGGTTAGCTCAGCAGTTCCAGCATCTGTAAAAGTGTGTCCTCGTGCAGCAGCAGGATCTGGAACCCCCTTAGTCCATTATCAGCTTTCCATCTGTGTTAGCAGCTCCACTCCCCACAAGCATCCTGATCCCTGCATTTCAGCCATTTCCCCAAACCCCCACCTCTGCAGCAGCACTTCATGGGAACAGGAGAAACGTTGAGCTTCCTGTAATGCCAAGGATGTAAATCACACTAATTATCTCCCAGGCTTCAGAAACATCCTGGGCTTTCATTTCCTCTGCAAACTTCTGGAGCATTTACATTAACTTTTTGGCAGGTAAACTGTAGGGGGCCCAAGCCATCCATCACATTAAACTGCACTGAAAACACATCAAATTCAGAGTCCTGACAGGCAGATAGGTCTCTGCTCTGAAGGAATGAAAGTTTTGATGTCACAGATCCCTTTTCCTCACAGGAGGACGTGATGTTTAAGCCCAGGATCCTCCTTCTTTCCACACACTGACAGCAACCACGATTTGCTGAGTGCTCAGTGTCCACAGCCCCACATGGGCACGAGCCTGGTGACAACCCTGTCAGCCTCGTGTTACTTCTGTATTTCTTTAAGCTTCTAGGACAGGATCTGCTGGACAAAAGGTGGTTCTGGCCTTGTAGAACTGAAATCTGCTGCAAATTGGGTCTTGATGAAGCGAACAGGCCCCAGTTCACCTTGGGAGTAGGTCTGTTCTACTTGGTTACCACCAAATTTCTGAGAAAATCTGTGAAATACAAAAATCTTTTCCATCCCCCTTCACTAGTCTGTTTTCTCCCTTTTTCTTTTCTTTTTTTTTTTCTTTTTTTTTTTTTTTTTTTTATTGTGGCAGATGCTAAAGTGGAGGTGAAAGATGGTTTGAGTGAGGTTACCAGAGGGATAAAACAACACTTGAAGCAGTTTCAGACCTGTTCCTGCTGCTGTCCTGTTGCCACTGCTCAGGTTTTCAGAAATTGTTTCCCTGCCCTTTTCACCTGCATGTTCCTCTCCTCCCAACAGATTTGAGGCCAGAGAAGAAGAACAAAGTGGATTAATTGTTTGGGTTTTTTTCCTTCAGAAATGTGGCATCCTACCTTTGCTTTCACACTTCTTGATATCCACCATCACCAGTGGAAAAAAAAAAGATGTAACCTGAAATTCAGAGCTTGGTAGGTAAAATGAAGAATAACAAGAATAACGATGACAACTATGCTGATTCTGAGGATAAATGTTTTCCTCTTCTTTTTTTCTTTTTTTTTTTCTTTTTTCTTTTTTTTTGTAGGACTGCCTATGGATTCTAGCACTGACTAGGGACTTAAAATCCTTCATCTCTTTTTAAGTGATGTTGGCAACCTAATTTTGACTCAATATTTCCACGATGCTGAAGGAAAAAGCAAAAAAGAATAATTACAAAAAACAAAATAAGCAGAAATTGTTTCAGTGAGGTGTTTTGATCACCTCCATGAGCTGTTTTCTTGCTGTGTTGTGCATGACTGAAAATCAGAAAGTGAATCTGCCTATTACCAAATGGGAAGCTGACCAAACTCGTTTCATCAGACTGCAGCAAAAACAGCTAACAGGGGAAAAATAAATGTATTTCCATTCTGACAAAGAGACTTCATGAATGATACAGGAAAAGCTTCCTGAAAAAGAAATTAAAAATCCAAATTAAAGCTCTTTGAATGGGGTTCCCTGCAAAGGGGCTCCATCTCTCCCCTGACCCATAACCTGGCCCCCTCTGTGCTGCTGCTTGCTTTTGGAGTAAATTTCAACCTTGAACAAGGAGTTGAATAAACAAATTACTGCCTGTGCATGTGTGTTTATTAGGGAAAAAAAATAAAAACAAACCCACACTGATTATTTGGCAGCCTATGTGGTATATTTCATAATATCACAAAAGATTTGGAGAGATGAACAGCTAAAGGAAACTCTCCATGAAAACCAATATCTCCACCTGTGGGAAATGCAAAGATAACAGGCAATTGTGACTAAAAATGCAATTACTACAAGAGAAAAAGGTTCACTTTCCTTCATATGCATAAAAATCATGAAAAGATGTTTTCATCCTAAGCAAAGAAGGCCTGAAGCTGGGTTTTATTCTGCATTTAGAACCAGTAATAATCTTTCACCTATTATACGCCTTCCCGAAAAAAATATATTCTTCTTCATCTCGCCTAGAAGGTTCTCCACTTCTAGTTAATTATTTAAGCAGATGCAAAGAAATAAGATAAAGTAAATATTTGACTTTGAGCCTTTATAAATCCTCTTTTCTCTTTTTTTCTTTCTGCCATTCAAGATCAGATTTCTATTGTGTACAAGACAGTCTTTTGAAGAAATATTCTATGTTTTAACCACTATAATATTTAAGAATATTTAAGAGAAGCACAAGACCATCCAATGCAGAAGGAAGGAAGACCCATCCTGCACATTGTGGGATGTTTGGAGCTGGTAAAACCCTATATAAAGCTTAGCAACACTCCTTCCATCTCACACTGCATTTGTGATTTCATCCCTTGACTTGGCTGCTGATTGCTCTTACTTGGAGTAGAGAAGTTCAGCCTCCTCTCACAGGGTCATTTCTGGGTCCATTTGCACCCAGCCTTTGGAACTGCAGAGCTATCCTTGGGAAAGAAGCCCAGACCTACTACAGAGATGATCCAAAGAAGCGCGGAGGAGTCAAATTTCAGGATTATTTACTGATTTTGGGTTGGTGACTATGTAAAGCATGAATACAACTCCTAAATTTTGCAGCCAGATCTCTGCAGGAAGATCCACCGCACTGCACACATTCCCAATGGCTTAGAGGGAAATTGCATGGGAATGAGGAGCCATCTCCATGACCCCATGTCTCATATGAAGCCTGAGGCTCTCTTGTGTTATCTTTTTGCTTAATTTCCTCCAAATTCAACAGCCTGACCTGCAAATACAGCATTCTGTCCATCTGTCTGCAAGTCAATGTACAGTGCTGACCTCCTGTGACTGTTCCATGAGTGGGGTCAGCTAAGGAACATCTCCTTAAGGTCAAGTGAGTAGAGGACATGATTTGGCAGGCAGAAGGGAAGAGAACTCAGTGTAGCACAGACATTGTCACAGAGAGTATTGCTCCCGCACAAGAGAGACAAAGAGTGCTTCAGAATTCCTGAAAAGCCTCTTTGTTAAGAAGAAAATGGCTTAAGAATGGAGGCTGTTGCTCAAAACTGTCGCTGAAACAAATACAGAGAATGAAACTATTGAAAATGGTGTCAGTTCTTCCACTTGGGGTTGTCAGTGTGAGGCTGAGCTCCACCAGAGGTGAGGAGAAATGCCAGTGTGTGAATGATCCAGGGGCTGGGATCAGTTCTCCATGGCTTCCTCAGGGTGTTTCAGGGTCAGCAACTGACACAGCAAAGAGGACAGTGAGATCAGGTGAATTAAAAGAGGAACAAATTTTCTAGCCTACTTTTCAGGTGTTGTGTTAGCTTGGGCAGTAGGTACAGCTCAGCAAAACCCTGTGGCCACACCTCTGGTGGGTGGTGAATAACAGATTATCATCGTTTTACAGTGGCTACAAATCATGGCTGTGCCACTGCACCTAGTGGGAAAACACAGCTGCTTTCTGAGCATATAACAGCCCATTGATAGGCAGCCCTCTGACTCAGGAGAGATGTGACAGTGTATAAAGCCTTTCAGCAAGGAAACCGCTGTAAATCTTTCCCAGGCAGGCTGAAGTATCTGGAGAAATACTTACACTTCACTGATCACTGAACCTCAGATTTGTGATAAGACAGAAATCACTGCTGTCTGATCCACTAACCTGTGAGATATGAATCTGAGAGTCTGTGCCCTGTCCAGAGCCGACAAGATGCATCAACATAACAAAAAACATCATCGGTCTGACGCCTCTGCTGTCAGCCTCAGAACGAAAAAAAAAAGGATGGTGGAGTCCAGATTGTCTTCTGGTTCCTCCAGAGCAAAGCTAGGCCTTGCTGGCAAGATAAGGAAACCCTTGCTAGTAATACCCCACAGAACTGGAGATCTTTCATGACAATGCTGAAAGAAAATTACATACTTAGCTGATTTTAGTACATTATCCCTATCAGAGAAATGCTTTGCACAGAATCAGTCAAACTGTTTCTTCCTTTGCCACCATCAGCCCCAGCTGATGAGGTTGTAAAGCTTGAAGAATACACGTAATAAAAGATACAAAACACCCTCCACAGGATCAGATCTTTAAATATAGAGCAGCTTTCAGTTCACCTTTCACATCTGAAACAGTGCATGCAACTACACAAAGCAAACTCAGCACTTTCTGGTATGTTTTGAGAGAAATTTTCACCCACAGTTAAAGATATTGCACAGTACCATGTTTCCCCAGGGCCCCTGGTGTTGTTACTGCCCCGACAGACACTGGCACCTCCCAAATGACAGCGACTCTGACCTCATGCACACTGACACAGAAACACCTCTAAGACAAAGCTTTATCTCAGAGGTGCTGCACACCCACACATGCACACAGACACACAAAATTATATCAGCCATTTAACTAATCTTTGCCCAGCTGTCTTTTAAAATGCCTCTTTCGTCTTTTTGTAACCAAAGGCTTTAATATTCAAATGTTCACGAGAACCAGCTTTATTAAAATTAGGGCTTGGGGAAACGGTTTCAAAAAGGAGCAGCGAATATTACCCAAGCATTTAAAAGATGCTAATTAATGAAGTTGTGCAGCCCAGGGAGGCCATTTGAGGGAGCAGAGATTCTTCTACTAGACAGATTTGTAACTTAGCGCTTCGAGTGGCAGAGGCGCAAAGAAGAGCCGAGCGAAATAAAATGCAAGTAGGTTAAGAAGAACAATCCTCCAGGTATTATGAGGACTCCGGAGTTTAGTTCTGTGCCAGAGATTTGAGTTGTCTGCCCACAAGCTCTATGCATGAAGATTTTTTTCCTGGCCCTGACACAAAACAGAGTTTGTGCCTCTTCCCTGCTGGATCCGCGCTGTGCTGGGAACAAGCGAGCGTAACCCACGCGGCGCGAGCCACGGCTGCCAGCTGAGGCTGTGCTGCAGGAGTCACTGGGGGATGCATTTCGAGATAAATCTCATCTTGAGGTAGATGGGCAAGTTCACACACAAGTGCACAAGGAAAGGGTTTTCTACTGGCACAGCAAAGAGACAGCAGAATGGTCAGAGCTTTCTATGTGGGCTTTTTTACGATTATTTCACTTGAGTGTGTAAAATCGGGGGCGTCTCAGCAGAACCCCACTTTCACACTCACCTAGATCCTGACAATTACTTCTCTCAGCAGAATAAAACCATATTTATATCTGTACCACTGAGCATACGTACTAATGTCCTAATTTTTTTCCCTTTGTCTCCTGCTCCCCACTCCCGTCTTGTTCTTGTCTCTTGTGCACAGATATAACCCTGGGTCAAGAACTGAAAATATTCCATGGACTAGATGAATAGATTTTTTTGGTGGGCCTTGTATATAGGTCTCCATTCCAGCTCCACCGTAGAAAAGACATCTCTGCAGTCTGACAGTGATTTGTAGCTGGATCTTTCTCACTGATGCAGTTCTTGACGGGTCACTTGCTGTAAAAGAGCCAGGGTGGACTGGTGATTTGAAACCTATGAGCCAAGAAGGAAACTAAAAGGCAGCAAGAGGGACAGATGCTGGGAAAAGCCTCCTCTCCAGCCTGCCCCAGCATGCAGGTGTCTGGGGAGGAAGGAGCATTGCATCCCAGAAGCACAACTGCCCTCCACAGCTGTTGCTGAACTGGATGAAGAAGGAAGAATTTGCTGACCCTGTTCTGTTTTAATTCTCCTGCATTTAATCCATCACTAGGATCTCAAAGCTCCAAGTCAGGCCTATTCAGTAAGTAGATGAGGGGAGTTACCTGTATTCAGTTTCTTCCAAATGGGAGCTCTGTCCTTGTCCTCATTACCTACTTATTTTCTCCCACTATCCTGCTTTTGTACAGAGCCACTGAAATAGGTGGCTTTCCAGGTACACAACAACACAACAAATAAAGTTCCTTCCTTGCCACTTCCTGTACTCAACCAATGCTCAGGTTCCCTTCCTGCCTGGCTTTGCCCTCCTGGTGACACCAATCCCACTGTATATCTACTGTACATTACAATTTCTGCAATGGGACTGTAGACAGACATCCTGCCCTGTCTACAAGAAGACTCCAGCCTCTGATCTCCAACCCAAATTTTTGGAGAAAATTAGGGCAACAGCCACCAACACAGAGCAATCCAGTCAAAGTCTAGTGGAAGGTGTCACTGCCCATGGAAGAGGCACGAAAACAAGAGGATGTTTAAGGAACCCTTCCAACCCAAATCATTCTGATTCCATGAATCTACAGGAACCCACAAATGAAGCTCAGAGGTGCTCATCCCTCACAGCTGAGTGTCACTGCCCTAATGAGCTCATTTGTGATTGATTTTCCATTTTCAAGCTCTCATGTTCTATCTTTTTTCATCCCCAAACCAAATATTGCTGGTTCCTTACATTTTCCTGGGTGTTTGGAAGCCTCCAGAGTGCCATTTGCTAGGAAGGACACCCCAAACAGGTGCAGGGCAAAGGCCATTTAAGTCTGTAATAATCCTTTAACATTTGTGAAGAGGCTGAAATGTAGACATTTCAATTGTGCAGCTGTAAGGGGACCATGTTTCAATTGTCTTGTGTCTGGATTAAGGCTGAGACACTTGAGCTCAGCCTGAACATGAGTCTGTCCTGTGGCTTGTTGCCTCTTCATGCTGGTGGAATCAAGGCTGCAGATCTTCCCTTAGCTCAGTGCAATCAGGGGGTGATGAGCCACTTCTGCCTTCCCCTGACAAACCTGGGCTAGAGAATCCCTTCTGGCTGATATAGTGAAAGCTTAAGATATTTGGAGCCAGAAGATCTGAGGTTTTGGGTGAAACACCAGGTCATGGAGGCTTAATATGTTCTTTCACATCAGCAGAGCGAAGGTACCTGTCCGTACATGTGCTCTTTGCCTGGAGCTAATGCAGAATAATATGATGTAGCTTCACTTTGTTTCACTGTCAGCAAAGTTAAATTGCATTATTATACCTTTGTCACCAGCCAAGAATGTGTGCCCAGACTGCTACCTCAGCTCTTCTGATGTTTGGTGACTTGTTAAGTCACTCTCACTTGATCATATGTCAGAGCTTGGAGTCCTTCACAGCTGTCACAAAGTCCTTGGGAGTCCTAGTTTGTTACTCTAGGATATATTCTTATTTGCAAGGACTTATGGCTGTATATAGCACAGATACTTTACCCAGGCTTTTTTTTTTTTTTTTTGCTTGGGATGTGACAGATTGGATGCTTTTTATCAATCAGGAAAACCATCTTCCAAGAGAACAGCATTTTCTGACTCAAACCCTTTCAAGTCCTTTAATGAGAATTAAAAATAATAAATAAAATAATATCTCAAACTGGTTCTTAAAGAAGAACGATTCTGCCAAATATCTGATATCTGCAAAGCTATAAATAAGAGAGATACTTTTAAAGTTCATAGAACTTCATTGTTTTCAGAGAGCTTTTGGGAGGAACAGCACTGAAAAAAATGGAGTCTGTTTCTCCAGTAATATATAGATTGACCCTCCTAAATGAAGACAGTTGGTAAGAATGATATGATCTGAGACAGAAAAGCAGCAGAAATTCAGACTTTATATAAATGTATCTATTTAATTTATGTCTCAACTCCAGCAGCCTGCCATAAAGAAAATGAAATGCAAGCTGGAAATACAGGCTTGTTCTAATAGATGCAGGGGGAAGAATAAAGCTAACAAATATATTTGTTTCCCTAGTAATCCCTCTTCATTATAGGGCAGAGCTGTTTTGCTTAATGGTCATAAATGAATCCAATATGAACTCAAACAAAAGGGGGTTTCTTTTCTGTTTGTAGATTAAATCATTTGTAAAAATATTTCAAGTGCATTCAGCATCAGAGAAGTCAAATAAAGCCTCTGATTCACACAAGCAAAAATTTACCATAGCTAGTGTCTTTCTATGACAAGTGGCAAGAGGTAATTTTTCCCTGGAGCCAACTTCCACTGGATCAGTGTTGTTCCAGTCTGTAGCAGAAAGAGTTTGTATTTGAATCTGTGTACCAGCACGCATAATAATGAATCACACCCTACATTGATTTAGTAAACCAATGGGTTTTATTAACTCAACAATGAGATTAAAATGGATTAAAACAAGGGAGGGTCTCTATCATTGCTCTAGTAAATTACCCCAATTCCACAGCAAGTGCAATACACTTTGCTTTTAATGCCTTATTAGACTCCCCTCAGTACTGCTGAAATGTTTTCTCCAGGGGGAAAAGTGCAGCAGATATAGGTGAATCCTATACCCACATGTAACTACAGAGAGGGCAAGCAAACAAGACAACTTTAATCAGAGTTTGGACCTTTCAGTGTTATCCCAGACAAAGAAGTCAATTATTTCTCTTGGCAGGGAGCTCTGCAGCCTCCTGTGCTAAAACACACAGAAAAGCACAGATAGAGCACCGGTCCTGTGAGGAGCAGCTGAGGGAGCTGCAGGTGTTTATTCTGGAGAAAAGGAGGCTGAGGGGAGACCTCATCATTCTTTACTACTCCCTGACAGGAGGCTGCAGCCAGGTGGGGGCTGAGCTGCCGTCCCCAGTGACAGGATGAGGGGAAATGCCTCACTGTGCCTGCCCTGCCCTCCTCACCCCATACCCAGACCCCACAGCCCAGGTCCCCAGGGCAGAAGGTGGCTTTGGACTGGAGGTTCTGGCAGCACCCTGGTGCTGAGCAGCAGCCTGGAGCTGCCAGATCTGACTGAGGACAAAGTAAATCAGGTCCAGCAGAGCTGTGTTGCTCCTGGTACCTGGAGTTTCAGAACCGAGCACTTCTCCCCTCCACTGTCTCCAGCTGAGGTTCGTGCCTGTTCCATCAGCTTCAGCACACTCAGGACCCAGCACCACCCTTCTGCAGGATTTCCTGGGCAGTCCCCTGGTGCAAACCAGTGGTTTTCAACCCCTGGGGATGCCTGGGGACCTGGGGGCTGTTTCTAATGGCTCTGCAGTGGGAAGCCATAAATCCTGCAAAAGGGTAAAGCTTTTTGCAGTAGGCTGGGGCTTGCTGGACAGGGCTTACACGGGGAAAGCATCAGGGGTTTTAGAGGACAACAGATTGGAAAAGGCTGAGAAACACTGGCGTGTAACTTGTCCTGGAATGTAGGGAGAGTACAGGAGAGCCTCCTGTTTTGCCTGGCCACCTACCCAAATGCTCTTTGGATTCAAAATGGGTCTTTAGGGAAATTCCTGTCAGAGCCCAGGTGGCTCCGAGCCCAGCCCAGTAAAGGCCAGTTTTGGAGGGATTGGCCTGTGGGGTATGGAAGCATAGAAGACAGGGCTGGAGGAGAGCCCAAGGAAATATCTAGTCCTCCTCCTGAGCCAGGAAAACTAACATAACATGTATTTAATTGCTTTAGTATGGGCTTTTTGTATAAATTGTGTGTAATCATCAAGTTATGCTGTACATATGCAATAAAATTAAGCTAATATTCAATGTTTTTTCGCAGATAAAGATAAAATAAATCCAGCTCTCCCTTCCTGAGTTAATCCACCATGAACAACTCGATCAATAACCATCCTTTTAAGCCATCATCCACCCACCTCACTCCTTCCTACTTTCTCCTGTTTTCTGGGAGCAGTTTGATTTAAATTGCCAATAACTATCCTCATGACCACTGTAATTATGACGTTCATTATGATTGCTATTTGTTATTATATCAGTAAAGGAAATACTTTCTCTCTGTGGGAATTTGCAAGATTTTGTAATTGTTTTCCCTATTCTGGATTTATGAGTGTTTGTGAACCAATAATCTTAAAAAAAAAAGTAGAGATCAGATCAATGTACAGTTCATTTAGATACCTTGAAAGTATTTCATTTAGATGATGGTGACATTTCTGAAATTAAAAAAAATATGCATTTAGTTGTTGAAAATGAGTGCATATGTGTGCATATGAAAATGAGGAAACAGGATGTTTTGCCATTTAAAAAAATTAAGGTTTCTTCAAATGAGGAAATTCATTTAAACCAAGTTCTTCTGCAAACAGCTTGTTTTGACCTATATTCACCAAGAGAAAAAAACATTTAATCTAAAAATTGTCAGCTTGCTATTTACTATCAAAAGTTTATATGACACATCCAAAGCTGCATAAAAAGTTACTGCTGTTGTTGGTGTTCTCAAAAAGAAAAACAGAATGGCCTAAAGGAGTTAAGCACAGTCAGGGATTTGAAGTTTGAAACTTGTTAGATATTTTTGATACCATCTTAGCCTCCAGGTCACACAGAAATGACCTCTAATTCAGCAGCTCTAAGAGAGCTTTGCAGAGCTCTCAGAATTTAATTGCAGGATATATAAGTTTGGGCTTTATACAGTCACTATATAATCACCAAACCCTTATCCTTCCTTTTAACTTGGAAAGAATTTATTTAGAATAAATCTGATGCTATTACCTTCACCCCAGTTTTGACAGCTGTAGTCAAGGGCTGTTCATCTCAGATATTCCAAATCCAGCCTTTCAAGCATGGGCAGCTGATACAGCCTCGACTCATCACGGACTTCAGTCTGTGAATTTGGCAACTGCATGAGCAAGTGACTCATGCCCCAGTTCATGTTTGTCTGTTAGTTCAGACACATTTGTCTGGAGAAGAGCTGTGGAAATAATTGGGTTTGGGGGGGTAGTGGCAATTCCCATTGCATAAGGATCTTATAAATCACATTCAAACCTGATGCCAGCTTCCTTTACCATCCTGCTTTAATAAGGTTACACCTAAAGAGGTTTTCTTCCCGTTTCATCTTGAACTTCTCTGACCCTTCGTCTTTGTCTCTTTGCCCTAAAAAATTGGGGCATGTAAAGTCTTTATCTATTAACTGTTGTTCCTGCACTGTGCTGCATTTGGTCTGGCTCCAGCCAGATGACTTTGTCTGTACAAATCACCCTGACTGAGGCTCAGTAGCTCCTTACTGTGAGCCTCAGCAACATCAGCAGCTCTGGGAGGAGAACCTGCAGACCACCTGGATGAATCCATTGAGGGATTCAGCAGCAGCTCCAAGGGGCAGCAGAAAATCCATTGTCCTGAAAAGCATTTATGATCTGGGGAGACTTATGGATGCCTGTGACAAACTGCCTCAGTTCCTATTCTCATAAAAAAGGGGTGATCCCTAGCAGAGGGAGAAGGTGGTGATCAGCTGATATGTTCTGCTGGGGGCACTGGGAGCAGTGACTTTACTGTCACTGTGACTGTGCTGTCTCTGGCACAGGATGGAGCTGGGCAGAGTGCAGGAGCTCCGTGTGGCTGGGTGGGAAATCCATCATGGAATGGTTTGGGTTGAAAGGGACCTCAAAGATCATCTCATTCCAACTGCCCACCATGAGCAGGGACACCTCCCACTAAACGAGCTTGCTTAGGATTCCATCCAACCTGGCCTTGAATACTTCCAGAAATGTGGCATCTTTTCTGGTAAAGGAATGAGCAGAGCTGGAATTCGTATAATGCAAGGAAAAGCTGTATATCAAAGGGAGAAAAAAGTAAGCTCATAAAATATGGTTCCCAAAGAAATGATGTAATCTGAGTAAAGAAAAATGATTTGAGACTCCAGCCTGACCATTTCCTTACCCTGGTACTCTTCTGCCATATTAACGCAGGGATTCAACACAGCCACAGCAGGAACCTTTGCCTCTGGTGAAGAACAGCAATTAGAGTATTTCCAATGCACCATCCATTTCTTCTTAAGCTATCTGAATTGTCCTCTCTTGAATAAAGAGGGTCAATCATATAAAGAGGTCTTTAACCCTGCTCCAAGCAGTAGGAGGAAAGGGGAATATTTCTGAACATACACGCAAAGTTTGTGGGAACAGCCTGGGGAAAATCGTTCCAACAAATGTCTGGTTCATAGCTAGGTTTTCCAGATGGCATCAATATATCATGAAGAGTCAGAGAGAGCCTTTCAGAATGCAAATTGCTATTCACATTTTACCTAATTTATGCAAATTAGCTCATTCAGTCTTCTACCTAATCCTCCCTGGAGTTCCTCCAAGGTTTGAAAGGAAAGATATTCTTCTTGCAAAATATATATAATCCATATTAATTGCTTTAGATGGAGATGAGTGGGATGGACAGCTATTCCAGCAGTTAATATTTTAATCACTTCAGCCCAGCAGTAGCCCTGCCTCAGGTGAACAACCCCTGATTCTCTCCACATTGCTGACATAAACGGCTCCATATTGGATGCTCCCAGTGGAGACTGGCAGGAAAGCAGATTTTGGGAGGAACTGATCAGCACTGAACTGCTGAGGACAGAGCTGGTGTGTGGGCAGATCTGATAGGCAGCAGACCAAAATATTTTTGCCACCCAAGCTGGAAAGAGGGCTGCAAGAGAGGGATGAGGCTCAGTGATGGAGCCACAAGGATTCCCCTGGGGATGCTGGGGCTTGTGTAGGTATGCACTGGCAGAGATGTAAGGTGGGTCAGACTGAACCCAGGTGAGAAGGGCTGGAACGCAGCTTCCCACCCCTCTGAGGAAGGTGGAGATGCAGGGATGGCAGAGGAGAATAGAAGGGGTCAGCACAGCACCTCTATTAGTCTAAGAGGTGTGGGAATACTCTGGGATCCATCTGGCCAATGAACATCAACACATCCTGAGGCCAGCCAGCACCTTGCTCCTCTCTGTCCTAAACAGAAGAGGATTTGTAGATGAATGAATGGAAAAAGCAGAAGATGACTGAGTTGGGAAGTGTCAAAATTATCCATTTATTAAGAAGCAATTAAAATATGTTCAAGCATATTGACTTCAGTCCGTCCTTGCTTTAATGTTTGTGTGTTATCTGGAAGAGCAGTTCTTTAACCCCACACTGGTGCTTATGGATTTCTTATCCCTGTCCTTTGTGTCTGGATGTCTGGGATCAGATACTGAGATAAAATAGTAAGACTAATGCTGAAATCAATGAATTAGAGATTTAATGCATTGATATTTTATGGCTTATCTCTGTAGAAAGGCAAGACTGATATGCAAGCAGTGAAAGGGTGTGTGCCACTTGTGGTACTGACAGAGTTCAGAACTCCCTCACATGATGGGTTTTGTCAGGATCAGGGCACATGGGAAACTATTACACCTGTACCAAAGCCCACCCAAATCCCCAAAGCAGATTCCAGGTGCAACAGGAGAGAATTGGGTCTGGTTTAGATGTACTTTACTGATATTGCCCAAGCCTAACATGCTTGGCCCAAGGGTGGACCTGCATCGAATTACACAATCTTTTTGCATTATGTGCTTTCCAGACCATGGCAAAGGCACTGCCTGATGTGTTTCAGCAGGTTTCTTTTTCCTGTTGTGCTGTCAGTAACAAGTCTCCTTCTGCCAGTCAGGAAAACTTGCCTCTAAAGCATTTTGAATTGACATTTCAAATACATTTTTTTGTGTCAGGTCTCCAGGAAAAGACTGAAGCAATTGATTGGTGACTTTCAAGAAACAGATATTTTTTACTCTTTGGTAGGGAAGACATGGGATTTTCTGACAATGCCTAGGGACAGATATATCACTGCACTGCACTGCACAGCTGTTATTTATATAACATGATCGATGCTGTCTGTTACATTTCAGCAGGATCCATAAGATGACAAAGTCCAAGGAGGTGGGAAGAACCTTCTTTGCCCTCCACCTACTCATGATAGTGGCGAGGGTTTTAATCCAAATAATGGCACAGCAGATTAATACCGCACAGCAATTTACAGGTTATATCACCTGAAATGGAGCCTTGAACAAAATAGGTTGATCACTTTGATGCTAGAAGTGGCTATAAATATGTAACTTGTATAAAAACTCTGCAAGTTGAGTTTGCTTGTTTTCAGCAAGGTGATTACTTATGGGTGTCCAGGGACAGATCTCACAGTTCTCAGCAAAAGCAACTGCTCATTGCAGGTGTCTACAGGAGCTCAGCAAATCATTCATGAGCTGAGCTTGGTCAGCAGAGCAAGCCCTGCTCCCATCCTGCTTGGAGAACACATCCCATAAAATCAGCTTTAAGGCGACTTAGAGAGGAGCCTTGGATGGGAGATGTTTAAACGGATCTTCATCAATTTCTAAACTGATTTACTCAAATCAATACAGCTTCTGGCCATTGCCAAGCCACACTGCTTTAAAGCTGAGGATTCTTCCACAAAATGGCTCTCAGCACCTCCCCTTTCAGGGCTCAGGACTCCGTCCAACTAATCACTTAAGCTTGGGCTTAACTTTAAGTACATGGATACCTCATTAACATCAAGGAGACTATGTTAACCAAAGAATATGTGTAAAGTGCTTTGCTGGACTGGGGCCGTGGATGCTGCAGTCATCTTTGCTAGGTAGAAAAATAAGCCAGACAAGGAGTTTCAGCAAGTATGATCTGGAGAATTACTCACCAACAGAAAACCGTGAGAGCAGGAAGATGATTGACTGATTACTTTTCTGATTCATGGGAACCCATGGGAGCATCTAAATCAACTCCTTTTAAATCCTGCAGGGTGACTCCAGTCCGGCGATTACAGCTGAGTGAAATGTTTTGATTGGGAATAAATTAATTCAAAAGTACTGTTTTGGCTAAATGGAAATCTTTTCCTGACCTATTTTGATTTTTTTATAATTTTCCATTTCCGGAGAAAAGTCCCAAATGGAATTTTTTAACTTTTATGGATGTTTTTAGTCTAATGTGTATATTTTTTTTTGTGTGGGAAAAGCATCTTGCTTAATGAAAACATCATGGCAAAAAATCCAAAGAGAAGAACACATGCTTTTTATTTTTAGCAGTGTCCCACTAGGAAAAAATATTTTAAAAAACATGGGTTTTAACTGGGAGGTTTGTGTACTTTTTTTCTCTTGGGGAATAAAACTTCATTTTAAAAAAACCCACTTTGTTTTAAATGTGGCAAGTTTTCATCAAGGAAAAAACCTAGAAACTGAGTGAAATGAAGGACAAAGTACCTCTGTTCTACATCTATACAAAACAAACTTTTTTATTCCCCGATATCTCTCAATAACTTGCAGTTATGTAAAGCTATTGAACTGGGAACTCACCTTCAAAGAACGGCAAGGAGACAACAATTTGCAAATGAAGGGTTTCTTCCTGTCCCATATCCAAAGGGAGTTTTTTTCACAGATTCAAATAGCTTTATGATCAAACATTTTTTTTTTCAAAATCACAGAGTAACCAGCTCCTGTTATCAGGACGTATTTTATGCCACAAAGAAATAAGAAAATAACATATAAGTTAACATCGCTGCAGGTGTGTCTTAGGGACACTTTTTCCTTTCAAGCATTATTTCCTTATAAATTCAATGACCCAAAGAATAGTCTTACCCCACAGTATTCCTGTTTTCAGATGAACTGTAGTAATACTCCCCTCACTTCCCATGTGCTCATATTTCTGTCAGAGCTCACAGCTCGTGGTGACACCTTCATTCCCTAACAAGGAAAGCCCCAAAGCCAAAGATGGGGCACATCTTTGCCCCAGTGGACTCCTCCTAGCTCCAAGTACCCCAGTGCTATTCAACCTAGCAGGATTGTGTCTTGTTGCTCATAATTGAATCATCTTGATTTTTAATGAGTTTAATTGATTGTGGTTGTCTCAGGGGCTGTGCTGACAGCTCCTTCTCAGAGGCTTGATTGTGTGGTAGAGTGGGAGGGCACATAAGGGGTTAATGAAAGGCCACACAAGTTAATGGGGAACTGGGAAACCAAAAGGAGACCTAGAATGAATACCTATGGAAGAAGCCAGGGAGGAAAAAAGGCAAACAATTTATTTGATTTGAAACAGGTTATAAAAGACAATAATTGTTTTAAATAGAAAGCTGTTGAATTATAATTGGAAGTAATTGAAACTCACCGAAATATTGAATAAAACATTAGATAATTTAAATGGTGTTATCTTTACAATTATCATTGGAAATAATTGCAGTGGAGCCCATGAACTGTTGTGAGTGGGGGAGAGTCACCTGGGGCACATTGTTTTCCACAGGCATTATGCAGGGTGTTTGATGGGGAGGTATTTATAAATAGGTAGCAGCATTTGTTTCTGTTCTGGCATTTCACAATAAAAGCCAGTCCCACGATGGGTGAGAAGGAAGGTGAGCAAGAGTGAAGCATCTGCTATTTTCAGAGCCATTGCTTTAAAAGCAGTCAAGAAGATGACTCTTCCTGGAAGACTTCCTGCCTTTTTGATTGGATTTGGAGGCTAAAGACACATTTTCATGGCTGTGCATTATCATTCTGATATGTTTTCCCAGAATATTTTCAGGAAAACATGTGCACATTGTCCTTTGTCAACTAGGAAAGCTACTTGAAAACAAGGAGTGCTTTTCAGCAAGGAAAAAAAAATTAATTCATCACAGCACTCAAAGGTTGTCTCATCAACATATGTAGCTATTTTTAGTTCAGTATCTAAAGATGTAACTGCCTTAACTCCAAATGCAGTCGTTCCACTGCAGAATTTGTGGAAAACATTACACAGGTTCAAGCTCTGACCTGAGCATCTCCCTGGGTAAGGCCACGTAGAGTCCCCTGGAGAGGGAAAATTTGAATAATTACTTTATATCAGGCTATGGATTCATAATGTGTGACATCCTGCCAGAGTTTCTGGGTGATTAATATAATTACTACAATGGGCTTGATGAATTCTGAGACAGCAACTGTGATAGGAGCAAAGCAGCATTCCACCTACCAAAACATCTCCACAGATTCTAATCAGCTCCTGCATGGAAATTAGTTTGTTGAGTTCTCTTCCTAGTTGCCATGGGCCATATTTTTCCAAGCAGATGTAAAGCAAGCAAGGAATTGAATTGCAATGATTCCAGGTTATTTTTGGTCACATGGAAATAAGCCATTTTCCATCCTCTTGATAGAGAACTGGATATACAGATATCAGCCTATTAATGCTACATTTCCTATGGACTAAACTAAGGAAAGAAGAGGAGTATCATTGAAGCATCAGTTGGGGAAAATTGCTGAAATTGAGTGGCAGATGAAGAGGATTGCATGATGTCTTTATCTATGAGGAGAGAAGGAGAAGGGTGAATATGGAACACGTACAGAGGAAAAAGCAGCTGAGCTTTGAGAGACTAACATAAGCTACAGCAGTCTGCTAATATTCCTGAAGGCTCTATTAACAGGATGATTTTAACACAGATGATCATCTGTTCTGTCTTAGATTAATATCTACCAAAGTCATATGTTGGGCATCTGGCTCCTTTGTGCTTCTTCTCTAGAAGGACGAGTTAGAAGGGGGATTTTGCTTTCTAATACAGCTTTCTTGTTCCACATGGGCAGAGGAAAAAAATGAGAGGCAGCTGAAGGGGAGAGGATTGATCCTGGCATACCCTAGTCCTGATTAAGCTTCCTTGGGAAACTGGGAGGCATAGAGAAGAATCTGATGCAAGGAGCCCAAGGTGATGCAAGTGATGCAAAACTGGTGGAAGGATCTGTCAGTAGTGGGAGAAGCTGAGACATCATGGCTGATTGTTATGATACAATTTCAAAACTCCTCCAAGCTTGCTTTCATCCTTTTTTTGATCTTTAAGTGCTGTGTGGTAAATCTTTCTGAATATTGTGAAGGATGAATGGGGGAGCACGCAAATGTAAATTATAAGCACCAGTAAAAAAGGAAAGAATCACTTTGCTAACGATGTCTAGACACCACAAAAAGTAATTAGTCAGGTTTAAGGTTCTGCCAGCAAAAATACAAGGCAGGAAACACAAACATAAGGAGAGCAAGAGCCACCAGGCTTCTCTTGGCTCTAGCCACTTCATCAGGGCTAATTAAAGTGCTCTTCCAAGTCCTAAAAGATATTGACTATGACAGCAAACAATTTCAAATAAGATTCATTAGGCCAAAGAGGTGGTGGTAGAAGCAACTCTGCATTGTCAAATCCCATCCTGATGTGTTCAGTGAGGAACATCCAAAGCCAAGGGAGCAAGACTAAAGACATGGCCAATGGATGTTCTCTAGCTAATTTGTGGGAGCTAATTAGCTCTCTAGCTAATTTCACATCATTTGGTGGCAAGGTCTCAGCTGTCTGCAAGGTCCTACCTGTGCTCCTCGTCCCGTGTCACTGCTCATGCCCTGGAGTTTTGCTGCCATGTGGTACAGCCACAAAGGATCACAGGTGATTTGGAAGCTACAGCTGTGATCATGTCATGAAATATGATATACAATTCCAGTTCCATAAAAGAGGCAAATGAAGTTTGTGCAGGCAATCCTACGCTTTCTGAAGTTTTGGCTTTGAAGCCAATAAATGCAAATATGTATGTGTATAATACAGATACATCAAAACTGCAGTCACAGGTTGGGCCAAAATCAGGTTGGCAGCTTCCCTTTAAACAGTTTTATGGATCATTAAGTACCCCACAGGAGGCTGACTACACCAACTATGTTTTATTGATAGTCAAAAGTTTCTTGCCTGAAACAAAACAATTATTCATGTTAACAAGAGGCTGGAACAAACTGCCCCAGACCAATGTCCTCTCCAAACACATGCAGACTCAAAATTCAGTCTCACATTTATTTATCGATGCATTTTGCCGTTCACCCAGGATTAAAATATTCTGTTGGATGTGTTCTTTAAACAGGTTAACACAACTGTTTTCCTGGGAAGGTCTTTGGCAGGCAAAGAGACAGGATTTTTCACATGTGCTCCAGCCAAATATCAGCATATTCATGTAAGTAATACATATTCTTCTAAGAAAATCAATGAAAATGAGCCTATCTCACCAGAGTGGCCAACCTTCAGAGTGTGTCAGTGTGTCACACTTACACGTGAAGTTCTAAGTTCAGGGACAAGGTGAATAATACATGATATTTTTGTTTATTGCCCTCCCTCTCAAATAACTAACACACCAGTAAAACTTTGGAGTTCCAATGCTACAAATCCCCAGAAAGTCCTTTAAGTATTGCAAATACTTTCAAGGGAAACAAAGATGAGGTAAAGTATAAAAAAGTGGTCATTCACTTGGCCCTTAGCTCATCACTGAATACAGAGGAGGCAGCTGAAACTGGGTCTGCCAAAATCATGATCATTAGACCAGCAGATGACCAAACAATTTTAACACTCACTGCAGCAGTAGCTCATTCTAAAAATCTGATCTTGTCATTTAGCCAGTGCTAATCTGCTAACATCAAATGAAAATGGTCATCCAGCCCTAAAAGTTTCAGTGAGATATATGTGAAATTTATTGCATCACTATGACATTCCTCACAAACCCAGGGCAAAGTCAGAAAAAAACCCTGGACAGGTAAGTGGAATGTACAAAATATTTTTCTCCTTGTATGGAAGCTTTCATGTGAAGAAGCTAAATCTGGGAAACTTCTAAAGTGCTAAATCAGTTATGAAACAGGAAGCTTCATTACAGGCTGTCCACTTAATTATTTGACAAGTTAATTAATCTCCCAAGCAACTGTAGAACTGCTGTTTCCTCAGTAAGCGATGGAAACAAACTTTGGCAGATCCCACAGGTCTTGGCACCACAGTATCAATAGGACTCTTCAAAGTTATGTATAATAGACATTAAGTGAGGTCAAATTGCTTCTGGAGGAGTAGCTGGAATTGCTTATTGCCTGGAGGTGTTTATGTTGCTAATTATTTCCTTGCAGATAATTGTGGTTTGCCAGTTTAGCTGCGGCTCAGCTTTCAAGAGATGCCTCTTAAAGCCATCGCATCATGGTAGGAAAGGACAGAGCTCCTGCCTCCTTAGAACAATGCCACTGCCTGCCTCTCCTCAAGAGACAACACAATTACAGCTGACACAATAATTGATGATGAAGTTTTCTAGTGAGAAAGATGGACACACATTATTATCCCATCAGTCTTGTTCCACGCGGTGTCTGGTGCCACTGGTTTTTCATACGGTGGCAGCAAAATTGACTGGAGGATGCTGAGCAGTCTGTTTGTGTCCCCAGGGGTACCCTGTGACAGAGTGAGGGCAGCGTACAGGGCACGAGCAGAAAGGTGAGACCAGAGAAAAGATCACTCAGTGTGAATTGAAGCCAAATTTCCTTCCACCCCGTTCTTTACCTGCTCATGTCTCCATTACACAGCATCAATTCCCAAGGAAACCTCATCCAACACTGGCTTATTACACATGCATTGCAGGAGCAATGTTTGACCATTAACAGCCACTGCCCCTCGTTCATACCCAGTTCTACCTGAGCTCAATCACAGATACCTGCTAGGTCTGTAAGTACATGGAAACTCCAATGGAAATGTGTTACTGTTATATCATATATTACTGTATAAATGTGTATATATTAGAAAACTTTCCAGTCACCCAAACTAATTTTAGGTTTCCAGAGAAGAGGAGGCTCAGGAAAGACCTCACCACTCTCTACAACTCCCTGGCAGGAGGTGGTGGCCAGGTGAAGGTCAGGTTCTTCTCCCAGGCAGCAAGTGAGAGGAGAAGAGAGCTGTCTCAAGCTGTGCCAGGGGGGGTTCAGGTTGAACATCAGGAAGAATTTCTTCACTGAAAGGGTGGCCAGGCCTTGGAACACACTGCCCAGGAGCTGGTGGTGTTCACCTGCTCTGGAGGTGTTCAAAAATGACTGGATATGGATCTTTGTGCTGTGGTTCATTTGGAGTGGAGGTGTTCAGTCAAAGGCTGGACTCGATGTCTTGGAGGTCCTTTCCAACCTTAATGATTCTGTGGGTCTTAAAATCTGCTCTCTTCATAGATACATGAAAGAAAACAGATTTCTACCTGTCCACTGCTTTTTTGAATACCTGAGCAGAAAATTATTTTCTTCAGTTGATTACAACAATATGATTAGTTTACAAATATAATTGCATATTTTGTTTAAAAAAAATAAAAATACATAAAGTCACCAAAATATAGTGTTTGGTACAGCTGTATTATCCCTGTAATGAATAATCACTAAAGACATTATTGTGGATGCAGTTACCATGCAGCAGTGTGAATAAAATTCTTTAGATGGAAAATTGTACTTCAAGAAAATGTATGCAATAGTACAACTGTATTATTGCCCATTAATATGTATTAGTTCAATGAAAAATGCCTGACTGAGCTGGTTTACATAGATTAGGATGGCAGGCAGTGAAAGGAAGCACTTGGACTTGGTTAAATGGGCTGTGAAGATAGGAGGAACTCTAATCCAGCCAGAAGAGCAAACCACCAAGATAGGCTGTCCAGTTCTGTTGGTGTGATTTGTTCCCTCTCTCACTCATATCACTGTTTTTATTATGACAAATAATCAGCATTTCCTGCTCCTGGTGCATTAGCTCTACTCAGCCCTCTTGAATTGTATTTAAAAGCTTTCTATTTAAAAATAATAAAATAAGATAATTCTTCCCAAGGTGGCTACTTAGCAGGAATCATCTCATTTGTTTTAGTGTCTCCAGGAGGCAGAATTGTCATTGTCAAGACAAGCTTATTTGAGCCTAAAATACCCAAATAATTCACTCCTTACTCTAACTTCTGCACATGACACACAGGCTTTGTTCCAGCTCCCCAAACTGCACCAAGTGGGGCATTCCCACAGCCCTGGGGGAGCTTTCACTGAGACACATCCAGTGTTCCAAATTATGCCAAATGCATCCTTCTGTCCAGGCATGCTTAGTTACACATATAAAAACCAACAATTTTGCTTTCTCTTCTGGCTAACAGCCTTGTTATGAGACAAACTATTATGGCATTCATATGCTCAGCATAAGATGTGGTTTTCCCTGAGTTTATTTTAAAACACTCAGTTCGGTGCCTGTCTCAGCCCCACCGTCTACACAGTGTCACATCTCTGGTGTGGGGCTGGCTGACACCTTCCTTCTGCCCTGCCTGTGCAAAAAGGGAGGCAATATTGGTGGGGGTTTAGGTGAGGAAAAGCAGAACACACTCCAGAGGTAGCTTTGGTTGGAGAACAAGGTGGCCTGGGGCAGGTTGGGTCACCAGGGATGGGGTGTGAGGAAGGAAGAAGAACCAAAAGAACTTGGGGAGCCTTTAGACACAACTTTACTGGAATACCAATAAACAAGAGACTTTTGGAAGCAAAATATGCATGTTATGGGTTTTGTGGAGGTAGACATGTATGTTGTGTGATTTCGACCCTCAGAACTTGCATAGTTGCTTAGTACTTTCATACTGGGACACCAGGATGTAAACTTGCCATAAAGATACAAGGATAAAAAAGAAATCTTTATGTTTAGAAAAAGATATTTATATATGACCTGCTAGGTCACAAAAGTTATCCAAATCAGTGAAAAATGATATTATAAATGACTACAAAAGATTTAGTGTCTTCATTCCCCAAACAGCCTCATAAATTGTATGTCTAACCCTCTGTCTTGACCACATCCTCATCCAATTTCATCTGCCTTGCATAAAACTTAGTAACCTCTCAACAAACACAGCTGACCAAGGAGAGTGGGGTTCATGCAGTATGTTAAACCCTCTCTCTCCAATAAAGTGTGGTGGGATCTTTAATGACCACTCCTCATCTAGGAATGTTTAAAATTATGGGACTGGGGTGATTCTTTCCACCCATGTTTTTATGCACTTTGTTCCCAGGGCTCTAGTGACATTCTAATAAGTGTATTGAATTTTGAACTATTCAAGGGATTTTGCTATTATTTATGAGAATGGATTGATTTGTCTCTCATGTGAAAGAATATACATAAAATTGAGTTTGGTTGTGGTTGTTTCTTTGTTCAATGTCTCTGATACGATCATGGCTTCATAACAACTTCAATATATTATTGCCAGAGGTATCATAAAATAGGGAGACATTATCCTTCATGTCATAATTCTTTCTCTGCTGAATAAACTCAAAAGCTTATTTTTGTTTGTTTGTTTATTGATCCTTACTTTGGAACACAGTAAATTAATGCTGTTAAACAAGAGGCCAATTTCCCTTGTAGTTTCACCAAAATGGACTTCAATTAGCTATGCTTCTATGGCTATGTTATGATGCTTTCATAAGTGGGTTATGACATTGACAACAAATCAGTGAAACTTAAGCTCCTGTTATTATCAACTCGAGGTAAAAATTCTACGTGCTTTTATCCCTACATAATGGGAGCTTCAGCCAGTGTGGTCAGAAGTAGAACTGACATGAAATTCTCAAGTTATGTCACCATAGTAAGACAGACCAGTCACGAAATAAGTCTGGAAATGGAGGAAAGAAAAAAAAAAAAGAAGAAAAGAGCAGAAAATACAGGGTCTTTGAGATGTCCTAATTTCTGCCTTCCCATTGTTCCATCTGTGCAGCAACAGGATATTTGTGACCCACGGTCTGACATGTCCTCAAAGCCAGTCTGCTGTGGTCAAAATTAGACAGTCATGGACAGTGAGGAGATTGTTCCCTCCTGCTATTATTTCACAGTAGAAAATATGAACAGGGAACTATCATGGACTAACTCTTTCCATAAGACAATGAGGGGTTATGGAATAAATTTAGTTGATGTCAAGTTCGAAACGTTCATCAGATTATTCTTCATTGCCACGAGATGTGTGGATGCTAAATTTTCATATGGGTTTTAAAAGTGTCTGGACAAATAAGGAGAGAAAATTCTGTAAGGAATTATTAAATATAAGAATAGCAGCTCTGGTTGGGAAAGTCCCTCACCTGTAAGCCGCCTGTCAGAACGAAAGGTGCTCTGACACTATTCACAGCCAATTTGCTGCTAATGGCCAGGCTTAGAGGGTGCTTGATAGAAATAACATCTCAGCTAATCTTTAAATGACTTCTCACTTCCATAGCAGGGACTGTGAGCAGAGAACGCCTTCCCTGATGAAAGGCTGAAGTTGTAAAATGCAGCATTATTGCAATGTCTCCTCTGTCGGAGATGGCAGGGACAGAGCTCTGAGTGCTGTAAGCCCTGTCCCAGTCTGCTGTTCCTAAACTCGCAGCAGATCATCCCGATTTAATTTTACTTGGGTTTGCTCTATTTTTATATTTACATTGCTCACTGTGCATTATCCTCATGTCTACTGAGTGGATGCCCAGTTCAGGGTGTCAAATTCATATTTTACGGGATAGAATAGAGGATGCATTCTATGTGTCTTTTTAGTCATCTCTATTTACCTCGCTGACGCCAATCTCACATCTTGTCCCTTACCACTCAAAAAAGGCACCCTTTAAAGCTTTTTTAATCCTATTTTGTAATATTTTGTTGCTATTCAAAGATTATTCCTTTGTCTTGTCTTATTTATTTTCCTTTCTTTTCTTCAACTAATGACTAAACAGCTGCAGCAGCATGCAACTTCGGAGCTCCCTGCTGCTGTTCTCAGAAACGAAACAATCTGTACTTAAACCAATTTGCTTGTAAATTCCTGCTTGCCTGCCTCCAGCCTGCTAAACTGTTCATGCCCATCATGCCAATCTGTTTTTCCAATGCAGAGATCACTCCATCAGCGCCAGCGAACCCCCTACAAACCAATGCTGCGGGCTATGCCTAGGGAAGGGGAAATAATGTCCCTGAGCTCATCAGCTAACTGCATTTTATTGGAGCAACACAATTTAGATTGACCACTGAGGTCTGGATGAAAGGTAAGGTCATTTTAAAGGGGGAATAATACGTCCCTGCTATTGGGGTGCAGAATTTACCTCTGGAGTCCATATTATAAGGAATATCATGGCACTAAGGGAGTTGTGAATATTGTATTTCGGTCTGAGAGCAATGTACCTAACTGCAATGCAAAAATATGTGCTAGAAATCAACTTGAACTGGTAAGATATGAGACACTGGGAATGAACATAAATAATTCTAAGCCAAGGCACCAGCAGGGGACTGACAAAACATATAACCAAGAGACTGGCTGTTTGCTTCCTTTTTCATACTGTTTTATGATTTCATTTCTCTGTGCTGATTAAAAAGGGACTAAAAAACAATGCTGGAGACTGAATATTTTGGGCATGTGCTGTTCCAGTCTCCCCCAAACAACTCTGCCACAACCAATCCCTTTCCATCTTTAAATTAGCAGGTTTTTAGGATACATTTCCCCTAACTGACATTCAATATTCTGGTGGAATGAGATTGTCCTCTGAAATCTAAGCTGATTATATTTATGAGTATATTTTACCAATAGGTATCTTCTTTAGGTTAAAGTGCTCGTGCCTTTTCCTTGTGTTTACAACACTACATAATTCATTTTTTAGGCTTTGTAAGCCAGGTCTTCCTAATTCTGATAGTAGAAATCTCCATTCTTTTCAGCCACGTTGTCCTATTCTCCAACTGCTCCATATTAAATCCCCCTTCCTGATCAGCTGACAGCACATCAGGAAATCTGACCTTGCTCAGCAGCATCCATACTTTTTCAAGCAGAACCAGCTGCTGTACTCACATCCCACACTGCCTTTTTAACAGTGACACCTTATTGATGGGTCATCAATTGTTACACCTTTGTTTTTCTTCTCACATGCCATTGCCAAGTGATAGATCACAGTAAAGAATATTACTAGTGTTACCTAAATATATGGCACAGCAGTCTGTACTAGTAGATCCCACCCTGTTTCTGTTATTCCAGCTCTCAAAATCATCCAACTCTTCTTACAGTGTTCCAACACTTCTTTCCATTTGTAAAGTTTTCCAGGTTTGTACCCAAAGATACAAATGTTATATACACTTTTATACACTGAATGTATAACAAAGAGTATTTATGAGAGTTTAAACCAGATTAGACACCTGGAAGACCCTTTAGGACTGACATTCCTATCTTGTTTTCAACCTGATGCTTCACTCTTTAAACAAACCTATTGTTGCTTCCCCTTCAGCTGTTTCTTTGTTTGCCTTACAGTTCCTGTGCTAAACCCCAGATCTGCCAACAAAACCAATCATTTCTCATGCAGCACCATATCGAATGCTTTACTGAAATCCAGATAGATTAAATCTACTGCTTTTCCTTTGTCTAGAAAATCAATTATCTTATCAAAGAATGATATCGAGTTAGTCTGGCACTCTCTGAGTCTTTGTTAAACCTATCTAACATTTTATCCCATTTTGTGTTTACCTCCATGTCTCTAATTATTCTCTCCTTAAGAATTTACTTGAAAGCCTTTGTGTGAGCATCTCTATTTGTGATCCAAGTGGTTTTGACCTTGGTTTGCAGGGACTCTACTCAATGTGGCTCGTCGTTCAAATTCAAGATGCAAGTGGCTGTACAGTATCAGGATGTGCCCTCAAAGGTATCTGTGCAGGAGTGCAGAAGGAGAACTAGAGCAATGAAGGGATAAAATCATCAGGAATTCACACAGACATAAGGGAAGCCTCATAAATTTTTGTGCTGTTCTTATGCTGGTTTTTTAGATCACTGCCAGAACAGCTGCCCCTGTGCAGATATTTTAATGGTTTCCTTGACAAGGATGTTCTGAGGTTACCCTGCTTCCACCAAAGTGTACATTGCACTAATAGAAAAGGGTCTCAGAGGGTGAAGGTTCTGGCACAAAGAAGCATCTGCAAATCTACTGAGTTTGGCTGAATTATGTCCTTTCATCTGCTGTGTCTTTGGTGTTCTATCCAAGCCCCACAAGGAAATTCAGGTGTCACAACAGCATCTTCACTCCCTTCAGAAGAACAGGACCAGTAATTGGTTTTGTTGAGGGAACACCTCAGAGAGAAATATTGTTGATTCTTTACTTCTTTTCTCTTGTCACTCTTCTGTCCTGTGAAATATATTATACTTGTTGTATGGAGGCTGCTATAAATGAAACTCTTTCACTGCTGCCATTATAAGCTCCACTTTTAAACAGTTTATCATTCAAAGGCAAAGATTTATTTTCTCCTCTCATCACAATTGATGCTGGGTGTAAAAGTTCAGGCACAGGCTACTGTCAAAAATAAACAACTTCTGAATTTTAAACACAGCCACGAGTGTTCTTGAGCAGAAATGGGCCAAGAAGACAGTAGTATAAATAGACACCAGCATTTTAGCCTATGAAGTCAGGAGCAGTGTTAGAGTGCAAACTTGAGTCAAAAATACTGAATATTGTAATGATCCTTTATCCTGAAAAGAGTCTTAGATGAATTCTCACAGAGCTCTTTCTGAGTTTGGAAGATACATGAACCAGATCTGGTTTTGTAATCTGTGCTCATAGAAAAAGAAATTATCTCAGTCTTCCTAAAGCAGGCAGATATACAAAGATTTCCAGGAACCACAAGGAGACAAAGAGCAGAACACCGTGTCAATAACTCCACATAAATTTAAATCTCTGCAGAAGTCTTTGGATTCTATGGGAATGAACAAGGGAGAGAGAGAGATCCAGGAATGAAAGGGAGAAATTTGACCTGCATCGTAAATGGATGATCTGGTGGTCGAAGAGTAAATGTGGTATAGTCCAGCAGCAGTTAACCTCCCAGTGCCTGGATTTCTTATCCCTAAAATGAGAGTAATGATCCTTGCCTTTGTGAAGTACTTTGAGATCCGTGGTGGAAAAGTGATGTACAAAGACAGACATTGTTATTTCAAAGGGACAGGGAATAGCAGGTATCATAGATCTGGGATTACACAATAGACAAATATTGGAAGGGAACAGTGGGAACCAGCTGTACCCTACAGTTTGTTGCAGCTTAAATAATATTGGTGGCTTTCCTGTCCAAGTGCAGTATTTCAGGTAATTACTCCATTGCTCGCTCATCACAGAGGGGATTAGAAGTAATTTATTTTGCTAGAAGGACATAATTAGAGCCAAACAAAATAACCTGGTATAGAACAATTAGCAAATTCACTTATTCTGTGTGGTATATCTAGAGAAATTCTCAATCACTTTTGTTCATTTGGAAGATTTACCAATTTTTTCAGGCATCATTGACTTTCTGTAACACCAATGCAGGTTACCCTATGGGGTAAACACTTTTCCTCCCCCCAGATATCTACATATTTCCTTGCTGAGGATGGTGCCTTTCATGTGGTTCCTCATCAGGCTGAGCACACCCATAGCTGCCTCTCACAAATCACTTCCACTCTGTCCCAGGAAACTCTCTTGGGGCAGCCTCATCCTTGTGAGCCCCTGCTGCTTCCAGTGATTGTGCCTGGCTTTCCATGATGCCTCCTTTCCTCTTCCTCTGTGCTCCAGACCACTGCTTGCTGATGGAAACCAGAATGAAGCACAGCTGAGCAGATTAATATCCCTCCTGAAGGGATGTGGGGAATATGCCATCATACAGACTGGATGCTGTGGGACAAGAGAAGAAACCAAAGTGAAAAGCACATTTATCAGAGGGATGGCAGCCAGGGCCCTTTGATTGCTCTGCACAGAGTATGCCTGGGAAAAATCAGAGGGAATTTTGTCCTAAGAGTGGCACTAAGGTCAAGCCACAACTCACACCAGTAACAAGCCCAAGCAGAGCACATCAGTGAGCAAAGCTCATGAAAGGAGGCTGATGGGCTGCAGGAGGTGTAGGGCAGGCAAAATCACTGCAATGCATTCAGTGCAGTGTTATAAGTCCAGAATAACTTCACCAGTGCCAACACATGGTCTTCTTTATATCTCTGACCTCGTGGCCATGGCTCAAGGAGTCTTTCAGATGTCTAGACATCTAAAGGTAGGCAAAAATGTCAACCTTTGGAGATATTGGGAGCAGCAGTGAGCAGGCAGGGGAGAAGGATGCAGACATGCACTGGCTGCCCTGGTGAGCCGCTGTCCCCACTGTCCCCTGCTGTCCTGCCAGCTGCAGCACAGAGCACAGAGCTCCAGCTGGCAAATTGCCACCTAACGCCTGCACAATCACGGGCATTTCGAGTGGCTTTCGAAATCCCTGTCTGGATAATGATGGAGCGGGCACACCAGGCCAGACCACCCTGCTGAGCTAAGTGCAGGTGTGAGGAGCAGTGTGGGGAGATGAGGCAGCTGGGAAGAGCAGCTCCATCCCTCACAGACCAGGCAGAGCCTCCTTCCTTCCCTCCCTGTGCTCTCAAACCCTGACCCGGGCAAGGCACCCTGAGGTGTCCGTGGTTAGAGGACACTGAGAGATTGGCTCCTTCATCTCCAGGCTTTTCTCACCCATACCCACCCAGGAAATGGATTGCTGCTGGCTGATGGCCAGTGCTCCCCCCACCCTGCAGACTGGGAAATCAGCATCTGCCGTGCCTTTCTAGCTCATCCCCAGTCCTCCTCTGCAAAACCCGTGTGGCTCCTCCATCTGCACGATTGTGCTGCTCTGGGAAACCACTTTTCCCCCACCCATCCGCTTCTTTCACATATATTTCACATAAGGAAGTAAGAAATACTTGGGATAAAATACAAAACATTCTCATAAAATTTGTATTGCTCCCTTCAGCCCTTCTCCCCAGATTGAAACTAAATATAGCAAAAGCCAGTCTGCTGGTTGGAACAAACACAAATAGCTGAAATAAAGGTATGACAAATCAAGGCCAGGTTGCTCTCATCCTGCCTTCTGGATGAGGTGACTGTTGTCTGTCTATGATGACACTAGCAAGATTTTTATGTTCTGAATTGCAAGGGATTCATGATCACTGAACAGAGATATTACTGCAAAGCCTAGGGGTGACTTGCTGAAACTTTAGCTAAAACAGCTCTGCACTGTGTCCAAGAAACAGCTGCCTCATCTCTTGCATTTGTAGAATCATTTTTAGATCAGAAAGACATTTTGGGATTATTTTCTTTCAGTGGGCAATGCAGATTTGGTAAGAGCAACTTATTTTTAAATTTATATCTGCTTCACTGAATCCTTCTCAGAGGCTAAAAGGGGAATTTCGAAACTTCATTTTGACATTGAATATGTTACTCAGATCCAAATGTTTCATTTTGCCACTTTCAAAGAAAATGTTTTGATCTTCCTTTTGCAAATTTAATTTGGTTAGAATTTGCCTTACATTTTGTTTTGAAATTGTGCTCATAATCCAGCTGTTACTTCTGTTAAAGAGACAAAAGAAGCATTTTGCCCAAACCAAGATGTTGCTATCTTTGGTTTACTTTTGGCTGGGAAAAGAAACAGTCAGAAACAATACAGAAAAGAAGTGTTCTTGCTAGTGAACCAAAAATTCAGTTATTCTCATTTCAGTAAAGGTCTTGTCTGCAGCGGGAGGTGAATGTTCAGCACACATTTACAACCCAACCTGTTGCATAATTCTTCCCCCAGATGGATCCCCTCCCCTAGGGGCAACATGAACACATTAGAAGTTAAGTTTTCCCAATCAAAGGCAGATTGAGGCTTGGATTCAGTCCACTTCCCTTACCTCACCCAAGATCTCACATGCCTGTTTCTCTTCACTGGGTACCCAGGGATTTTGGGCCAACCTTACATCAGTCAGGCACTTTGGTGTAGACCCAGAAAAAAGGAATCCCAGACTTTGGTGCCCATAAAGTCCTCCAGGGCTGGGTGACTACATGACTACATGACTACATTTTGGAGCAATTGTTAAAGGATCAGTGATACTACAAAACAAAACCAAAATACAATCTGCAGATTTTGGCACAACACTCTTCCTATGAGGTCAGGCTGCCTCAGGAAGGTTATGGAATAGCTTCTCACGAGCACCTCCTTCAACATTTAAACCAAACCAGGGGGGACAGAGGATATGGAGAAGGTTCAAACCAATTTCCACACATCAAGGCCTTTATCTGAGTTGGACTTGCTGTGTTGCAGCAGACTGAGAAAAGTCACTTAGGAAGATGGTCCTGATTGAAAGGCTATCATGACCAGGGTAATGAAAGGCTACTATCATGACCCAGGGTAATTCTGTGAGCCCAAATAATGATCCTAGACTTGTCATTGGGGTGTGAGTGGCATCTTCTGCAGTAGGAAAGGTATAATATTGCAATTCAGAATTTAAGAATCCCAGAAAATGAGGGATTTTTAAAATTACTTAATCTATCTAAACAACTCTTGTTTGTGCCTAAAACCTTTCTGCTTCTGACTCATCTCCTTGCATGCTCCACCTTGTGCATGGGATGAAACCTCAGCCCCATCAGGTCCTGTCATGCAGAATTTGGTCTGACAGTGACTGCCAAACCTCCTGGGGAGGCTGTGAGTGCAGGCAGCTGCCAACGCTGCACCACCAGGGCTGCAGGCAAACCCAAACTCTGACCTGCACAGTGCCAGCACATCTCCCTTCCCAGCACAGGAGCGATGCAAACCCAAACTCTGACCTGCACACTGCCAGCACATCTCCCTTCCCAACACAGGAGGGATGCAAACCCAAACTGTGACCTGCACACTGCCAGCACATCTCCCTTCCCAGCACAGGAGGGATGCAAACCCAAACTCTGACCTGCACACTGCCAGCACATCTCCCTTCCCAACACAGGAGCGATGCAAATCCAAACCTGACCTGCACAGTGCCAAAACATCTCCCTTCCCAACACAGGAGCGATGCTCTTTCCTTGGTCTGGCTGAGGCAGCACCAGTGCCCCTTCCTGGCAGAGCTCAGAGTTCAGGGGGGTAAATGCAGAGCTGCTTTCCTCCTGGACAGAGCCCTGTCCACACCCTGTTTTCCCATCCTCAGCAGAGTCTGCAGGAGGGAAGGGTGGAGGCTCCCTGCTCCCTGGTGTTACGCTGCTGCATCATCCCCATCAGGCTCAGATGTCAGCAAGTCACAAGGGATTGGCACTTCTCATACCGATTTTTTTCCAGTAGCTCACTCTGTTTTATCCATGGAAATCACAGCAAATGCACTGTGCCAAGTCCTGATCCACTAAGTCAGTGATGGAGCTCCAGCTGACCCCAGTGGGGCTGGGGTTTAAGCAGCACCATGTAATCTTGTGCACTTTATGAAGCATATGTGCATTCTCTCCCTGCACGGTTATTTGACTTTCACACTCTTGATGGAAATGTGTCTTTATAAATTTACAAATAGTGCAGCAGCTGTGTGTTTATGTAACCTCATTTGAGGGCCACATGTATTCTCACCCTTGTGCTATTAATATTTATACTGCCACAACCATATACAGACAAATACCTCACACAAATACACATGCATGCAGTGGAATAATAAAGAAAATAGATTAAACTCCCTTCTGAGTCAGCCATGCCTTCGCAAAATTCCATGGGAAGGCAGATCTTTGTTCTTGAAAGAAATTATGAAGAAAGTGTTTGCTAGATCCTGGTGACTCTGTGCAAACTTCTGTTCTTTTGCACCATTAGTTTCCACACAGCAACACCTCTCCCTGATTTCAAGTGACCTGAGTCCAAAACATTTTGTGGAGCAAAATTTCAGTCAGCTGGGAAAGAGACAATTTATAGGGCAGCCAGGACTCCAAGTGCTGGAAGCTATTGAGGGCAGGGCAAGGGACTCCAGCTGCTGCTGCTGCTGCTTCCCAACCAGGGTAATAGCATTGTTCAGAAGGCCACAATGGAGCTGGGGAACAGCTTTTCATGAAAAATACTTTTTTTTTTAGGCAAAAAATGCTGCTTTAGTCAATCTGCAAATTACTCAACTTGCTTCAAATGCAAACACGGAAAAACCTGCAAAACATACAGCCTAGACGTTTTATTTTGACAACTCAGATGAAACATTTTGATTTCCTCATGCTGAGAAGCTTAGCATTCTTGAATTTACCCCCATTTAATCTTGTCTGTTCCAAAAGATAAAATCTAGTTGTCCTATCCTAAATATTATTTTTTTAAGTTTCTGCTATGCCAGAGAAATCGGTTTAAATTATGGTTTAAGGTTGGCCAAGTGCAATTTCTCCTCTTCCCTCTTCCACATTGATTTCCCAGTTCAGTTAAGGGACCTTCTCCCTTTAAGGAGCCCGGTCAAACCCAGATTTTGAGACCAAAAGACAAATGTGAAGGCAGGCTTTGTGCACCCATTTGCACAGAGAGCAAGCAGCCTTTGCTAAGTCTTCTCCTTCCCTTTTACAAGGAAACTTTGCTGCGAGCCTGCATGGCTGTTCTGATGCCAGCAAGTTCCCTGCAGATGGAGAGAGCAAATAAAAATGTGCATATTTACATTATACATGCAGATTAGATAGTGTGCATTCCTCACAGCCTGTCCCTGAAACACCCTCCAAAAGGAGCGTGGGGGAGAATGCAAAGAAGTTGAGTCCAACTCTGATCTCCTATTGTCTCACTCCCACACTATGAGAATTAGGCAATATGTACCCCCATCTGATTAACCCTTTCTAGTGACCTGCATCATGGAGAAAATTCTCAGTCTATGGCAGAACTATCTGCAGGGCAGCAGTGGGAATGGTGGGGAAACTAATTACTGCATTTCTGAGCCTTTGCATGGTCAGGTAGGAAGAAGAGAGTGTGAGTGTGAGTACCCTTGTGCACACAAGGAGTTACCCTGACACAGAGAAAAATAATTTAAATATTGGACTGAAGTCCTGCTGTATTTACAGAGAACTTTTGCAGTCAGGCTGACTTCCTTAGACCACTTCACCCCTTGAACCTCTCTCTCTGAACATCCCTCCTCCTCACACACAAGCCTGCTCCCTCTCAAAGCTGGTTCCAAGCTCTGTGTGTTTGCCTTCCTCCAGCCTCATGCCTCTACCAGACTCATCTTCCTCCTGTGAGGTCAACTTGGTGAGGAGAATTCATGAGGGAAGTAGGAAGCCAGTGATGGGACACCCAAATTCTGCTCCTGGAGAAGGTCAAATAGAGCTCCTTTGGAACAGTGGGAGGACAAATGGGAGAGCAGTGTCAGACCCATCTCACCCTAGACCAAGTTGAACTTTTGGACCCAAATCTCTTTCCTTCTGCTGAGCTAGGTCTTGGATACCTGCCTAGAGCTGAGCTGTTCAATCCCACCTGCACTGAGAGCACCAAGACCAGAGCTTGGGCCCGTGGTAAAACACCTCACTGCAGGTGTCCCCTTCTTAAACTCAGACACTTACACATGCAAAAAACATTCTGCATGGAAATAAGTCTGGGATCACGATTTGCTGACAGACCCAGGGTGGGAGAAGCCTGTGGCAATCAGAGGCCACGGCCTGGGCCACAAGGAGCCACCTGCTGTGCCCACTGTGTCCTCTCAGCACTCATGCACTCACGTGTGCCCTCTCAATCTTCCTCAGGGCACTTGTTCTTCTGTCTCTTCATCCTGCAAGCAGCTCACTCACTCACTCACTCACTCACTCACTCACTCACTCACTCACTCACTCACTCACTCACTCACTCACTCACTCCCTGCTCCCCCCTACCTCCCAAATAGCTCAGCATTGCAACAAAATTAGGAAACTGTGCCCATTTCTCCCCAGAAGATCCTTGCCGGGCTCTGCCAGCTGCCACCTCGCTGACAGATGTTCTGCTCAAGCACTCACCACCGTTTTTACACAGTGGAGCCCGGGTAAATATTTCATGCCTCATGCCAAACTTTTAGTGCTCCCAGCTGGAGGGAATGGCATCACCAAATTCAGCCTGGGCCATCCACAACTTTGGGGTGCTGATTCCTGAGCTCTCCGTGGTCTTCCTTGCTGGTGGGTCACAGTTTTTTGTGTGGGAAGCAGTTTTCCTTGGAGTCAGGTTAATTCCAACCTTTTGAGCTGCAAGGAGAGGAGCCTGCACACTACCAGCTGCAGGAAAGGGCTTGGCTGAATATAAGATATAGAGGAATGAGAGATTCATGGCATTTTCCAGGCAGATGAATACATTATACTTTTTGATATCTTTTTAAAAGTGCAGTTTTCCAATTTATATCCATGAGGTATAAATTGCCTTTGACTTTTTCCATATAGAGTTTGTTTCTGACACTGATAAGCTCATGTGGCTGTATGAGATCAAAGCTGTAGATTTAAAAAAAAAAAAAAAAAAGACACCTTTTTTTTTAGGTCCCAAATCAACCCCCAAATATATGTGCGGACTTAAAATTAGGAAATTGCTTTTGCATTTTTAAAGAAGCTGTTTGAACGTTCAGCCCTCATTCACTTAGCATATACAATATTGCCCATTCAGAGCTTTGGAGCCCGGTTTATTTTAGTGTTACATCAATTTGGTGTTCCAGCACTGTAAATTCTCTGCTAGATCAATGCCAATCCTGTTGAGTTCTTTCAAGGTGCAGGGTCTCAGTTCACAGAAGGCAGGTGCAGAGTTAAACAATTAGCCCATTGCCATCCTAGAGCGTAGGAAAATGTAATGACGACCCAAGATTTTACTGCAGAAAGGGAGGCCCAGATGCAGGGTGTGATTGAAGCTGACAGATCACCACATTTACAGCAACTTAAATGCAGGTCTGGAGCAATTTTGTGTAAAATTGAAGGAAAATAGTAAAGTCAATGTGTCACAAAGTGCCATGCAAATGTTGTGAATAAAAGCTTCAAAGGGTACTAAAGTGCCATTGATTACCTCTGAGAGGTTCTTTAAGATCTCAAGCCCAAGAAAAAGAAGTTACATATACACGGTAATGTTAAACCATCATCTCCACATTTCTAGTAATCACCTCTTCTCCAGATGAATCCATCCATTAGCGCTCTGTCAGGGGTTCCCACTAAAGATGCACAAGGAAATCGCAGCAAGCTGCATCCCTGCTAAGATCAACAGCGTTATGCCCTTCAAAAGCCACCAGTGGTCACCTTTGCTTTGGCAGCGAAGATTTAAAGAGGGATTAACATGTTTATTCTGAATGACGGTTTAATGTCTTCTCTATCCTGAAAGCCAGCCAGAATTCAGAGGTGGTAGCAAAATGCCCCAGCACCTTTCTTTATATTTTCATTGTGCCTCCTACCATGGCTTGTTTTATAGATATAGAATCTAATAAACTAAGATCATATACTTTTGGGGAGAGGAGAAGAGGAGAAAATTACATGCTTGGTTGGTAATGATAACAAGATTGCCACAGGAAGCGTGTCATTTTGAGGAGGAATTTAGAGCAATGCAGTGCTCACATGGCATGGGTGAAGCAGATTTAAACCTGACAGTGCAAAATGGAGATGGGGAATGAAAAGGGAAATCACTGAGTGTTTCCATGTGTAACTTCCAAGGACTGGTGTTTCTAGTTCTCAGAAACACGTGTCCATGAGCAATTTCAGGCTGGCACATGTTTTTTAGCCCTTTTCAGCCCTCTTCTGAGGCAACAGGCTGAAGACAGAGAGGAGGAATAGTAAGAGGAATGAGCTGATATTAACTAACAGGCAGGTATCCACACTGGAAATCTGTGCCATGTCCTGGTTTTTACTGTTCAAGGAAGCTGTTGGCAAATGAAAATTGCTTTGGAAAAAAAAAAAAAAAAAGGCAACGAAAAAAAAAAAAAAAGCTTTAATAATTGTTTCAAAGACAAGAGATCTCACCTTAGAGTCAAATCTCCACCCAGGTACCTTACCAGGGGCCAGTTGATTGGCTGACTTGGGTACAATTTGGAAATTCTTACATGAGAAGCATTGTGGCAAGAAACTCCTGCTGGAAGACAGAAACAGCTGGTTACAACAGCCTCAGATATGAGCTGGACAGTGCATTTTAGGGCATTTAGCATAAAACATCCTTCCATCAAAACTGCTTATCTCATCCTTCTTCACTAGCACCTTTGTTGCCATTTCAGCCCTTGAGTGGTTTCTTTCATTTGTTTTTGACACTTTGGGCTTGTCCTAAGCCTGCTGAGTGATGACATTCCCTGAGCTGCTTTAGAGGGAGGTGGAGCAAGAAGGAATGACAGCCAGGCATGTTCTGGGAGCACCATTCTCTGCTTGCCAGTCTCCCATGAACATTTTTAGGGTCAAGCTACCTTCTGAGGAAGGCAGTGAGCCCCAGAGCCTCTCTCTGCCCATGTGGCCAGTGGCTCTGTGCTGTTAATGCATGGGCTGCATGCACTGGGACAGGGAGCAGCCTGTGTTTGCAGGGATCTCCGAGGAGAACAGCCTGGAAATGTCAGAACTCCTTTCCTTTGCAGGCCCACTCTTGGGAAGGGCAGGAAGAACCTCAGTCCAGCCACAGACTGCAGCAAGGAGGTGCTGTCATGCAGAAAATCTTGGCAGAAGCCTTCGAGTGCTGAGCCCTCTCCCAGCTCCACAAACCAGCCCAGCCAAGCGAGCGACAGCTCCTAACAGGCCATCTCCAGCCTGGCCCAGCTCCAGTCTGTGTGAGCCAAGGCTCTCTAGCACTCTGCTTTACCTAGACACAGTTGGCCAGGTGGCATTGGCAGGGAACCAAGACAAGCAGCTCGTTCCTGGGGAGCAGCCTTCCATGCGAGATGGCACGTGATGGGAGATGTGGTGTGCATTGGCAGCCAGATCAGATGTGCCTTATTACAGTTTCTGAAGGTCTGGAACTAGTTCAGGCTCGAAATTTGGAGAATTTTGGTTAACTTGTTCTGTTTTGTCTGAATAGCACTTTTTTTTTTTTGTATGTGGGATCTGGCTTCAGCTCCTGTTGGGAGTGCTGAAATTCCATCACAAAAGCTGCCTCATCACTTAGCTTTTTATTATAGTCTTTCAACACCACATGACTGTTAGTGAATCTCCAACCATGCTGGAAATGGGAAAAAACAAATAGCTTTTTAGACAGTGCAGAAAGAACACGTGTTTCTGCCAACAGCCACCCCCATTTGCATCTCCTCCCTCCCCCAGCTACCACAAGATGGGATTAACTGGAGGTCCCCATTACCTTCAGGATGAATATTTGCATTTTTTTATTTGCAATTATTGGTATTTTTTAGAGTGAGTGACAGCACTGTGTGGGAGGGAGAGAGATCCCTTGAGGCGCCTCTAATACCCCTCTTTGCATTTCCCATTCCTCAGTAATCACTCCTCTGCAGGCCTGTCCTACAGGGCTGGCCTACCTAGCCAGTAATTTCTGAAGGAATCAAAACACAAAGTATGGCAGCTGCAGGCATCCAGTGGAAAAACATCCCTGCACAAGGCAAGGGAGACAGAGGAGAGAAAGCACATTAAAGGGAAGGCAACACTTTTAGCAGGCTGGAGTGTCCTTGACCGAAGGAGACATCAAAGACAGCTCCAGTGATTTACTCTTTGACAGGCTGGCATCTCTGTGATTCACAGAGCTAATCAATTAGGTGATACATTCCCCCTCCCGCCACCCCTTTATTTTTAACAGATTCTTGCCAAGAGTGGAAATGCTCCAGAACTAAATGGGTAACCACATCCAGACCACGCTGCAAGGCCTGACAAATATCATTCCAGTGGATCTGCAAGGGGGTCAGAACTCTACTAAAGGGAATTTGTCACTGGGCAAGGCAGTTTAGCCCCATCAGCAGCACGACACATATTGCTGGGTCATACAAGACAGCCGGTGTTGCAGAGCTGCACAACCCCTCTGTTTAACTGGATTTAGGTCCATCCCGACCTCACCCCTTCTGTGCCACATGCAGGCTTTACAAGACATCCAGCACTCCAGCCCTGTGCAAGCAAAGTGGCCCAAAGAAGCCCCCTTCCCTCTGAACACACACACCTACACCTAAGGGCAGCAATAGTGACCCTTTCTTAAACCCAAAGATCCTCTCCATGATTCCTTTCTGGGTGCACATACTTACACACACCCTGGAGTAAGAGATGCACACGAGTTGGAGGCACTTCAGGGGCACCCACACACACACAGGTACGTCCCACAACCATTTCCATATTTATGCTCTGTCACCTGAATCACAGTTCAAGAACTTACATATGCAAGCCCTGACCCTGAGTTCACTCAGGCTGTGCCATGTGTGCACCATCCCCAGTGCATGCAGCAACTTTCAGCCAGTGGCTGCTCTTATGACTGCTAATGGGGGAGAAATTGGTCAAAAAGCAGCATTTTCGTTTTCTGCTTCCTCCAGCTCGTTCCAGGTGGGATGTAGGGAAGCAGAGCACGGCTTTACATCTCAAACCAACAGCATCTGCAATAACAAACCCTTTAGTGCTCAAGTGTTGAATCCTTGACATCTAGTGATCAAAAATAAAACACAGCAACCCTGCATTTTCCAAGCACTATATTGAGGGACAGCACTCTCCTCTTCATATAAAAATATCATGTTGGCAGTCCTGTTGTAAAATGAGGGCCACGGTCACAGCAGAGCAATTCCTAGTCCTGGGATGCACAGGGGCTGGGGAATACATCACTATAGGCTTCTGGGAGTCAGAGCTGCAGAAAGAACCCTGCATTTAATGTTTGTGCTTCTTCTCTCCTAATTAGAAGCTACAGAAATCTGGTCACAGTTCAGTACAGCCAGGGACAAAGCAGTTTCAGGGTTTGGGGAATAAACCCTTCCACACATGGGATTTTCTGAAGATGATGGTCATCCTAGGAGGGGAATCTTCCCAGGGATACACACAGGGACTAAACCATTTGGAGGGATAGCCAGAGGCTGAATAAGTTAGTCAGAGCTTGGGTGCTGAGCCAGCCATATCAGTGTTTGCAGTGTTTAAAATTTCATTGAAGATAATATCAGAAATCTCTAGTCTTTGTAGCTGCAAGACATCTTTTGAGCATGGCCACTGTAATGCTCCCCATATGAATATTCTTATGCATGGCTCAAATAAAAAAATTGATGAAAATGCCTCAGAAAAAGGACACAGTAACTCTTGAAAAGTTACTCCTGAAAGAAAGATTTCTCCCTACTTGTCTCAAAACCCAAGAACTGACAGGAATTATCTTAGGGTAATTCTCAGTGAATATTTACTACTGATCTTTCCAGGAGAAACATGATGCTAACAAAGAGGAGAGGACAGTGTTGTGCACTGGCAGGGCACCATCAGACAGAGGTTTGTTCAGAAGGTTGGAGTTCACACAGGTTTTATCCCCTCTTCTTAGCCCCATGAGACATTACACAGTTGCATGGTGAAGAAATCCTCCCCTCTGGGTTCAGACTGGAGATCTCTCACTCTGGCTCATTGAGTTCAGAGAATGCAGGCAAAAAGCTGAGAGTTTTACCCCGCTCACTTCCCTTCATAGCACAGACTGCCTCGGGCATCCTGGGGTGCACCCAGCTGAGCCCTGGCTCCCTCTTGCTGCTTGGAAGTCTCCTGTGAAAACAGAGACATTGTTGAATATTTTTTGATTTTATGTAGATGCAACCTCTCATCAGGTTCTGCTGCTCTTCATGGCAAAATACCCACAGGCAACAGAGTCCAATTTTTGCCCGTTCAGCTTCAGGAATAAATTTGCTGTTTTCAAAGTGGAGACAGCATCAGATGGCAGAGTGAAAGGGGGGAGAAAAAAGTCCTCCACCAGCTGTGAAAACTGCCCTTTTAATTTTCATGAAAAGATATGAGACAAGAACAAAAGAAATGTTCTGCTGGCTGTTTCATTCCTTACTGGTGTTGTCGACAGCGAGCATTTCCTTTCACCATTCAACTCTTAGAAGCCATTAGCTGCTGGATCTCTTTTTAGCTTCACTCCTTTCTCCTTGGTGAATTACATCCTTCTAGATATCACCTCTTGAATTCATATTTGATTTGCGTGGGGCAAGTTTTATGCCTGTGACATGAAAATCATTGTTTCCTCTTCTCCCACCCAGGATTCTCTGTGGAGGTAAATCCTTTACCTATTTCTGTAACTGCACTCTGAGGTCTGACTTCATATATAAGACTTTCTGGTTTACATCTACACTGGATCTCATTAAAACTGTGCATCAGTCCAGATTTCTCCTCATTATAACAGTCAGAGCTTGTGGGAACACAGTTATAATGAGGCCAAAGAGTATGGCTCAAAAACAATTTCTAATAGCTCATTAGCAAGAGAAGATAAGTCAGATACCTCTGTCATTCCCTTTAAAGATGAGAGCCATCCCCTTCCCAGCCCATGGAGCTTAGCAACATTTAGCCTTCAAAATCAAGGCAAAGCTGTCTTCTTCACTGAGGTCTGTCTCACAGCCTTAGAAGTGTCCTGGGCTGCTCTGTGCTGTGATAATATCTGCAGATGTTCAGGAATCACTTAATGAGCTCAAGGCTCATCTCCCACTTTCCTGCTATACCTGGAAAAGCAGCACTACGCTCTGGCAACTCAACCCCTGATGCTCTTTCCTTCCCTGCTTCAAGGTGGATCCACTCCTGCTCAATTCCATGCCTGTTCTGCTTCTCTCCCTCACAGTTGCTGAGGTTTGTACATCAGCCTGACACAGATTTATTCCAAATATTCTCCAGAATCATGATGGTAGGAGCTTAGTCTGAGCTGGTGATGTATTGTACGCATGGAGGATTTCAGATCTCCTTTTTTTACACAAATAGGCAAAACCAGAGAGAAGTGTTCAAGCTTGCAAAAAGGCTTTAAAAGAGCTCACCTTGTCTTTTTTCTTCTTCCTCTTTGGGGTAACATCCAGCAGGAGCTACTATAGATTTGGAAGTGTTAGCAAGAGCTACCAAGACTTTCAGCTGCAAGAGAGCTGACCAAAAGCGATTGTCTAGGCTTTACCCTGCCCTTACACAGGCAAGGTGGCTAAACACTATGGAAAATCTGTGAAAACCACCAAGCAAGGGCCTTAGAATTTATGCACTCATATTATTTCATTGCTGGGACATTTCAGGATGAAGTGATTCCCATTGTAAAATATCAGTGCACTAAAAAGCTCAGGAGGAGCCTCATTGCATTGACAGCCTGGCTCATGTGCTCTTATTAGCTACTCACAGCACCTATCAGAGAAAAAGTCTGTCATCAGTGGTATTTATTGCTGAACTTTTGGCTCAATTCAGTGCAGGCTCTAGAGGTTATATTTTGACAGTGTCACAAGATGCTGTGTCTCCTTCTAGAGCTGGTGCCTCTTTTGGATGGGTGATGTCTGACCATGGAAGGACTGCAGAGTGATGATGCCACAATTATGGAGTGCCCATCCCCAGGAACAGCGTGGCTGCCACCACCCATCAGGCTCAAACTCCTGTGCTGCAGCTGCAGGGCAGTGTGGGAGCTGCTTGCTTTGGGTCTCTGTGTGTGGCTGACAGAGCTGCCCAGCTGAACTGGGAAGGTGTCATCTCCCCTGGAGGAATATGCTCCTCAGTCGGAAGCAAGAACACAACTATATTCGAAATCGTTTTATTTTTAGCTTATCATTCATAATTCTGCTTGTGCACGTCACAGTGACTCATGCTTTGTTCCTTCTTCCCTGAGCTGGTAGTTGCAGAAACAACACGACTTTGTTTACTGCATGGTCCCTCTATTTGAGGGCTTGTTGTTGCAGTGAACTTTGGCTCTAGCAAGGGCTTCTTCTCAACCAAACCCTATTTTGCCATTAGAGGTTGGATAAATGCCTTCTTTTTCCTCTAAGGAATGTGGTTTTGGTAAAATGCAGATGCAGTAAATGCAGATGCTGTGGTCACAGCTGTCGAAACAGCAAAGGCCTCCAAATGGAAAAGGAGCTATTATCACAATGGAGAGGAGCACCAAATCCTGTTCCTCACACCATGCCAAGCCCTCAGCAGATGATTCCCCAGAACATCTGTGCCATATCCTCTACCTGCTGCAAGCCACAAAATGTCGCCCTGCAAGACCTCACAATAAACTTCAGACCTGGTGTAGAAAAGACAAAACCTTGCAAGCTGAGGTGTATTACAGAGAAAAAATGAGAGACCAAAGGGAAAGAAAGGAGCAAACAGCTCCCAGCAGTTACCCCACGTGTTCTACATGCTCTGACACTGACTTTTCCTAAGGTAAAGCCATGGCACTAACAACTAGCACTTTTTGTACCCTGAAGCTCACGGCTCACCTAAGCTTTCTCTGATCCCTCCAGTGAGCCATTAGTGCACCAACTGTTGTGAGGTTGTTTTAGCAACAGTTTGAAAAGTGATTTTTATGAGCTGTTTATTACCTTCTCAGATTTATTGTGTTCCATTCAGACTGATTATGTGAGGGGAAAAAATCTCTTAAAAAACCATGAACTAAACCAAACCAAAAAGGCTATATGTCTTTTCTTCCTTTATTTTTCTCTTTCTCCTACACATTTGGAATAAGTGTCAGGATTAATTTAAGTCAACATTGTGAAAGGCAGTAATCGATCTTGAATATTTCAAAGTTTGAGTATTTAAATTAAGGTTCTTGTGAGTGAGTTTAGGAGGTGATTTGTGGATTCATTCCCAGTGATTACAAAGTGATTACCTGCTCCTTCCTGTCTCAGGAATCTGTGTCTCAGGCTTGACATGTAAAGGTGGATATAACTTACATTTTCATGTAAAGCTTGATGATGCTGATGAGAACTTCTCCACATCCCAGACCTGAAAGGCTGCCAGGTGTTGCACCAAGCAGAGGCTGGGAGAAGAATTTCTTCTCCAAGGATGTGGTGCTATGCAAATTAACATCAAACTGCTCAGAAGCATCTCAGCTGGATGGTAAAGGGGAAGTCTGCCAATAGCACCAATCTCCATGGCTGAGCTTTGGATAAAAGCTGGTATGTCGACAAATTAAGGGTCTTTTTTCTCCATTTATTCTGTATGTTCATATGGTGGCTCCAGCCACAAATTTCAGCAAATTTCCAATGTTTTCTGTGGTTGGGAAGTGATTGTTCAAGCAAGCACATGTGCAAAATAGATACCTGGCCTGCCAGTCCCCCAACCCAGCTCCAACAAGCCCAGCACCCATTTATCCCAGCTCCGGTGGCAAGGGATTTATCCCACTCCGCTTTTTTACTGATTGTAAAAAAGCTCTGGGAATTGCAAGACGAAGTCCTAGGAAATCCAGTGAGACTGAAAGTCGGACACAAAGCTGGATGTTTTCCCTCTCCCCTGGCAGTAAATGAGAGGAAAGCCCAGGAGGATTCTTTGCCAGTTGTGGCTGTAGGACAGGAATGTGGTTCCTGTGCAGTGATGACAGAGCTCATGGGAGCAGCCTCCTGCAAGGAGGAGCAGCCAGGCTTCATGGGATCAAACAGATCCCCCGCCTGTGTGAGGCACCACTGTGTTTCTGACTCATCACTCCTCTCGTGGATTTCTCCGTTTTTTTTTTTCTTTTTCTGGTCTGCCCATTGACTGAAGAGGCCACAGACAATGAACTCTCCATCAGCCCTGAAAAATGGGTTTTCTTAGGTGTAGCTGTGATATCAAGACAGGAATGAAGATCCTCGGTCTCCACAGCAATTAATATCCACCCATCAGCTTTAAAATCAGCTGTGTATAATAAATGCAAGAAGCTCAAGATCTTGCTGCTGAGCTGGTTGTAACCCAGGCACCACGAGCCTCCTGCTGAGGGCTCACTCACGGAATTCCTCTAAAGGCCAGACACGGCCTTAAGAATCTGAGAACTCAGAGATTTGCCCTGCTGCCTTGTTACCCTGCATGATCGTTTCTGATAAGTGTTCTTGTTTAATCATTTCCCTGCATAAAGCCCAGGGTTCTCTTATGTTTGTCTGTGTCATATTAATAAAAGTCCATTTGGGAGGACGCTGGGGGTGGAAATGATTTGACCGAGGTTAAGTAACAATTGTACAAAATTGTTTTGACATTATGTTAATATCTGCTCATGTATTATCCTCAATTTAAAGTTAATCACCAAAATTACCATTGTGGTTCCCAAAATCTAATGAAATGAGATTTGTTGAGGTGTGAATAATACAGAAATTGAGAAGAGTGCAGTCACTATAAAAAAAAAAAAAAACTGAAAAAAGCTGCTGGCTTTAACTCTCTGAGTGCTCATATAAATTGAGGTGAGTTCACAAATTACATCAGGCCTTTAATACTTTGAAATTGTGGCAGGGACTGAGCAGGAGAAGTGTGTCCTGCTTGTGGGCTTGTGTTAGCACTCCTGTCCCAGCTCCTGGGGCATGGCTAGACATTTTAAGCTAAAAAATATAAATTGGTGCATTAATGGTCAGTGGGCTTCACCACGACTTGGCTGTGCTAGGATGAACATATCTGATCTGGGAAGATGAAGACAGACCACTGCTATCATGAAAAAGCTTTTTAAAAAAAAATTATTACCATAAATTCTAATAAAAGGCCAGTGGGGAAATATTAGCACTAGGACCAAAAAGAGATGAAGGAATCTGTTTGCCTCTTGAGTTACACCTGAATGAATATGGAGAAAATGAAGGAAAAAACATCAATGCTGTATATGACAGTCTGGTCCACAGCTCACTGTTAGCTGATTTAGATAAAACAAATACTAAAATATTTCTTTTTAAATAAGTTAGATCCGTACTCACGCAGAAGGTTGGTGCAGAAAGAATTCAAAGATAAATTATGTTCTACCGGGAGAAATAACAGCTATTTTTGTAAAATTGAAAAATGGGAAATTGTGGTGGATTTGAACCAGGGTTTCAACCACAGCTAGAAAATACATAATAGTTAGTTCAGAGAAAGGGCATCCCAGCAGCACACCTAGAGGCTTGCTGCCTTAGAGGGGTGAGTGGGTTCTAAGGGGAAGGTGGGACAACTGCTGCAGGCTTGGCTGGAAGGGAGTCAGAGACACGACTCTGAGCGTGGCTGGGGGCGCAGGATGTGATGCAGGGACAGTGATGCTTCCTCACCTGTGCCATTCCAGTCCAGGGAACAGGCACAGAAAGGAGGAAACCAGTGATATGTGGGAAAAAAAAAGAGAAGATAAAGACAAAATAAAGGACCAAAGAAAGGAATGGAGGAGAGCTCAAACCCAGAAATTGCAGCATCTTTCCACAGAGTTGCCACACACACAACTAAAAGTTGTCACGAATTACACAACAGTAACATTTTCTCATGTCCAGATTGAAGTACAAGTCAGACAATAAAGAAGAAAGAAGAAGCAGCCATAGATGATCCACTTTTTGATCCTCACTTCACACTCCAAACTGGCTAACTTACTGAGAGAGGCAGTAAGAATCACAATTTTTGATAGAAAACTCAAATTTTCATGTGCAAAATGAATCAGCCTGCATTTGCATCTAGTTTTCCTAAGGCTGAGTGTACAGAGATCTAGTCAGTCACGGCCCAACCTGTTCTGGCACAGTAATTGCAGCCAGTTTTGTGGATAACAAGTACAATTTCAAGTGAGGAAACAAGCTTGAAGAAGACTGAAGACCTGATCCTCTGTTTGCCTCGAAAAGCTACAGAGTAGCTGCACTGTTGGCTTTAATAAATTCCCCACGGAGATTTCATATCCTCTCTAAAGTGGTTCCACAAAATCCTGTTTTCAGCTTCTTCACCTACCATTATCTGTAAAATGATCCTTGTTCTTCTGGTGTTGGGGCTTTTGCTGTGACATCTGAATGAGAATGTTTTGATTCATAGATGTGAAGAATTAAAGACGCTTTTCTCTTTAATTTTTCCATTGTACGATGGAGCCAAAAATCTATCAGGGCAAAACTGATAGCTGCTGCCAGAAACAAGAGAAAAGTGCCCAGGCATAACATACTTAGTTTGTGGATGTAGCTGTATTTCAAAAGGAAAACTAACAGCTTGAATTATCCCACAAGTTACTGGAATTGGAAATAAAACCATTGCCACAATGGTTAAGAAGGAGGTGAATTTTAGAAGTGCTGGTACAACAGAGAACCTTCCTCCTGCAAGTTCCAAGTACCATGAGAAAATTGAGCTAGAGGACATGTCTTCTTCTGGCAAAGTGTCATTAATGCCGAGCTGTGTGTGACAATGTCACCCTCTTGTAGCTAGGAAAATAACTGCAAGTGGAAGCCTTGTGGTGGCACGAGCACCCATGGCCACATCAAACTGCCTGCAGTTAGCCCCAGCCCAGACCTTGGAGGACAATTAGTCCCAGGCTGGGCTAATACTGGAGTGCAAGAAAGGATTGCAGACTCTGAGGGGTCGAGCTAAAACCTGGGATCACAAACACAGAGTGAATATTCAACTACAAAACAACAAATCAAATAAAAGTAAAAATAAATAACAATCTTTCAGTCGGTGGCTGTTTCACGCAGGGATCAAAAAGAAAGAGGGACTGAATGAGCCATGGGGCTGGGTATGTTAGAGGGAGCAGATTCTGAAAAAAAAAAAAAAGTCAAAACTGTTCTGGTGGCCTTAATCCAAACATGAGACCACAAACAGACATCAGGAATGGTTTAGTAGATTTATGATTTAAACTCTCCTCATTTTAAAGTGTCACACTTTAACTGTCCCAATGCAACTGAATATGTTCCATGGGTTGATACCTAATTCCAGCAGGGAAGAGTTAGGCTCTTCCAGATTGAGCTATTAATGTAGTTATGTCTTTCTATTGCACGATCTCTTGGAATAAATTCCATTTCTAATACGGTTTTGTTAGCGTACAGTTTTCTAAACTCCTCCAAATCAAAAAGCCCACTGGTTCTTAGCAATTGCTAATTAGACAAGATCAAACACCATGAGAACCTTTGCTTTATCCTTGACACGACCATCTTGCTTTTAATTGGCAAAGGCTTTGTGGACAGACTGGTGGCTGCTCAGACATAGTTGTTTTTCCTTTTCTGATTAACAGTCTCAGCACTCTCTGAATTTTTGTTCTCTTGCAGAGGCTTATGGGAGGTTACTGAGGAACTTGGGATTTCTTGTAAGACTGCTTTACAATACTACCTGACACACATAAGATTATTTAATGCTTTCAATTTATTTAGGATGCTTGTAACTAAAATTTCAAGCTCTACCTTCCATGCAGAGCTGTTTGATTTTAAAGATTGTCAACAGCCAGTGACAGCATTTTCTGAGCAATCCCAAACTTCTCATGCCTTTGGGCACAGACAGGCTGTTCAGCTTTACTTCAACCAGCCTGCACCTTGTGTGGATGAGCCTGGCTTAGCCTCTTCCCACAGAAAACACATCATCTGCACACTGAGCTCAGGCCAGACTCACAGAATGGTTCACAAAGTGTTCACTTGGCCTGAAGCTGGGATTTGTGTTTTCTGAGCCAAATTTTAAGAGAAGCAGCGAGGGTTTCTCGTGCTGGGGGGGTGCCAGGCAGGTTGTGGAAGTTAGGAGCGAGTGTTGAAGCCTGTTTCAGACGCCGTTTTCAGAGATGCAGACTTAGCAAAGTGAAAGCCCTGAGAAGTGAAATTCTCATGTAGGTGCCCAAGAACTGAAATTACATCTCTCTCACTGCTTTTTCCTCTGGGATCTGGCTGTCAGCTGGGGCCCATTTGCACATAACCTCAGGTTTGCAGGCACCTCCTGGACTTCTGAGTCACAAGTTACTTAATTTCAGCTTGTGGTGATGATGCTTTAGAAACAAGGAGCAGCTCCTGCTCAAAGGTCTCCTTAGCCATCACTCCAAGTTACTTTGCAAGCTGTATGGCTTCTCTAGAGACCCTGGGCTGCTTTACTGATAGTTTCCATTCCATCCTGAGAGCTGCCTGAACCACCCTCCATCGCCCTACACAGAGGTAAAAGGTGCCTTAAAGCTCTGGGCTCTGCTGTGTGTGCTCTGCCCAAGCGCTCCAGTGCTTTCCTGGGCTTTGTTCTCCCTTTTCTGCCTTGTCCTCGTCCCTCCTTGAAGTTTCTCATGTTTCACCTGCAGGATCAAGGTCCTTCTAGTCTGAGAACATAAGGCATTGTGATGCTTAAAACCACAGAAACACAGCGGCCAAGGGAATTTACAGGTTCAGCCCCTGCACAGTGAGCCTGAGATTTCGTGGCAGAGACAGACAAATTAGATAGGAAAAGGGAGCTTGAAACATTCTTAGTCTTAAGGTAAGTCCTGCTCTGTGTCTTTGGCCTAGTATACTCTGCTCAGGGGAAAAAACAGATTATTCCCAATATAAATCTAGGATCAACAGTAGCAGCCTTTTCACGTTGGATTTATTAATCCATTTTCTGTTGGTTTCTTGTTCAATGCTTTCTAAACAAGAAAGCTGTGTAGCTTGGCTGGCTGTGGGGGAAAAAGGTTAACACTGAAGAATACACAAGTTTCTGCAATTAGACAATTTCTTTGTAGCATAATGTAGGCACCAAGATGACCTCAGAGGCCTTTTTTTGCTGTTGCAGAAGCATAGTGGACAAGTTTTCTCAGCAGCTGTGCATTAGTGCTCCGTATTAAATGGGCTGATTTTACATTACAGCAGCTTCACTGAGATCTTTCCATCACTTTGCATTTCTTCACGGCAACTTTCTTTCTCTCCCTATTTTCCCTTGCCTCCAAGGGGTGCTTTGTAAATATGTGCCATCCAGTGGGAAAGCAGATGGGGGGATCATAGAAGTCGTGCTTTAGGGATTTAGGGATTCACAGAAAGATTGTTCTGTCCTATTTCTCAAAAAAAAAAAAAAAAAAAGGACTTGCCTCATATTTCTTTTCAGGAAAAGATGTTTCAAGCTCTGGGAGTGAGGGCTCACAGCCTTGGGAAAGATGGAAGTGTGCACACACCACAGTATCTGAAGAGAGAAAGGAGAGATTTTAAGACCTTATTATACAGGTCAATTTTTATTACGATTGTTTTGGTGCACCATTTATTTATATTCTTGTTAATCCTTCTGACCTGTGCTCTCTCCTTCCACAGAACAGCAAGTTCAACATGTGATGTATTTCTGGTTAGTGGAGTAAAGAGCTCACAGAATAAATTTGGGGAGAAGGGGCAGCTGCCTAGGAGAGGACACAGAGGTGCTCAGCTGAGGACAGGGACTTGCAGACCAGCAAAGTGTCCCAGCTGCTGGAATAACTTCATCCCTCTCCTCAGCTTCCTCCGCCCACTGACAGGCCTGTGCAGGAGGATCTGTGGTTTAGAGTTGCTGGGGTGAACAGAGGGGTTTTTTTACTGGGTTTTGGGGTGGATTTCCCCCCAAAATCTACCTGACTTAAAGATGTGTTGCTGGCTTTGATCCCCTTCAAATAACTTCTTCTATATTGCCCGTGGTGGTTTTTTTCTCTTTTGTGCTATTTCTGGGGGGAGTTCCATTGCTCTGGTGTGAGCAACAAGCTGCATTCTGATGAGGCACATTTACTTTTCCAATTGCTTTCTGGGGATAGCTGGAGTGTCTGTGCTCTCTTAACTGAGGTGTGATGCTCTTTGTCATGGAGAAAAAGGAGCCCAAGCTCCTCTTCAGCTTGTTACACTCTTATCCTGTAATCAATAGCTTTCATCCCCACTTGCTGTATGGGCCCCAAAAGTTTTTGAGTGGCGTGAGGAATTTTCTTGCAAGAATTTATGGCTTTGTTGCTCTCATAACTACCCGTTGAGAGCCCCTAGAAGTGGTCTGTGGATCCCAGGAGTCCTTAGGCAGCAGACTGAAAACTTGGTCTGCAGTTGTTTGTGAGCTAAGCTCAGAGCCCGAGTTTTCTGGCCAACTTCTGAGCTTTGTCTCTTTTTTCCTCTTCTCCCTAAAGCATGCACCCATCCCAAGGGACCTGGAGAGTCACAGTCTAATTTTAAGCAGCTAAACTGAACCGTGTGTTTTTATAATGGTGGTGCAAGCTTTCTGGAGCCTAAGCACAGCAGGAGGGTTAAACTCATACAACCCAAAAGCACATTTGTTAACCTGCCCTTCGTGTTTAATGTGAGCAAAAGAGTTTTTAGGAGGAGGTGAGGGGAATGGAGCACCTCTGAGTTGGCTGAGATGTGAGGGCATGGAAGAAGCCCCCTGATCTTTGGGACAGGCATGGGAGTGGGGCTCTTCAAGTAGAAAAACACTGAAAAGCCAACCTGCTCAGGCTGAGACTGCTGATGAACCAGTGCATTTTAAAGCTGCTGTGTGTCTGTTATGTGTACTCTGCTCTGAAGCTGGCACTCTGCAGATTCTAGGAGCAACTTGTTCACAGTTTGAGAGGGGGAAAAACCACAACAATACTGAGTGTTAGAGGCTTTTTAGACTAGTGAAGAAAGTGATGTAACAAGATCCAATGTTTCTGTTTGTCTGACATTGATTTCCAATTGTGAAATGAGCTGGATGTTTTTAACCATGGGATGATGAACCTCTGGAGAAGTTGCCTAAGGGATGAGGCAGGCTTTCTGTTTCTTAAATCCAATATATCAAGTTCAGATCATTTTTCTGAAAGTGGTATTCCAGCTTAACTGGAAGTTCCTGAGCACAGCATAGAACCACCAGGTGAATTTTTACACCCACAGCTAAGTGGGAGGTCAGATTAGAAGATCATAGCAGCCTTTTTTACCTTCAGAGTTGAAATCCTTGAGCATATAAAAATAAAATCAAAGAGATGAGAAAGGTCTCAGGGCCAAATATTGCCTGCCAAACCCAATTATCAAAACTTCAGTTCAAAGTGATCTGTGCCTTGCTGGGCCAGAAGCTTTTGACCACTGATTATGGCAAAGGATGTAAGTGTTAGGAGAAGTGAAAGGGCTGCAAGAAAATGGTTTCAAGTTCAGGAAACCTGCATTTTCCCCACCTAGGGAAGACTGGAGAGATTCATGAATTGCCTTAGGCTAAGCTAGGTCTGTGTTTCATAAGAGAACCTCCCAGAAGCGTGCAGGACTCCGTGTGTTCATGGTGTGGCTGCAGGGAACAGGAGCAGGAGTTCTAAGAATGTCCCAAGGATGGGCTCTGAGCAAGAGCCAGGATGAAACGAGAGATGGGCAGCTAATGCCAAAATTATGATGTGGCTTGAAGCCCCTGCTTCCCCTCCTACCACTGCAGAGGTGGGCACAGAACAGGTGAACTCACACCTTCAGAATGATCCCCTGTAGGACAGAGCACTCCCCAGGGCAGAGAGGAGGGAGCTGGCAGCTCCATCAGTGAGTGCTTGCAGCCCAGCCTGCCTTGCATCTGATGCACTGCATGCATACAGGTCATGAATGATTCCTTCCCTAAGAAATGAGCCCAGGGTAAAAATAGCTGTGTGCTGCCTCCTTCCTGCTTGCCGAGGCCGGAGATCACCCGAAGTGCTGGCAGTCATTTTTAATGTGGAAATGTTTAGGAGCCAAAATTGTCTGGCATCTCCTGCCAGTATGGGGAGCTCTGGGGACAGCTGGAGGGCAGACACTGGAGTCTGGTTTTCTCTTCACCCTGGCCTGGAAGGAGAGGGTAAGAAATTCACTCTGGAGACAACTCCTTCATTCTCAGCTCCAGCCTTGACTCTCTGCTGAGCTTGTTAATGAAGGGCCAATTAACACTGGGTAGTTTTGTTACGTGGCACCTGGAGCTGGATCAAGATAAAATATTTTCAAGCTGCTACACTACAGGCAAACTGAGCCTGATACTCTGCCTGCTGTAGGGGACAGCATCCTGCATGTGTCACCAACTCCCTGTTGCCTGAACTTGTACAACAAGGTATGTGTTTGGAGGGTTATATGGCAGCTCTTTGTCTATCCCTGCTCCTCTCCTGTGGGATTATACCTGCAAAGAGCATGCAATGCTGGAAGGGTTGAAAATTTAGGACCTAAATTACTACACAGATGCTTTCTCATTAATTCTCAGCTCAGGGCTTGCAGGAGTTTGCCACCATTTGAGAAGCAGGGGCACAGAGATCTGGTACCACGTGATGATTCCCTCATCGCCTGTTGACCTGAAGGACTGAGTAAAGCCTAGAATGGCACTGTAAGTAATGACATGTTCTTGCAGTTTGCAATGAAATAATCAGGATTAAGCCCAAAGGCATGATTAAAACTATGCAGCTCATACTGTGGTGTGAAGAGGATGAAAACAATCAGGTATTTACTTACTGAACAGTTAATGCAGTGGTTTTTACTCTGACTAATCAAAGCTCTTGGGGTGGGCAATGTTTGGCAGATCTTGCCTGAAAGAGATGGAGATTTCTGGTCTCTGTGCTTGCAAGGAGAGAAGGAAGGGGGAATACAAGAATATAAACCACCTCCTGCACCCCAGATGTCAAACACTCTGTGAGGGATGTGCTGTTTGAGTTTCTGGCCTACAGATCTCCACACAGACATGATCAATCACTGATGGATGCTGCTGGGAAGGTGAGAAATTTGTTTTATGTGCTGACTCCAGCAGAGCCTGACCTAGGAGATGGTTATTGAGACAGTTTAATTGGAGCCTGAAGGGAACTGAGAAGCTGTGACCTTCTATCCATATTATCAAGGCCATTGCCACATGACAAGGCAGGAGTTGTCACCAAGCAAACTTCTTCCTCTTCCTCCAACAGCTTCAAATGAGCCACAGTTTCTTGATTTCAGACCTTTTGAGCATGAAGTTTTTCTGCCCTCAACACAAACCTGAATGTCGTTCCCTGCTCATCAACTACAGCTGTGCCTTTGCTGTGCTGGCATCTGGAGCATCCTTTCCATGGTGCTTTCAAGCCCTCTCACCCCTTCCTCAGCTGCCAGAGCAGTGTGTGCCCTCAGGTCTCTGACTTAGCCCTTCTCCCTTTTCTGCTCCCAGCCTCGGTGATTCATTATAGAAAATGATCCAGTTTTCAGCAGTCACGAGGTTCTGTGTCTTCCGCTTAATTATTGTTTTATTTTAATAAGCAATTATGTTTTGAAGGCACCTCAGGGCTTCAGGCATTAACCACTTATCACCTGCTGAGTGATTTAAAACTAGTGAAGCACATCCCATTTACAGGTTGGAATAAGGCCTGCATCCTATCAGGAGACAAATGAGTTCAGAAATACTCCGTGTTTGTAACTCATTGCTGATGGTTTCATCTGCTGGTCCTCAGAGAGGGGCTGGTTATGTGCTGGAGGGATGTCTGCTCCCTGGCTGTTCTGATAAGGGCTCATTAGGGGCTGTGAAAGGGAGAGGACTATCTGTTGGCTGGTTTGTGCAAATTGCTTTGCCAAGTGTCTTCCCTGAGTCTCTGTTTACTACACACCACAAAATCCCAGCTACTAAATCAACCCACAGCTCAGGTATCCCTCATGTGAGATGAAAATCTGCCCTGCTGTGAGTTGTAAGAGCAGGAAGCCTGTGAGTCTGAGCTCCAGAACTGATACAGAAAATAAATACAGTCTCACAGGGATGAGGTATTAGGTGCAGTGGTTGCTTTGCCTTCAGGACTTGTTATTTCCCACCAAGAGGCAATTTGTTGAGCCCACTCCAAGAGCAGGAAAACTCACTAGATGTAGCAAAATTCAGAGGAATAAACCCCGAGCACTCCCATAGGCTGGAGGATGTCCTCAGAAGCACTACCCTGAAGAACAGAGACCTGTGTTATCAATGCTATCTGGCTTTCTCCTGAAGTTTTTATGACCTAATGGCTTGGGTTTTGTCCTCCCACATCTCCTTGGCTTCCAGGTGGCAGAGTTTGAAGCTTGTTTGGAAACAGAAACCCATTATATCTTTATTTTTATGTTACACATTAAAAATACAACCCAGGCCTGCCCTGATCTCCTCACTGGAGCTGCAGAGTGCTTGGTGGAGCATCACTGCTGACATGAGCCACACCATTAGCCACAGTGTTAGTCAGCACATGGGCCATGTGCTCCAAGGTGTGCATTCTACACACATTGCAGGAGTCCTTTAAAGATCCCGGGGAGTTTTAAATGGGGTTAAATACCAGGGGAGATTTAAAGGCAGTGTATCCTACACCAGCCCTCAGCTGCCAAGGGGTGCTTATGGTGCCAGCATAATCCATGGAGGAATGCTCCCACATAGGGCACAGGGGCTTCCTGAGCTGGGGAACCTCAGGGAGCAGAGAGACCCACGGGGAGCTGTTGGTGATGTGACAGGGGCTGAGGGTGCAGGGCTACAAAAACAGGCCTTGGGGAGGAAGGAGAATTGGGAATGAGCTAAGGTGAAGGTGAAGGTGGTGTCCTTACTACAAAGAACTCCTTCCTTCCCATTTGCCCTCTGATGTATCCTTGGGGATTCATTTTCCATGCTGAAGATGCTTATTTAAAACTCTAGTTTCTTTGAATAAAGAAGAGGGGTAAAAGATTGTGGTGAAATGTGCAGGTACCCACAAATGAGGTCCCTGAGCTGTTCCTCCTTTTGTTTCAAAGTTCCAAACTCTTGGCCATTATGTGATCTGGCCACTTTCTTTTCCACAGCCAGAAATGAGGACAGCAGGCTTTCTTTTTGGAGAAACAGCCATTTCTAAACAACAGTCAGCCTGAATTTCATGTCAGAGCAGCTCTTGTTATATTCCTACCTGTGCATCATCAGAATAGGCCCAATAAAAAGCCTCGTTTCTCTTTATTTCCTTGTGATTTTACCTCCCCTCTCCATTTGACCTTCTGTTGTCCTCCTCTATTTCTTTCTGGCCCAATTCTCCTCTATTTCTTTCTGGTCTGCTCTGATTTAGAAACTGATGGCTCCAGCACATCTCTCAAAGGGAGAGCAGGACATCCAGAAGGGTTTCTGGAAATGTGGAGCTGGGCTGGGATGCCTCAGCTCTTTTCCACATTCCTTTTGGTGTTCTTAGCTTGGATTTGGAGCACAGCTCAGCAATGTTTGCTTGTCACGTCCCCACCAGGCTGGGGACAGCAATACAACAAATTCAGCAGAGCTTGGTGATAGGATTTGACCCAAATCACAGAGGGGAAAAAGAAGCAGCTCTGTAAAAACTGAAATTCCTCTGGATGATAAATTCTATTCGAGGCAAATAAATACGAAAGCCGGGTATGAAAGGGGCATATTCTGATTTTTATCTTGTCTTAGTGTGATTTGAGCATAATTTGATGGGGCTCAGCTAAGCAAGCAGTGCAGAGACCCTGAGGAATGAGGCTCTGTTTGCTGAAAAGTCAACATCATGCCTCCTCAGCAGTAGGAGAAGAGGTGTGAATGAGATTGCATAGAATCAGATCCCTGTCTCCCTGTTGGAAGCTTAAAGAGATTGGAAACACACTTGAAACCAAATAGACAGAGCTGGACTTGCAGACTGTGTGGGCATTTTGATTTTTCTTACCCTTCTCTGGGGCAGAGCTCAGTGAAGACATCAAAGAGGATGACCCCAGACAGATCTGTGAAGATGGGACTGGGCTCTAAAACAGCATGCAGACCTGCTGGGAAGAGATGGTTTGAGACAAAATTAAGGCAAAAATAAAAAATAGCAAACGAACTCAGGTAAAGTTGAGAAGTACCAAGAGCTTCTTAGCTAAAGATATCCAGTTGCTCATTACCAGTACTTAGCATATCATCTATCAATATTTATGAGCAAATCCCTGCTTGATTTAGGGTCTGTGCATTCTCTCCAGTCTAGTTAGTTTGTTTCCCTGCAACTAGAAAGGAAAATTTCATAGAAATAAGACATTTTTCAGACAGCTGAAGGATTCCCTGGCTGCCCAGAACTTGATGGGAGAGTGAAATGCTAATAATTCAATTGGACAGGCTTTTAGGGCTGAATTAAGGAGCAGCAACCACCATCCAAGTGTGGAACAATTATGTCAGTTTATGCCTGAAAAGCCTGAATTTGCACATGTAAGATGGACAGAGATGTAGAGCCTGGCCTGCCTGGTGGTGGCAAAAGCTGCATTTCTGATTTGCACCAGGGCATGCTCCAAAGGCTGTTAAAGGATTCAGCCCTTTAGAGTTATAAAATACAGATATTGGAACTGGAGGTGAGGTCTGGTGATGCTGAATCCATCCTCCTTGCACTTGTCCCATTGAGGCAATATAAATTTATTTCCTCAAGTGTTTTCTTTCTTGTTGCTGTTGGAGTGAGGTGACATTTTTCATGCCTAGCCTGGTGGATGTGCCTGAGGCAATGCTGAAACTTAAGTCCTCCATCTCATCTGTTTCCCCTGCTCCTCTACAATCTTGGGCTGGGGGATGAGCAATAACTCAGCAGTGTTCCCAAGCCATGGGGGAATGGCTGGAAATTAGAGGGACACCTTGATAGAAGAGACCTTTGAAGTAATATTAATTATCAGGCAGCAAGTTCTGGACAATTGAATCACAACTCCAGATGTTCCCATTCTGAGTAAATGCTTTAGCAAAAATGTTTAACTGATTGCTATCTTGTGAGCTCTGTGTGTGTGTGATAAAACCCAAGACTGCTGAGCTGGAGGGATTGTCTGGTGATAGCAACAGAGTGCACTGAGAGTTTCTTCACCTTTTTAAACTTATGCTTTCTTATCATAGGGAATCGAGGCCAGGTTCAAAAATATCCTCTAATTTATTATCTTTATTGTAGTGTCATGGTGCTGATTGAAGTCACTGGTCCCCACTGTACATGGATGCCTTTAAATAAAGAGACATCTTTATTTAAAGTTTGGTCTGAAAGGCCTTTGAGTCTTGTTTAATGAGGGACTGCAGATTCAAGGCCTTCTTGATTTCTAGATATCTATAGAAAAGGTGCAAGGACAGGAGGGCAGCCAAAAGAAGAAATAAGCCATTGAGATAAAATAAAACCAACCTGAGATTTTACCCCAGGCTGTAATTGTACCAGGGCTGAATTTCAAATAAGAAATTATTTTCCTCTTTTTTTTTTTTTTTCCCTGTCCTTTAATCTCCAACCAAATTCAGAAATGTCAGCCAAGTATGAGGATGTTCTACCTGACATCTTGGGGGCTGGGGAGCCTCAAAGCACCACAAAGTAAGGGAAGATCCATAACAGGTAAAGTGACACTTTGCAATGAAATTATAAATTCCCAAAGATTTGACTTGTATTCCTGCAGCTGGATGGGAAGAGTTTTTTGTTGCAGAGCAGATCCAGATCCTCATGAAATCACAGGCATCTTTTCATTTAAGTGAAAGCTGGCATGACCCTAATGGAGTCGCTTCTCACCAAAATGTCCTTTTTGTGATCATCAATAGATTGGTTGTGAGTTGATCCAAGGTGGTTTCTCACTGGAGCAAACAAACTGATTTCAGTGAAAACATCCTTGACTTTTAGGTCCCATTCCTTTTCCATACTACAAAAGCTAAACTGAAAGTAGTAGCGGAAGTAAATTAGTCCCACACTTCTAAAAACAGGAATGCTTCTACTAAAAGTGTGAGAAGTACTTAATGGACAAGGTTTCTGTGAAAAAAAAAAATTTCAAAAAGCGCCATATTGCATACTAGTGTGTTGTCATGAGAACAATTTTATGTTTTATTTGTGCCTTTCCTCTCCAGAGTTTCAGTGCATGAAATTCTGTTGTTTTAAACTGTTACTAAGACCTCAGTGCTGCCCATGACAATGGGAAAAAGACAGATTTAACAAGAGGAAGAGACATGAATGTGCTGAAATTCCCAAAAATTTACTCCTTGATGCTTGGGTATGCTGAATGCTTTTGTTCTAGCTGGGGTCACTCATCTGTGAGCAACAAACCAATGGCACCAAGTGTCTGCACACAACCTTTGTATTTCTCCTTCTGTGGCTTCAGAAGGTTCACAGCTCACTTGACTTGCAGTGTCTGGAAGTGCCAATCTCTGCTATAACTGAGGTGTGTGGAAACAGGTAAAAGGAGGGGGAAAGCCAATTTGAGGGCAGCTGTAAAGTAGACAATTAATTGTTTTAATATGCAGGAATTCAAGGGTTAATAATTTGCTGTTTTTAAAAATAGCATCTATTTTTAGCTCTCAAAGGTGGTTGTTTCCTAGGGATTAGTGACAGGCTGTTCTGCCAAGGTGTGTAGGCTGATTTTGGAGAAGCTTCCAGCCAGCCTGGATGGAGGCTGATGTCTTGCAGGCTCCTTAGAGCACCCTGGCAAGAGGACACTTCCTATTATACTTGGCCTATAAATGCTATAGATGAACTGTTGTTTTTTCAAGACCGTCCTAATCCTGCCAGCTCAAAGGGAGCAGCAGCTCTGGAGGAATCCAAGATGCTTTGGCACCTCTGCTGAAGGACAAACTGAGTATGCTTCCTTCTGAGAGCGCTGCTGCAGGCCTTCCTGGTAGCAGGGCTCATGGAACAGTGGCTATTTATGTATAACGCAAAAGAAAAGAATTTGTTTTGTCTGCATACAGTTACCTGTTCCCATTTGAAAAGCCACTGATCCCTGGCAGAATTGTAACCTTCAAGGCCATGAACTGACTGGCTCACAAGGAACTGAAACCCAAATGCCCAGAATGTCATGGACTCTGGTCTGAGCATAAAATCTGAGCTTCTAGCAGGCAGGAATCAAATCCTAGGTTTAAAGTCTTTGAGTTTGTTAGTTCCCAGGCTGAAAACAACAGACGGTTCCTGCAGCTAACAAACTGCTGCTCCAAGAGAAGGAATCAGTGGGAGCAGTTGGGCACTGATGAGCAAAGGCTGAGAGTCTGCTCCACACTGTTTAGAGCTTTGTCATCATAATTAGATCTTAAAATGTGTCAGTTCTGCATTGAGACAATTCATCAGCGTGGCCCAGGAGCACGTTTGCTCGGGAGTGTGAGTGTCTGTGACTGGCACCAGAGCTATTTAATGCAGCTGGGACAATGCACTGCCATATCCCAGTTTGTGGGGTGTAGGAATGGGATGGGAATGATGAGAGAAGGAAGGACTCTTGCTACCTTCTGATTTCCACTGCCTTCATCACTTCTGAATTTAACAAAACCTTCCCCCACAGAGCAGCAATCAGCAAAGGCAGTGAGGATAAGGTATTCAAATAAGAGCTTTCCTTTCCCATCATAAAAGTTGGCTATAAATTGTCATTTGGGTGTTTTTAGAGAGAAAATTTTTATGTCTGTATTACTTTTGTTTCTGGAACTTCTCTTGTCCCAGAGGTTTTCACAGTGAGGAGACAGGGGGCTGCTCCCCCTTGGGAAGAGGAAATGCAGAGGTGACCAGGGATGATGGCAGAAGCAGGGAAAGGAGGAATGGTGGCATGAAGTGGCTTTTCTAGTCTGAAGTCATGCCCTCACCATGTATCCATGCCATCCGGGGATGCCATGTCTGGATGACTCCAACCTCAGAGAGACAAGTGCTTTGTCACTCTATTAAATCAAGTCTCCTACACAGCCAGTTTGTGGTAGCATGGAAATTGTAGAGGCTTGGAAGATGGGAGAGGAGATGAGAAGGGATCTGAGGAGGTATTAATTTTATTTGTGGGCTTTAAAATATATTTTTCCACCCCTATGGAAAAAGACAAAATGCACGTAGCTAATGGAGCCTGGAGGCTGCTGAATTTCACATGGATTTGAATGCCATCCTCATAAATGTGACTTGGGAACTCATCAAGCCTCAGGACACAAGAAAGATATTGATACTCAGTGCTGGAAAAGTCAACTGTGACAATGAGCCTCCCCCAGAGTGAGTTATAACTTACCTGGCCACTGCCACAGCAGTGCCAGGACTGCCATTTCCACTGTGACCCAGAGTTCATGATCCATGGAAAGCCATACTAAACCAGAGAGGGGCTGTGTTTCTGCCTTGGCTTGGATTATAAACAGATAATCCCATTCCATTTTGCAAAATTCCCACTTCATTTAGTTTATCTGTGAGGGGTACAGTCTTCCCTTCTGGCATGCCACTGCTTTGGGGGCTGTGCTGGTCCCTACTGACCATCAATTTCTAATAATGGTGAGGGCTGCATTTCAAGGATGAAACCAAGTAATTCCTCTGTCAGCTCACTGTGATATGTCCCTGGCTAAAAGCCTGGGAAACAATTTTCTTATGACCTACTCTTTGATGATAGTGGACTGTTTCATGCTGCTGCAGTCTCCCCCAGATGCTTGGCTTTGACTGATAAAGCTCAGCTGAGAGAGAAAAAATAAAAACTACTGCTGATGTGCATTGCTGCTGCTGGCAAAGGCCAGAGCCCTGCATGGGGCCCCCAAAGAGGGACAAGAATCTATCAGTTGAGATTGAGCCTGACTTAATTCTTCTTATAAAGCATCTTGGCAACTGTCTGGATCTGACAGGTTGATAATAAGACTTTCTCTCAATGCAAAAAGGAAAGTAATTTACATTGGCTTCACACCTCTGGCAAGCAGGAAAGATCCTGCCCTACGTTAGTGCAAAGGGGGAGCAGACGTGAGAGTGAGAGCAGGCAGCACCAGGGAGAGGGGGGAGGTTTCCTCCATGCTTGAGCAAGCACAGGAAAATGCCATTTGGAAAATGTCACTGGGTGAGAGCTGGGCTTGGAATCAGCATTCCATCCATGGCAGCAGTTTGGAACAGCTTTCCAGCCAAATCCTGGAGGATCACTCTTAGGAGGAGCAGCAGCTCCACCTGATTTCATCTGGCTCCATTTAGCCCAGAGCTGCTGGCACACTGCTCACCCTCCCTTAGTGCAGCACAGAGCACCCAGCTGCACTGAGGTTTGGGTTCTGTTTTGTCATTTCATTGATAAGCATCTGACAGCCTCCAGGGAAGGACAGTGACGCTTCTTGGGTGCAGAAGGGCTCTCCAAGAGGTGCAAGGATGCAATTTCCCAGCCTCTCTCTTCCCCCAATTCCTGAGCACACACAGCTATTCCCAAGAGATCTAACAAGCCTAGTCCCAACCTGTATTATGTTCCACTCTAAACCTGCTGCCACAGGGAAGGTTCAGGTGATGGAACAAGATCTGAAAGGTGGATCTGAAAGGTGGATCTCATGGAATGGTGTTTGATGTTGTGTAGAAGGTGAAGGGGAGGTACATGGGCCGTTTTGGGGGGGAATAATCCCTAAAAATCAGGAATAAGCAAAGTTTACTGAATATTAGTAATAATAATATTGGAAGAGGAATGTAGCTAGTTCTGGAGATTGCATCTATATCCTGGCTGAGCTGTGCTGGAAGAGCAGGGTGCCTCATTCAGGGGTCTTAAACACTGCCTGTCATTGTGCCAGGTAAATACAGGACCCTGAGAGGGAGGCTCAGCCCTTACAACAATCCTTACAAATGAGAGATCCTGCCTGAAAGCAAAAGAGATGAAATTAAGACAAGTGCAAAGCACTCCTCTGGGGCAGGCAAAGCAGAATACACAAACACAAAACAGGGAATACACAATGAGGCATCTGGAGAGGGCCGGGGTTGCTCTGGTTCACAAGTAGAATATGAATCAACCCTGCAAGGCTGCTGCAAAGCACCTCATTGTAGCCAAGATTGCATTAACAGGAGTGCTCTTTGCCAGGCTCGTGAGGCAATGATTACAACCTGCTTGGGGCTGACAGGGCTTCAGTCAAGCGTGGGTGTCCAGAACTGATGTGGAACTTTATCTACACCCACTAAGGAACTGGGAGAGCCCAGGGTGAAGAAAAGCCTGGCAACAAAACAAGTGAATGATAAGAGGTTAGGCAAACACGTCCTGTGGACAAAGATGGAAGGCACCACATTAGTTCATGTAGGAGAGAAGCTATGGAAATGGGATGCAGTCACTCTTCCTCACAGAGGGAGCACTTATAAAAAGGCTGATGATGAGTCCTTTTCCGTGGTCACTGGTGTATGAAAGTGATTGAATTCATGGTGAAGATTTAAGATGTTTATTAGGAAAACCCTTCTAATCCCTAGAGGGATAAAACACTAAAATAGGCTGTCTAGGAAAGATGTGGCATCTTCTTTCCTAGTGAGTTTTAGGAATGGGTTAGACAAACAACTGTTATTTAAGTATATTTGACAAACAACTATTATTTATTTAAATATATTTGATTCTGCCTCTGATGATCCCACAGAATGCCTTTCTGCCATATGTATCTATAATTAAGCACAATATAAAAACACAGGCGTTTCCTCGAGGAGTTAAAAACCCATCTATAAATAAAGTCTTCATCTTTTAGTGGTAAAACTAGGTTGAACGTGCCTTATGTGACAGCTCTTTTCATATATCATTGTGGAGCAAACATCAGGAGGAGAAGGAACCCTTTAAACCAAAGAACAGCACTGCTGTAACATGAGTATAAAACTGGCCAGGCATAAATTAGGCAGGAAATTGAAAGAAAGTTTCGAACTGTCAGAACAGCAATGTTCTGAAACAGCCTTTCATAATGGGAATGCTAGAGGCAAAAATCAGAACTTGTTTTTAAAATAGAGCTTGCTAAATTAATTCAAAGGATATGGAGAACTACTGCCTGTCATAGCACAGTGCAGGACTAGGAGATCCCTTTTGTTGCTGGATTTTAGGAGCTGAGAGGAAGAGAAGTATTTTTTGTGCCAGCGGGACTGTTTTCTGCTCTTTATTGACACAAATGTGCCTCTTTCATCCCTCTGCTTTTTCATGTGCGAGGCAGTTACTGACATTCCTTTCAAGATCTAAAGGTCGAGGCTCGGTTTAAAACTACCTAATTGCATTAAGGTGAAGGAGGGAATTCCAAGTTTGGGAAAACCTTCTTGGAGAGAACTGCAAATCCTCAGTTGCTGGGCATCCTCTTGACTTTTCCAAGGCTGCACTTTGTGCTGATTGGGTCAGAGCCATTGGGGTTTTAAGTGAGCAGCAGGGAGAACTGCCCCGGTGAAGAGCTGAGCCACTGCAGTCTGATAAACTGGAGCCAAACCTCACAGAGGGTCACAGCTTGGCAGCTTAGGTGGGGCGAGGTGAGGTGTCAAAGCAGGGCAAGAAACTGCTGCAAAGCGATGCCGAATGCCAAAGGCAGCTAACAGGACAGCACAGGCCCCGTGCCAGGAGAGGAACTTAATTTCCTTGCTGACAAATGAAACAAAGATGTGATTGGAAGTGCCACGTTTTGGAGGTATGAGCAATTTCCCTGTAATCAATCATCCAAACCAAATTGTTTTCATTTCTTTGCATTATTTAGCAGCTTTTTGACAGCAGACAATATGAGCTGGATTTTGTTTTTCACCCATCCCTAACACTGATGTGATTTGTGGGCTTTGGCAGTGGGATGCTGGGGTGAAGGGAGGCTGAACTGGGCTTCTCTATTCAAAAAACTTGGCAAAGACAATGTCGGTGATTATCAGCTAATCATTCAGACAGAGATGTTGTTTGTCTGCTCCTATTAGGTCCGTGAAGTATCTGGCTTCGGGAAGCTGACAGTGAAACACCTCCAGGAGAGGATGTCAGAAGGCAGTGAGGAGGTGATAAGGTAGAGCTGGGTCTGATAAGAGCTCCTGACTCCTCCAGTAATTGCAAGAAAGGTGAGACTGATTATTGGACCTATCAGCTCTCCTGGGTATTCCCGGTTATGTGAAGCTTTTGATGTGGTTAGAGACTGTGGAAGGAGAGCTGGTTCAGGTATCCTGGGCTGAATTTTATGACAGGGTTCTCTTTCTTTTTCTGGTGGGAAATGTACCTCTAAGATCTCGAGGGCTTTTTTACTGTCCCTTGAACAACGTGGGGGATATGAGAGAGGAAGGAATTAGCTGCAAGCATCAGCAGAGATGACCCCAGTGACAGATTTGTTTCCTTACAATGGGTTCTGCAGCTCAGACTTTTGAGGGAGAACTGCTTGGTGCAAATATAAAGAAATGGAAGGTTGTGAGGAGATATATCAAAAATAAATCTACTACAAAGGAAATACTTTTCATCCCTTTTAAGTCTGATGACTTTGGCCCCATTTCAAGCCATGGCTTAAGAGCCAGTTTGCACCACACAACATGTTAGCTAGAGCCTGATTTATAGAAGGGCATCCTGCAAGAGTCAAGCAGCACCTTGTGTCCTTACATGAGAGAGGAGAGGCTTTTTCCTTCAAGCAGGTTGAGCAGGACATTCTCATGCATTAAATTCAAAGCTGCCCTTAAGCTGCTTTGTACCAGGGCTTGTCTCTGGAGGCAGCATCGCAGTTCATAGACAAGAGGCAGAACTGTGTGTGTATGTGACCTGTGATGCAAAAATACCCTGAAAGCTGCAAATGGAGCCTGTCCCGCTCTGTGATGCTCCCCAAGAGATGCTTAGACTGGGAAAATGTGATCCCCTGGTGGGTAACTGGTAGGTGACCTTGCTGGAAAATCTCTGCTCAGCACATCCCAGAACAGCCCAGTTTTGCTCCCCATCAGGGCAGCAGGATGCAAGAGCTGTCTTTCAAAGAGAATTCTAAGATGGACAGAGTTGGAGATCAATTTAAGGATTCATTTCTGCTCTGAGTACAAAGGCTTTTATATCTGTTTGGATATCACTGGTGTGTTTTGCTTTTGATTTAGCTGGCTTTCTAACAGTCATGGTGGTGTGGCAATCACGGGAGTGTGGGGGTGTTGAGGTTTCTGCTTGCTGTTACATCTGAACAAATACAATCCTGGGAGCCTGTGCAGTTAACCCTGGGAATCACAAAGGCATCAGGACCTCCTAGCATGTACAGGCAAACAAGAAAGGCGCGTTGGTGGCACCACTGACACAGCACACGAGCTCCAAGCACACGCTCACCTCTCTGCGGCTCAGCTCCTTGTACAAGGAGCAGGGATCATGATACTTTTCCTCCTGCCTTTGTCTGCTTTGCCTGTTTGGCTGGCTGCTCGTGAACAAGGAGTGCTCCTTGTGGAGTTTTTGTGGAGCTCTTTGTGCGGCCGCCCCTGATCGCAGCGGGGTCTCCCCAGTGCCGCTGCCTTCGAGCGAGCAGGGACGAATGAACCCGGCTGGAAGCAGCAGCCTGTGCAGCACCAAGGTGCTGGATTAGGCTTGACAGACTGTTATGTAGTCAAATCCCACCGTAATAAATGTTGCTTGTAACAAACCACCCGTTTACAGGCGCCCCGATGCTTATTTTTCCGCTGCTAATTAGTTCTTGATAGGGCAAATGCTTACATCAAGTCGAATGGATACAAAGATCTTTGTTTTCCTGCCTTTTTTTCCCCTAAGGGTACTTCTTCCCTTCTCCTTCATGTCTTTATTTTCTTTTTAAACTGCCATTTAGATGCTGAGAAGTGCAAAGCCTCCAAGCACAGGGTATTTCTGGACGATTCAAATTGAGTGTTTTTCCTCATTATTCAGGGATGGCGAATTCCCTCTCCTTTTATAGTTACTATCAAGGTATAATGAAAATTTAGTTGGGCCTCTTGATGGCCACTTTGTTCAATACCAAAAGCCTTTATCTCTTCTTTTACTTCCTCCATCCTCTTTCTCCTGATCTTTAGAAAAGAATAAATATCAACTTCTGATCATGATGCTTGATATTTCTAAGTTAATTTAATTAAGTCTGTTTTCCCTTACATTCTCCTCAGCCCCACTTACCACTTGTCTCTCAGGTCAGATCTGATGGAAGCAGGAACAGCTTCAAACTTCAGAATTTATTCAGGTGAAACCAACAGAAAATATGGGCTTTTCAGAAACGTGATTGTTTGCTTGTGAGGAGTTGGAGGGCAGGAGGAAAAGCAAACGCCATTTAATTCATCTAAGCAGAGGAAAAGTCAATCTTCCACACACAGACAAAGGATGCAAGTAGCTAAATGCTTAAATAATGTTTCAGGTAAGGCAATGGGTTTGTCTGGGGAATACTCAGCAGTAATCCTGAAAGGGACATTTCCCTCTGAGCTGTTGATGAGGGGTGGCACTTGGGTGGAGGTAACAAACCGAGAAACAGTGTTTTTGCTTAGCCAGACTGGTGAAACAAACCATGCTGCTGATGCTTTTACCACGAAACCTTATGTGGAATTACACAGTCAACAAGTCTTTAGTGTTATTGGGATGTGGAGAGGTTTAACCATTGCTTTGGCTCAGATTTCACTGAAGCCCCGTTGCCTCAGTTCAGAGTTTGCTTTCTTTTATTGGGAAGCACATGGCAGGGACTAGGAATGGGGAGGGGTTTTGCAGTGTCCCATCCCTACTGGGGATCTTTCTTCTCCCACACTGCCCTCTGTGCTTGGCTGGTCTTTGCTGGCAAAAATACAGCAGTACTTAAATACTGTACTCAGGTCACTTTTATGGTCTCAGAATCAAACTTGGATAGGGATGTGCTGGCAGAAGTGGAATCAGCATGTGCTGGACACTTAACTGCTTGTTCATGTGTGCTCAGGGAGGTTGGTGTGCATGTGAGCAGAATGAAATTACCGGCTTTGCTCTTTTCTGTCTCCTCTCCTGTTCCAGTGATCAAGCCTTAGCAACCACCAGAGCCAACACACGAATACAGGTCCTTGAGAATCACCTCCCTCAGATGAAGGGGCAAAAAATTCCACCAGCTCCTGCTGGCAGAGTCATTAAAATCTGCTTTGCTGAGCTTTCAGCAGTAGAGAAACTCATCCTAAGATGCTCTGTGAGAAAAGTTCAAGTCACAATGGCTGCCACAGTCTGAGCAGCTTTACCTCCTGGTGTGAGCTCGTGATTACACGGCAGTGATGGAAGGCTTAGTCATAGCAGCGGGTCTCCAGGAAACCTTGTGTGGGGGAATGCTGCCTTCAGGCAGCAGACAGCGCTATCAGAAGCCTACCAGGGACGTATGCAAAAAATGGGAGCTTAATTGCCAAATTTCCCCTTTATCTTAATATAATTAACAAGCTGGTGTCTCTGCGGCTCTGGTTTAAGGGAATGCTCAGAAATGTGTTATGGATGTGTTAAGGAGGATGGGAGTTTTGTCACTGTGGCTCCTTTCATATAATCTCAGATATCTAAAATATTACTGGATGGATTATGATGCTTTCCTATAAAACATGCCAACAAAACAGAAGCTTTGCTATCAACCTTCTTGTATTATACTCCTCTCTCCTCCAGCACTTGATATGCAATGAGGTTTAGTTGATCATTTCCTTGTAGCAAGAAATAGGCCCCATCTTTTTGGATGAGATGTTCCTCATAGTTGGGGCTGGCAGCTCTCTGTGAATGGTGACTCACAGACTCATTGGACAGGCGTCCACACAAATAAAAAATTCAGCAGACTGGTCTCAGCTAAGGTGCAGTGAATGGGATGACTCAACGCTGCTGTCTTGCAGCACTGCATGCAAACTACCCAGGAGATGGTGCCTGGCACCACCAATAAGTGAAGACTCGAGGTAAAATGACTCAGCTCAGTGTCAGGTGGAAATCCACCAGCTCTGACAACCTCTGCCTTTGCATGCTGTGGTCACAAAAGTCTGCTTGGTGCGTGACCCAAGAGGCATTTTACTGTAAGGGTTCTCCCTCTTCCCTGTTCAGACATCCTTGCTTTGCAGACGAGATTGTTTGTTTAGCCACAGCAGCGAGAGGCAGAGCTCTGGAGTGTGAAGGCGAGCTTGGCTGAGCCTGGGTGCAAGTCAGGTTCAAGCGGGACTTATCTCAGGAGGGACTGGCAATGTTTTTGAAGGCAGTACACTCCCAGCCCCTTTGAAGCCTTATCAGACATCTGGCTGTTTTATCTATAATGACTTTTCCTGCAGGATGGCTCCTGTATGTTACTCATGCATCGAGTCTGCACAAATCATCCTGGTTCGTGGAGTGATAGGTGGAATTGCAAAACTGCACTTAATGACTGAGTGACAGCCATCTGTGGCACGTGCTTTTAATGTGATATTATGAAGGATAATTCCTTCTCCTGCCTGTGAAGCTGAAAGAAAGAGGTTGGGGGGGGGTGATGGTCTCTTGGGTTTATTTGCTTTGCTTTTAATTGATTTTGGAGATTAAAGCTGGAGTGAAAGTATCAGCTTGAAAGCCCTGGGTGCTGAGTGCTTCTGTTTTTTCTGAAGGATGTGCATGGGAAGCACATTGTCAGCCTGCCTGGGCCCTGACCACAGGCTAACAGGACTTGGTTAGTCCAAGTGATGTTGTTGTGGGGGGTGTGACATTGTTTTTACAAGCTCAGTGGACTATAGGGGCTAAGTGCTTGAGATATAAAGCACTGAAGACAAGAAAAGCTTCATAGGCTTTGAATCTGTCCCTCACAGACAGTTGCAGGCAGAGCAGAGACCCTGCTGTCCTGGGGTTGCTGTAACTCAGTCTGCAATGGAGCCTCTGCTGTGTTGGAGACATCTGAGTTTTTGAAGAAGCAGAAACCATTCTTGTGGCAGGTGTTTATCCATTTCTTTAGTCTTCACCCATCTGAATGCTTGGGTGAACACAGTGATGGCTTTACAAGCACATGTGGTGACTGGATAAGTTCTTCCCTTGCCACTCAAAAAAATTCTAGTAGAGAATTTGCTCTCTCCTCTGCCCCAGCAGGCAGTACCTGCCCAATGCTCCAACAGCCCTCTGCTGGAGGTGGTGAGACCTTAGAAACACTGCTGAGCATTTGTCTGTGAAATACAGGCATGGACACAAAGCCCCAGCTCTTGAGCTGTCCCTCAGGGTACATCAGGATTTTGGAAGAGCTCCAGCTTTAAGCTGAACCCAGCCACTATAGCAGTGGTCTGCCAATAGGGATGGGGGAACTACATTTTGGGGCAGAGTATCATAACTGAAGCTTGATTATTAGAGAACTAGTCTCTCATCTTCATTTTATTGTTATCATGGTTACCTTTTCTTAAATTACTTTGAAAGCTGGCTGGTGTTTTACACTCTCAACCTACTTTACACCTGGTGCTATAAATCCTACCTCAGTCTACCATGTATTTAATAAATGAACACTGCAGCCATCCTGCTGGGGAGCTGACTTTCTACACCCTCTGTAAACACACAGATGCAAAGTGCTCTTTTCCTGCTCTGTTGATGGTTTTTAAACAGAAAGTTATGCAATAACCAAAGCAAAATGTTTGTTCTTTGCAATTTGTCCCTGAAACTTCCTTCCCACCTGTCCTGACTCCATTCCTAACCTGTCTGTTCTTCTACCAACTTCTTTGGGCATCCTAAAGTTATTACCACCAATTAGAACACCTTTGAAGGGTTCTCTCATAACTATCGAAGTGTTACTTGCAATAGCATCAACAAAGGCTTCCCAGTGAGAGGATGAAATGGCTGTTGGGCTTTTTTCCTGGGCAAACTGGGCTCAGCTTTCTGTTCAGTGACATTTCTACTCACATAGGAACTCCGTGTTTCTGTGCCTTCCTCCAGATGCAGCTTCTGCAGAAGTGAATGCCTGCATCTGCACACCCTGAGCTCTGCTTAGACACTGAGATAAAGTGCTTTGAAGATCAGAGGGGATGGGTCTCTGTAGCTCTGATTAGGATGTATCCCACGGCAGGGATGTTCCTGGGCACTGAGTATGGAAGGGCTGGGAACCCTTGGCTGACCAGCGTTTAGAGATACCATGGAAATATCAAGCTGGAGGGCTGTAAGTGAAGCCATCTGTCACAATAATAGCACAGTTTCCCCAGCAATGGGTGTTTTCTCTGTATTGTGCTGTGGCCTGGAGCTGGTCTGGAAAGGATCCAGGATCACAGCAGTCAGCAGGTGAGACTGGAGTCTGCTGACTGATGTCTGTGTGCTGTTTAGAGTTGCTTAGAGAGTTAGATCAGGGCTGGCATAAAGAAAAGAGGGAAATCTTTATTACTGGGCTGATAATTTGTTGCAGGCTGTATGACAATTTTGTCCAGGCCTGTGCCAGGAAGGTGAGGGCACATGCCCTGCAAATGACTGTCCAGCCCATGACCTGTGTGAATGGGTATCTCCTTGTGAGGGCAGGGATTCGTGTTCTCTCCTCCCACTCTTGCTCCATTGTTTTGGTGTTTTCCCTCTTAGCCATTCACTCCAAATCTCTCTGCTAAATAATACCTCTTTCAGCACATGCCTGCCAGGTCACACGAGGTGAGCTGGGCAGGTTTCTGTGATGGGCAAGACACCAGAGTGACTCCAGGGCAGAGGAAACAGCCTTAAATGATATTGCTGCTGGGAGCTTAGCACTGTAATGGTAATGGCTGTAATGACCTTCATTTTCTCTCAGGAGGGTGATGTGATGCTCCCCCTTAAGAATTTGATGAATCAAAAAGAAAGAAGAAAAAAATTAAGGTACTTTTTCTTGTGACACATGACCCTTGCTCTGCAGGAAAGAAAGGATGTTTTCTCACTGGTGTCTGTTCCTGCCATACTGGCAACAGGCTCCACACAAGATCTCAACTTAGCATCCCCTGTGTGTTTCCACAAGGCTTTAAAACAGTACAAGTCCTTTCCCTGAGCTGCTGACAGGTCAAGCATTCAGGCTGATGGCTGTGCAGTTAATGTGAGATGTCAAGGGACATGCAAGCAGTCTTCTCTTGATCCGTGCCAGTTCCAGCCTGTGTCAGGGGCTTTGATTAGGCTAATTCCTCTGGGAATCTTGAAAAAGCCGTGGGTGATTCTGTTTCTCTGAAGGCCCTCTGGAAACCATTTGCATGATTAGCAAAAGTTGCACATGCAAATGAAAATCCTGTTCTTGCAGGACCATTATCTTGTGGCTGTAAGCAGTCATTCTCCCCAGTGCTCTAAGCACAAGCCATGGACACACAGCCCTTCCCACCTGGAATTCTTTCTCAACTGCTCCCCTGTAATGCATTTCTCTTCTCTGCATATCTCTCAGCTGTGACACTGCAGCTGTTTTGGTGGATTGCTTCTTGTAATCTTTCTTCTTTCTCAAATGGTAAACTTGTTCCTGATGTAATTACTGTGATAAAGTTCTGTGGCATGACAGATCATCCTCAACAGCACTGCTGCTCTTGGCTTCAGACAAGTGGATATTTTATTTCAAACTTTTGTGGGAACAGTAGTAAACAGTAAACAGTTCTGTTTTCCCCAGCATCATCTTCCTCTGCGTTGTCTGGCAGAGAAGATGGTCCCTGCATCCATCTTACAGGGCTGAAGTTCCCTTAGGACTTCTCTGCAGCCTGCAATAACAATAATGAAGTGCTGAAAAGTGCTTGTTCTGTAGGTGACTGAGGTGTTGTCATGCTCCAGCCAGCTCTGAAAAGCAGTGGCTCTGGAATAACAGGGGCAATGCCATTGTGAGGGTCATTCCCTGCTATAAGCAGAGGAAATCAAAGCACATTTGCAGTGAATGCAGCAGGAGTTTTGTATGAACTCCTTGCCTGAATCCTGTGTGTCCAACTGTGGGAAGGTTTAATAACTGTATGATTCCATGCATTTCTGAGTAAGACAGAGATTGGGATGGTAGGAAAGCAGGTTTGGGGCCAGTCTGGTACCTACTCCCTTTTTACAAATGTCTGTGACCTAGCTTGTCTTTTCCATGTAAAAAATCCCGAACAACTACTTACTCTTTGAAGCTCATTTTTACTATTTTTTTTCACAGTCTCATCTGACAACCAGAAGCTGCCACAACTGCAGCTTCCCAGGCTCCCTTGTACTGCATGCTGTTTGCAGTGCTGCCTCAGAACAACTTACAATAAACACAGAATCCATGAGAAAGAGGGACAGAAACAGATGAGTTTCTGGCATGATAGAGGAGTAAGGAGTATTCTGGGTTTCTGAAGGAACCTCACTGCACTGTATTCCTGAGCAAAGAGGAAAGTGGGATGGAAAAAACATCAAATAGTGACAACCTCGTGATGCATTAGGAATTTACCAGTTTGAAGGAAACATTTGGAGGGTGTCAGGTTTTTGGGAATTTAGTGGGGTCTGTAGGGATTATGCCACTTTACATGAGTGTGAGATCAAGGACTGCAGGTCATTTGGGGGTCAGCAGAAAAGTTTTCCACATCTTTTCCTGCAACTCTACAAGCTGCACAGAATTGCTTACCCTTCTCATGCCAAGCCCTTACTTAGCCTACAAAATGTTCTTTTCCTGAGTATATATCCCTTCTGCCTGGGGAAAGGTCGATCGATTCCTGCTCAGCAAATGTGGCTACACGCTCTCCTCCACCACTTTGTGGGAGTGTTCCTGTCACCCTGCTGTACATTTTTAGGAGCCTCAGCAGCCTGTGAAGCCCAGGGATCCTCCAGAGGCCAATTTCCATTAATTTGGTCCTCTGTGATCCTCAGGACTGACCCTGATAACTCCTACAACTCACCTGCAGCAGGAGGAGCCTCCAGTTGTATTTCTTCACTGACGTGGCTCTTCAGCACTCAAGGACAGTAATTGAATGTAATGTCCAAACCCCAAACCAGCCTGCAAATCCCAGCACTGTGAACAGGAAGCTTCAGCAGAGCTGTTTCCATCATCTTATCTCTCACAGACAGTTACTGTGTTCTTGATGTAATTACAGTGATAAAACAATGTGACATAACTGCTGGCTTCTATCGTGGTATCACTGCTGTTGACTTAAGTGACAGGATAATAATTTTATAAGAGACCTTTCATTTTTTTTTTCCCTGGCAGCCACTGGCAGTGTTTAAGCATGGGAGCTGATATCTCTGATAGAGCACATTATGCACGTTCCACAAGTCCTAAAACTTTTTATCAGTTTTATTTATGCACTGCTCTTCCAGGTGAAATTTCCATCTGTTCCAGGCCCTGTCTCTTCCCAGACAGATCAGGGCCTGGTGTTTGCACAAATGGATTGGAGCTGCAGAGACAGCAGTCATGGGTGGTGTATGGGAGAGGAGAGGAGAGGAGAGGAGAGGAGAGGAGAGGAGAGGAGAGGAGAGAGAAAAAGGCCTTTCTCTGCAGAATTCCCTCAGTTTTCCATTGCTGGTGCATTGCAGACATGCCAGTCCCCCTACTCAGGTGGAGGAGGTGTCCTTGGGATGGCTTCTGTGAGAAAGCCTGGTAAAAAATGAGCCGTGTGAAGAGGATTAGAGGGGACTCAGACACCTTCTGGTTTTAATATATCAAAGCCCTGACAGAGTATATATCTGCTGCTCCCACTGAGCTGGGGAGGTGCAGACTGTGTGGGGAAAATTTCAAACCAACGGGAATCCAATCATACACATTTCTGTCCCTGCACTCCCGTGTCTCAGCTGCACCCTCACTGGTGCTGTCAGGAAGGATGATGAACTCAGAAAATCTAGTTATAGGCAGATTGAATGCTCGTTTGCAAGGTTTTGGATATCCGGATTGTTTTTCTACCTTCCTTTTTTTTTTTTTTAAATTTATTTATTACAAGACATGATAATGTCTGGAAGAACAGATATTTGCATTTGGTGACAATCAAATAGAGAAAGGAATCACCTGAGAATATTAATGGGCAGCGAACCTTACAGGGTTTATGGTTTGAGCTTGTCAAAATGACTCTGTGAGGAGTTTTGACACTCTGCAGGTTTTGAAGATTTTTTTTTCCTTGCTTTAAACCATCCCATAATGTTCATATGAGGAATATGCTTTTCATTTGGACAGTTCAGAATTTTCTGGGGTTTGCCTCTCCATCCAACAGTAGGGGAGGAGGGAGAAAACTCTAATTTGGGATAAGATCATTTTCCTGTCTTTGGTTTCTCTTGGAAAATAATACTGACAAGTTGGAGTGGGGTGGATGACAGCTCTCTGGAGAAGCAGGGTGGACTTAAAATTTTGGCTTTATAAGCTGTAGTCAGAAGCTGAAACCATCATGATGTCTTTCCCAACAAGAGCAACTGGGAACGGGAGCATTTTTAGAATTGTGAGAGAAATCCTAAAGCGAGCTTACAATATTCCTATCCTATCTCACACTGGGCAGACGCCTTCTCCATGTTTTAGCATCACCCCCAGGGAAGAAGGGAGGTGTCTGGCTGATGCAGGGGTGGCAGCAGTTGTGCCCCCTTGCCCTGTGCTGCTGTGGAGGCTTTCCTTGTCTGTGCTGCTCATTTGTGACACAGTCCCCCATGGCAGCCCCTAAGGACAGCCTGAGCACTTGAAACAGGTACCACGGGTAAGAGAGGGGTGTAGCTGCTCTTTTAATGCTTCTTTTGTAGTGCTTTCCATCTGTATTGAAGGTGCCTGTTTAATTCCAGCTGACGGCTGCCCTGACTGTCACTCTCTGGGAGATATTTGTGTTTAGGTGCCCTCCTGGGCTTTCCAGGCAGTCAAACGGTGGCACATGGCCACGATAAACAAATGTCTGTAAAATTTCCCTGCGTGGCTGTTGAAGTGCTGATCCTGCTGGACGTGGAGCCCATCACACAGCGGAGCAGGACAGCTTTTCACCTGGCACTGTCATCCTCCCAGCCAGCAGCTTTTGTGTGGCTCTGAGCTGTGGAAGAGCCCCAGACAATGGAGGAAGGGACATTTTGACAATAACCCTTCCTGTGATGGACCTGTTGCTGATTGGAGTCACCAGAAAGGATCCTGGGAATTATTAGGGCTGGCAAAGGACCAGGTCTGTCCTGGCTCTTGGTTGCACAGCAAGTGCTGCTCTTGGAAGTGGTGGGGGTGGAAAAAGTTGGGGAATAAGAAAGAGGGGCAGATCTGGGTTTGAGATAAATTCATATTTTGTGGATGAGAGCATGCCAGACTTCTTCCCCAGTTACCCAAATGGGCCAGCAAGAAATGAAATTGTGCCTTTCCTTGTGCTGAGTTTAGCCATTGCCATTGATAAGGGGGTGGTGGGATCATTCTCAAACCTTAGGCCTGTTAACTAAACTGTTATTTAGCCCTGGGCTGTGGTTCATGAGGCCAAGAGCTGGTGAGAAAAGTCAGAGCTAAAAGTGGGGTGTTAGTTACTTCTGAGTGCACATAACACAGCTGTTACCACTGTGTAGGTGACAGCCACTGGCACTCCCAGCAGCCCAGGGTGGGCACCCAGGTGTGTGTTAGACCCTGGGCAATTCCTCTTGCTGCTTAGTCCCTGGTTCATGAGCAAAAATATTCCTTATTTCCCAATTATAAATACTGGGTGACTGGTAAAGATATTGGCTGCAGTTCTGTGTGTCTGCATGGAGAAATGTGGTGAAAAACAGCTCTTGAGAAGCCAGCAGCTCCAAGGTGAGAGGTGCTGTCTTGTCAGGGTCCAAAGCTGCCAGTGAAGAGGGAGCTGGTGGCCTTTGGCCAGGCTGCAGGAGGCTCTCTGCATGTCCAATGCTGGGCAGAGCAGGGTAACAGGAAAACAGCTGTTGAAACTCCTTTTTCAACATAAATTTAATAATAAAACATCTTACAAATAACACCATGTACAGATATTTTCATAACTAGTGCTGAAACCAGAGAGAAGTGTGGCTTGTATGAGTGAGTGGAGAATGCTCAGTGTGTGAGCTCAGCATGGGGGGGGATGGAGACTTCAGGTCTGTTTTGCAGAGGCAATGAAGTGGGGACCAGCCCAGGGAGATGTGGGTTAAGGTGCTGCACCACACCACGAGCACATGGGGAGGCTCCTGCTCCCACCTGGATTTTCTTCATTCACCACCTCACCTGTTTTCTTCTCTCTTCATTTCCTCTCCCCTCATTTCCTCCTCCTTGGGTTGCTTATCTCTGCAGCCCCCCGGCCTCTCCCCTGCCGTCCCTCCAGCATCAAGCTCTGCACAAGAAAGGCCTGAAGCCTGCAGGGATTTCTGTCATCTTTTCATCTTCCAGACCCTTGGTTCACCCAGCAGATGGGCTGTGGAAAGAGCTCCAGCAGTGCCTTCTTGTCTTGGCAGTGATGAATGTCCTCTTGCTCCATTTCCACTTCCCAAAGCATGGGTCATCTTCAGGGACAAGCTTTTCACTGTTGTGTATGTGATAGTATTTAGAGTAACCTCAACCACATGGGTGTGTTTAATGGCTTATTGCAGCATCCCAAAGGGATCCCAGGCCTTCCTGTAGTCTTCCCCTTCAAAAGGAATTCTATTAGGATGGTGCTGTTGCTGGGGGGGGCAGGTGTGCAGTTCTGTGAGGGAGGTGAGGGGAACCAGCCTGTGTTTTATTATATAGTGCAGGCACACTGTGTGGGATATATATATATATATATATATGTCCCACAGGGATTTCATACTCCTAAAAAGTGAAATTCATTCTAATTTCAAAATAACATTTTGTTGAAGTGGATACAGGAAAGTTTTGCTTCCTTCTTTTGAAGCGGTTTTCTGTATTTTTAGGAGAAGGGAGGAGAAAGGAGGGAGTGATGAAGTTAATCCTCTGCTCCAGCTAAGCCAAAGTAATATCTCAATCTTATAAATATTTCAGCATCTCTCAGTCACTCTGAGAGCATTATGATTTGGCCAGGTAGTCCAGATTTATAAGGGATGTAACATCAATTAATTTTCAGTCACAGTCATCTTTATTATGTCACCTACTCAATCACAGGCCCAGGAGAGCTGCTGACCTAGGGCTCCACCATCTTCTTTCCAGGTCAAGCAACAAGTCACTTCTAAATCTTTCAAACCTCTTTCCCTTTCCTGATGGTTTAGGAATTAACTTTTCATCTGCCAGCCCTTTGCTTTGCTGTGAGATCTCGTTTTGGTTCCTGGCGAGTGAAGTCCAGGATGCTGAAAGAAATGCAGTATCTGTTTTGGTGCTTTTCACCAATTTTCTCTTTAAAAATAAGTAAATAAAATAAAAATCAGCCTCTTTGCAGAACCAGTTCTGGTTGGTAACAGGCAGGGGAGCCCAGCTCCTCCATCACTGGGTGAGGTGGTGCTGCCTGGGAGCTGGTGTTTTGCTCCCAGGCAGCAGGGTGTTTTGCTGGGGTGTTTTTTTGCCTAGTGGATCAGCTGCTCCCAGCACCCCCAGGGAAAGGCAGGACGGATGGAGTCATCCTGCAGCAGAGACAGGTCCAGAGAGCTCCACCTGCTCCAGGCTGCGCTCTGAAGTACTGCTGGGCAATGCCTTTTATTGCCTTTCTCCTGCATTGATTGCAGGAATTTCAGTGTTTGGCTGAAAGATGCCTCCCATGGATAATTCCAAGTGTCTTCCAAGTTTTAATTTAAAAGCATTTAAAAAAATGGGGGGTGGGGAGAGAGAGAGAGAGAGGAAGAGAGAGAGAGTGTGTGTCATTCCTTCTTATTCCTCATTATTGCAAATGCATGTTTGAGTTCCCATTTGGGTTCATCTGCCTTCATCTTTCAGCTGCCATTGGTTCTCACTACGCCTTTCTGTGTGTGAGCAGATACCTCTCTAATATTTGAGATCTTTCCTGCTGGAAGTTGTTATCCCCCATAACTATCTTTTTGATAAAGCAAATAGAGCTCCTCTTAGTCCCTTGCAGCAAGGCATTTTCCCCACTGTATCTGGTGGTTTTTGTAATTCTCTCCAGCACCATCTCTAAGTGCTTCTTAGCAACCTTTGAAAAATGTATTTGTGAGAGCTGTTATCAGCACACCAGCATTGGTTTCACTCTGGCAGTCTGGAGTTACAAGGCACATTCTCCATCCCTTTGCATGTCACTGAAGGCTGTACTAGACACTGCTGACTACAACCTTCTCTGGGAGCTCACAGCCAGTTAGCTCTTTATTAGGAAATAGCTCCTTTTGGTGTGCGTGCTTTGCTTTCTTTTCTTGTTCTCACAGCACAGACACTCCCTCACACTTCCCTGCAGCTTTCCACCCACAGCTGGGACGTAGGTCTTCCTGCTTTGTTTGCACATAACTCTGTGTTTACATCCATTAAGGTGTTTGGCTTGGACAGATCCAGCATACCAGGAGGTCTGCAAAGCTCCGCGGAGCCTCCTGCTGAATTGCTCTGCGCTTCCTCACCAGCTTTTGTGTTGTCTCTAAATCTTCATGGCAGGGATTTTTATGCTGCCTTGCTGAACAGCACTGGAAAGGCTGACTGGCATCAGGCAATACTCCTGGAATGATAGTGAAACCAGACTTTTTGGTTGCCAATCTCCCCATGCTTCCATCTGTCCAGTGTTATGATTTCAGCTCTTTGACTTATTCCTTCCTCCTTTCTCAATCTAATATTGGAGACCACTTTACAGCAGTTGTAGAGAAAATGAGCAGTGGGGTGAGAAGGGCTTGGTAATGAAGGGGTGAATGGGGAAAACACTGGGTTTGCAGGTACCAGGTCCATCTCTGTGTGTGTGTGTGTGTGTGTACGTGTTACAATGCAGAGCAGAGAAGCCTGAAGTCTCCTTTAGCACAGCCTGTAATCCTATTAGAAGGATTACTCTGTTGTCCCAGGCTATCTGATCGTGGTAAGAACTCATTTAGGTCAGCTGTTTAGGAAATTTACACACACAAGGAAAAAAAAAATATATATAAGCCTCTTGCTCTATTTCATAGGGATCTACAAGCTCCTTTCAGACTTTCCCTGTGCCAGTGATTACATCCCTGCTCTTGTCATTTCTCTCTTAAACCCTCATGTAAATGACTTGCTTTCAGCTTTTTACTTCTGACGGCAGATGTGGATAGACAACGAGGTAGCTGGACCCCAGGTATTTCCAGACCTTGAAAGGATTAGAATTCTAAACAGTAAAGTACTCTGGATTTGCTCTCCCTCTGTGCATTTGTGCCCATTATAACTTCAAGAGCGAGGGTATGGGTAAGTCTGATTTGTGGGCAGAACTTAATGAAAGCTAAATCTGGTCTGGCAGGGCCCCAATCAGTTTAATCCCTGGTCTGCTGATTATCAGCAATGTTATAATTTAATTTGAAGCCTCTGTATTTAGAAGGTCAGTGAAGCACTCCCATGCTTTCATTTATGGAGAGAGAAAGCAGGGTGGCAGTCAGTTCAAGTGCCTGTTTCCCTCGGTGCTCCTGCAAAGCCAGGTATTAAACAGAAGAGATCTTAAAACAAGCAACAAACAAATCAGCTTGGGTACAGCAGTATAATTATGCAGCCAGGTAGGAGCTCATAATGTTAGGAAAAGTGTGGTGGGAGCCTCTGCTTCCCAGACTGGAACAAAGCCATCACCATCCCAAGTTTTGCATTGTATTTCACAGCCTCCACCCAAATCCTTGCTGCAGAGCTGGGAGGGAGATGTGGACCAAAATCCCACCTTTTTCTGCCAAAACACAGCCCACTCATGAGGGACTCCACTCTGGTTATTGGCAGGGCTGAGTCTATGACAGGCAGTTGAGCTGTTTCTTTCCACCCAGTTGTGCTGTTTCTATCCAGAGGGAAATGTTGTCAATGTACACAGAAAGGTGTGAATCCCTGTTTTTGCACAGCATTTTGGAACATTAAGCTCTCTTGGAGGAATCTGCCTGCAGACTAACAGGGAGATCCACGATTTATATCTGTCCAGGAGCTCCACATGTCTGGCAGTCCAGCGTGGTGCTCAAGGTGCTGCACATGCTGTAATCCCAGTCATTTCTGCAGGAAGCAACCAGATCAACTGTGCAACGTGTGTTTGTGAGGTGGGGACCCTTCCAGAAATCATCAGGCACAGTTTGAATGTGCTGTTGTGGATTGAACAGCTGGTCTGGGATACTATGTGTGCAGCAATCCCTCTCCTCCTCAAGAATGTTTTTTTCCTCTCTGTGTCCCTCAGAGCAAAGGTTTGCTTGAGAGAGAGTTGGGTCTTGGCCCAAAGTCTTCTCCTCCTCCCTCACTGGGAATTGAACAGCAGCCAGGCTGAGATCTTGTCAAGGTTGCTCTCCTCTCACAGGGCCTTGCAGTAGAAGAGTGAAAGGAAGTCAGGTGAAGGAAGTCAGGTCAGGTGAAAGGCAATGGAAGGATTCTGTGAGCATGGAATTGCAGGTGCTCATGTGTGCTGGAGGTCATTCTTCACTGGGAGATGTCCATTTAGGGGCAGGTATTTCCCATTTGTACTGACATGCAGGGCCATTCTGGGGAGCCCTTAAGGCATGCTGGTATTCAGGATTTGCCAAGGCAGGAGCAGCCTTCTCCATCCCACCACTTATTTTCCTCGGCAGTTGTTAAGGTTTATGGGCTGGTGGCTATCTGGGAGACCTACTTCATCCTTGGTCTTGCTTTTCCTTCCAAGCTAGGACAGCAATTTCCTTCCATCCTTTCCTTCACCTCCTCTCCTGGATGTCTTTTGCTGGGTTTATTCTGGTTCTAGAGCATGTTAGATGATCCTTGTTAATTCCTGCCCAGCCAACTCTTCCTTTAGCTAACCAGAGTGTTTGCTTTAAGAGTGGAGGTTTTTACTGCCAGATACCTGCTCCCTCCTCTGTGTTTCCAGTGGAGTGCTGGTGACATCCAGTGTCTAGTTTGGCTTATCACTGGCACGCATGTGTCCTATGCTGATATCCCCAGGGGATGCTATAGATCTAAAGACTTGTTTTCCCCCTCAGCTAGTCTGCATTTGAATGAGGAATCATGCACCATGTCGGAGGTGTTTGTGACATCTGTAATTCACACATGAAGAGAAAGGAACCTTTGAGGCTAGAGCTCCCACGAAAAGCTGCCTTGAAGAGGAGAGGCAACTGTGTACAAAGAGAAATGAGAACTGAGAAAAAAATCAGAGCTTCCATTGGAGATAACGAGAATCTCAGATGGCGACACAACTTACTGAGGCCAGAGCAGTCCTGTCTCCCCACTCCCCAGGGCGAGGTTTAATGGTTTGTAATACCCACAGGGTCACTGCCTCCTTCCCCTCCCTGAAAGCAACAATGGCCCTGCAGGAAAAAGGCTGGGGAAAGGTGCAGGAGAAATGCCAAGGGCCAGCAGCACGGGCAGTCCTCCACTCGTTGTTCTGTCCTGCCTGGGCACGTGCAGAGGGACTCTGTTTTCACAGGCTGGCAGGAAAGGAGGCCAGTCCCCAGGGCATGGCTGCTGAGCTCTCAGCTGAGATGCAACTTGGCAAGAAGGACTTGACTGGAGCACTAATGGTGGGAGGTCTGATACAAGCTGGCCCAAGTGCTACAGATGTACAGAACTGGCTAAAGGCAATATTTAGCCTCAAACCTAGTTTCCACCCCATTTTGTTAACCCAGGCTGTGCCTCTTAAGCTTTCCTGTCATGGAGATTCCTGAAGCCGTGGAGCTGCTCCTAAGAGAGTAACTAGAAGCCCTGGTTGCTTGGGTCATTACACACAGTACAAAGCACAGGGGAGGGATCTGTCACTCTTGGGCTAGGAAAGACAGCAAATGGACCTTTCCATCCCTAAATGTTGTGATTTTCTCCACTCCTCATTTCCTTTATGAGATCCAGCCCTGAATGTAGTTGCTGCTCCCACAGCTGTGTGCCCAACCCTGGGGGCAGAACATGCTGCTGCTCTCATTCCCAGCATCCTCTTTCTCATTTCACACATCCTATTAGAAAATAGTCCTTCCTCAGCAGGGTTCAAGGGTCACAGTTTGGTGTGAGTGCAAGAGAAGCCCTTGAAAGTCAGCTTTGCATTTCAGCAGTTTACAGATACCTGAAATGCAAATGGTGGGATTGGGCTTTAAAATAATGGAATTTTGCTGCACATTAATGAAAATGGGATAGACTGTGCCTCTCCTTGCTTTCAAGAAAATATAAGAGGAAGGTAAGTATTTTTATCCCTGAAGGGGTGAAGGGGCCCTAGGCTGAGCTGTCAAAACCACTTGCTGCAGGACACATTCTGTAACTTCACCTTCCAGGTGGTCCTGTTCTCCTTGGCCCCTTGTGGTGCAAGAAATGCAGAGGAACAACATATTTGCCTGCCCAAGGCCAGAGGCAGCTGACTCCCAGCAGGATGGTTTCCCTGTCATCTCGCTCTGACGATCTTAGTTTATGCTGTTTGTTTTCTTTAATTGAATATTTTATAAATTAACGTGATTTCTGCATAATGTTTATCTTTCTCTCTGCGAGCCTTTATGACCAAGACAGCCTGGAATGGGCTAATTAAAACACTGAACCATGGCTGTGTCCCTGGCCAAGAAGGGAGACGACCGTATAATGTATGTGGTGCTGATACGGATCTGGGAGCCGGCGGAGCAGAGCACCAGAGGATCTGTCTGTGACCATCAGTCTTACTTAAGGAGCCTTTTCTATTCATTGCTGTTGAGGCCTGTCTCTTCTCTGCCTTTAAGTGGATGCCACGATGAGGAGCCTCTGGGTGAACATCATCATCCTTCCAGATACCTGTGCTGCCAGCGGCGCAGTCGGGCGCTCGGAGCTCCCAGAATGCGGAGGCGAAGCTGCACACCCTGATCACCTTCAAGGGCTTTTCCTCTTCACTTCAGGGGTGAGCACTGCCTTGAGAGGCAGCTGAAGTTGTCTCCCTGCCCCCTAAGATGGGGAGCTGTGAATGTGCTTATCTCCCTCACCACAGACAAGGCTGAGCTGTAGATTTCCCACCGTGGGTGCACTGGAGAGCCAGGAGAGCTGTGCCGGGGGCTGGAGATGTAGGAGTTAAGCCTTCTGTGTTCAGTTCTGAGGAAGTCTTAAGGGGACTTTTCAGAAGGCTGCCTCCTTCCTCTACAGGCCTTTTTTCACTATTGTTCTTTCAAGATAAAGAACTTGGCTCTGTAAAGGAGTAAGCCAAGCACTGTTTTATTGCTACCAGCTGAATAGTAAAAAAGCCAAGCATAACCCATTTGCTGTTGTGCAGTGGTTAAAATCCAGCTTGGTACTTTGCATTCCAAGACATTCTGCCTCATCCTTTTTCATAGATTTCCTGCAAGCAGTAAAAATATCTTGCAAATGACTTATGCCCAGCCACAAAAGCCCCCATGTAAATATGCTGGTGCTCAGTTACAGAAGGGAAAGCATTGCACAACAGCAGCTTTAGGAATCTTTGTTTAATTTAAATGAGGTAATTGCTTTCCTCATCTGTAAAGGCACTCTAATGTTAACCTCAGAGTGCAGGGTGGTTACCTGCACAGGTTCAGATCACAGCCACGCTGGTGTTAATGCCTTAGGTCTTAAATGAACAAAAGCCTCCTCTGGTCTTTTTAAATGTTTATGGTTACAAACTGTGTGTGCCTATATCTGCAGGTATCTGGCTCCTCCACTACATAACAGACACAGGGTCCAGAGCAGGCAGATATCAAAGATTGCTTAATGAACTGCTTCTCCTCCTTCCTATCTGTGGCCATCTTTATCTCTGTAACCCATGCTCCTATGCTGAACCTCGTTATTTTGGCAGCCTTCCTCTGTAGGCAGCAAGGAGTGCTCTGTATTTACACTGACACTGAGAAGATGGACAAACTGGGAGTCTGGAGGAGGAGACTGGAGGCAAAAGCTCTTTGTGGAAGCAAGGAGACTCTTGGATAGGATTGGATAGATGTCCTGAGCCTATTTCCTGCCAAGCTGTAGGGTCAAAATGAGAGAAGCCAACCAGAGCTATGATGGATTACTATTCCCAGTGAACTGGGACAGTGGGAGCTGCACTGTTTAAATTCATTCCTTGCCCTCTACAATGTCCTTAAGGTCCCTCCTGAAGACCCTAAACATATATTGATGGGCACAAATTCTCCTTTCACATTACACTCTCTTCTCATTTGGCTTAATTTCCAGTACAGACCTGCCTGGCTCCCTGTTTTATTTCCCATTTTATCAGGAGTGACTATAAACAAATCTCCTTGTAAGATCAGCAAATCCAGTCCACTTTTCAGCTTGTCCTTCCCCTCAACCATGTCTGTATCACAGTTTGAGCTGAGCTTTTATTACTCCTGACAGCTGGGGTTGTGGTCTCTGTAGAGTGGTTTCCCCAACCTCTGTGAGCTCTGTGCCAAAACTGGAGTTAGCTGTTCTCAGATTTAACAGCCTCCAGTTCCACACACAGATTTCCAGCATCCCTGGCCCAGCACTCATTCCTGCCATAGCTCACCTTGTCAGCACTAGGAGCAACCTAACACTCATTGTTTCAACCTGACCCCGCTCTCTGCCTTTAAAAATCTACAAATAACCTTCCTTCTAACATGCCACTGGTAATGCCACCCATGACTGAGAATAATGATAGAAAAATAAGTTCACCAAGCTGTTTTCTGTCTTTTTCTTTCCACATGGGAGACTTGAAGTGCATTTGTAGTTTTATAATTCATGTAAAGCTAAGAGAAGGAGCTGCAAGTGTGGCTCTGAGCAGGGAAACAGCAGTTCTGCTCCTCACAGTCTGAATCCAGCACGATGCATTTCTGACTGTCATCCTTTCTGCAGAGACCCTGACAGCCAGCAGGACTGGGCTTCTCTGCTTGGAGTGGAGGTAGCCAGGATGTCTCCATGGTGTGCATGGAGATGAAGTCCACTGAACCCTTCAGAACCTCTTCTGCCCACAGGTTTTGGCTGTAGCTGCAGCAAGCAAGGGTTAAAGCTGTTGGTCAGGTCCCAAGCTCTTTGGTGTTCACCACTTTCTCATGCAGATGGGGAAAGTTTTGGCAATCTTGCTGTGGTGCTGTCATAAGCATGCATTCATTTCAAATTAATTAAAAGCAAAGATGAGATTCCCAAACTCATTTAACTTCCTAAGCTTTGTTCTCCAGGGATTGATATTGGAAAAACAGCTGGAGACCCAACGTATCCCTTAGAAATGGATGAAATGTAGTTAATCCTGGTTATATCAAAGGGAGCAGAAATGAAAAATAAATTCCCACTTGAGAAGAGGTTTTTTCCCCTCTGTGCATTTTCCCCACTCTGTTTTTCCATACAAGAACTTTCTTGCCCAGGAAGGTTGGAAGATATTTGTAGCCCTGGTTGTTTAAATATTAATTTGTACTTTAAGATTCGTTTGTGTGCGCAAAAGAGAGAGACAAGTGCAGTGGAAATCTTACAAATGTACATTCTCTCTGCTGGATAGAGCTGCTCCAGAGCATGCAGTGATGTTAGTCAGAGCCTGAGATGTTATATGCTTTGACAGGACCAGTCGTTTATGGGCTTCAGAAGTACTAACCTGCAGCAGCCCCACAATATTAAATGGGGTGTCTGGGACCTGAGTTGGCCTAAAATCCATTCATTACTGTCCTAACCTGGAAAAATTGCCTTCCTGAGCTGAAAGTCTTTTCAAAAGTGATATCTGTGTTACGTAAGTGGGGGTGTTTCTTCTGTAAAGAGAGGAAGCAGAGATCAGGCTGGGAAGGTGGGTTCCCAAGGTGCTGGCTCTGAAGAAAAAGGTGTCTGAACACTTTACTTGGCAATTGAAATGTGTGAGTTGAGATTTATGTAAATCTAGAGTCAAACTCTGCTCTTTCCCTTGCCAAACAACACTCCATGTAGCTGGTTATTATTTGGAAGCAATTTTGCTCTCTGATGATTCAGTGAGGGAAGCTGCTGAAACAAAACAGAAGTGAACTGCAGAATAGTTAATATTGTAGAACAGCACAGGAGGCACATATCATCTTCACTTTTTGGGTCTCAGTCCTCAGTCAAGGCAGCTAAGCCTCATCCTGCCAGGGGAGGGTTGCAGTATCTGTGGACTGGCTCCTCATTCATGCTCTGGCACTGAATATGGAAATTATGTATTCAACTACCTGCAAACCAGCTCTAGTCCAAGAAGGTAAAATCCATAATCAGCTTTGTGAAAACATTTGAATAATGAATGAATAGGAGAGAGATGACAATTTATGCCAAGGAGAAACAAGCAAATATTTTCACTACATTTTTTATTCATCTTCCATTAATTGGCATTTTCCACGAAGGTAGAATAGGAGGCTGGAGAGCCAAAGATCACAGAACTGAGATTTGGGATGTCCCAGGAGCAGTGATTCTGGGGACTGGAGAGCTGCTGTGGCAGCATCCTTCTGGTGCTGTGGGATGTGATGGAGCTGCACTGAGGCACTCAGTGGATGAGGAAGTTTTCATAGCACCTGCCCACGGTCTGCTCGGCTACATCCCACACATCTCAGGCTCTCACACGTAGCTTTTGCAGGTCTGCAGCTCTTCCAAGCAGATATGAATGATGGAGGAAACGAGAATTTCCTCAGAGAGCAGCGAGTTAATTAATGGCTCCAAAGCACATCATTATAGCAATGAGCTGATGCATTAGAAATCACTTCCAACCAGTGACTGAAGGTCATATCCATGTGCCATGGACCTTGCACGAATGCCCACAGTTTTCCCCATCTTCAGTGAATGTGGGGCATCGTTAACTGAATTTGGAATTCAGACCTTTAAAGTGAGTGGGCATAGAAGCCACACTGCTGAGGTGTTTGAAATAAACTCTGCATCTACTGCATGTCTGAGCTGTGTATCTAAATAGGTTCTGGTGAGCTCCCTAGGGTTTTGGAGAAGCCTTTCCAAATGGCTGTGAGTCATATACCACTTCATCATTTAGGTACTGATATGCATTGTTTGTTTGTGAGTTCTCCTTTTATTTCTGTAAATTGAATTGGGTTTTCTTGGGGAAAGGCAGGCACTGCCTTTGTTGTCAGATGTAACTAACTGGTCTGCAGCTGCTTGTTAAAACTGAGCTGCTCTTCCTCGTGTCTCTATCACTGAGAAGCAGCAGCAGACATTGCTTCCTGTGATGGAACTGCCTCCCATTTCAGGCAACAAGGCATGAGGTGTTATTAGGGAGCTACCAGAGGAGAGGAAAGGGAAAAGTAGAGAAGAAGCCTGTCCTAATTTTGACTGGATTGGTGCATCTGTTTGAATGAGAGCATAAATATGCTGAGCAGACTCGCTGTTTCACTGGCTCAACTGCATCATCCTCCTGCTCAGCTGTTTCTTGTGGCTGAAGGAGTTGGGGATGATAAAGGCTTTACATCTCCTTTCAAAAGTTTTGTTTCATCCTGCCTCATTTATGATATTTTGATTGGAAATAAGTTTATTTCCACAGCGTAGGCTTTGTTTGACAAATGTTAATTTTATAGTCTTTTTGAATCCTGTAGAGAATGCCAGCCCACCTAAAATCTGAGGTGACTTGAAAATTGCATTAATGAGCAGTTGCTTTCCTTTTACCAACACAAGTAGAACTTCCAGACATTTTCTTGAGATCAAATGTATCATGGTGACTCTACTTAATCCAAATAAAAGTTGGCTCCTTTTGTAAAGCTGAAGTGGGTTTGGATGTTTTCCTGAAATGTGAGAAGGAATAGATCAAACTAAAGTATAGATTTCTGTATGGGGTAAGCTGAACTGGGAGCGTGCACTGTTAGACCTTCAGGACCTCTGTACCTTTTATCTTTGATTTGAATCCATCTCATCTTTCCAGCAGTCTTTGATTTCCCAAGTGAATAAAAGTTCCAAATGTCACATATCTGAGGACTGGCATAAGAGGCAGTATAAAAGGTCTTATTTTGGAGCAGTAGGAACCACATGCATCCAGCATTGAACAGCTCCCACATGCTGCAGCTCCATTTAATTGCTGAAATCAGAGATGTTGGGAATGGATTTCATCTGAAAGTCTGATCTCCTAAACTGAAAGGCATAGGACAACATTTGCTCATCCCCTGGAGATGCTGCCAGAAGTCTGTCTCTGATTAGCAATGTTAATGGAGTATTAACATAAGCCACGCCAGCAAGGGAAACTGTAGAACACATTATCATCAGGAGAGCCAGCTGTGTAAAGGCGTGTAAAGATGATGATAAATGTATTTTGTGGCTTGGGGAGCTGGTTGCTGAACTGCTGCATCCCCTAACCCAGAAGGAATGGAGAGGGAATGGACACAGCAGCCTGCTGCTCTCTGTGCCATCGCAGCAAAGAGCGATGGAGCAGGCAAAGAGAAGAACAGATGTTACCTTCACAGGGAAAGGGAGATGAAGGGGACTTCCCAGCCAAGTCAAGACTTTCGCTGTCACAGGTTGAATACTTTTGGCTCAGCTCCATCTTTCAGCTGTTTAGGATTTTGCCTTTTGCAACGTCTGTGGAAGATTGATCCAGGATCTAAATATTGTGATGTCTCTGATTTCAACTCCAAAAACATCTCCAGAGATACTTTGCACTATTTGTTCTTGTTTTGTAGGTTTTTTCCCCTCTTGACTCAGAATATGTGAATAGTCTGGTCTGAGAGTGAGGCTCAGAGATGTTGTAAAGCTGCTCGTTTCCTTTATTGTCTTGGATCTTTCATTGTCAATATCGGCCATACAAGTCCTACAAATCCTCACACACTTGCCCCACCATATCCCTCAGGATGTCAATACTTTTTTCTCTTATTTTATACTTGAAATCCAGAACCTTCAAGAGGGGAACTCAGTACATCTGACCCATATATTGTGGTGGTTTCTGCTTTGCCATGTGGAGAGAGTGGTGAGCTCTAGATCAGCTGGGGGGTGAAATGCTTGTGCTCCAATGTGACAGCACCACCAGGTGCTTTGCAAGACATCTCTGAATCTACTGACATGAGCTTGTTTGCACAGTTTTCTGGTGGAGCCACACATTTCACCCAGTGACCTTTTTGACATTTTCCTGGTTTCCCTCCTGCAGGAACACTTCAGCAGTGAAGTGCCATACTCTGCTGAACAAACTTGGCATCTCATCAAGCTGACTTATTTGGTATGTATTTACACTTGTAGACTTTAGTACTCTCCTGGCAATTGAGCTTCCTTCCTGCCTACATAAATATGATTTCATTATTAGCTTTGTTTAGTTGTTGTTGTGCATCTGTGTGCTTTCCTTTCCCAAACTGCCGAAGAGAATTGCAGGTGTTGATCTCAATTTGCACCCAAAGCATCCTGAACTCTCCACCCCACCTGACAACTCTAATAATGAGCAGCACTCTTGACCTCCTGCCTAAAACAACCCATGAAAACTCACCCGTCATTTTTTACACTGTGGAGCCAGTAAGTTCTGTTAGAGCTGTGGCCTCTGCGGTTTTGTTTGTTTGTACTTAGACAAAAGTATTGGGTTTGTCTCAGAGGTGCTTTTCTGGCTTTTCCCTCTTGCACTTGGATGTGCAGTGTTTGCTCAGAACACAGCCTGAGCCAGAGAGGTTGCCTGTGCACAAAGGGCTCCAGAGTGCGTGAGACTCGTCCTGTTTGAGTTCTTGTGAAGTGCAGGAGAAGGTGTTATGAGCACGATCTGGACAGGAAATCAAGCTCTTATTCCCACCATAAATGCTGCCTAGTGGAGCAGGTCAGATGAGAGATCTCATACAACTGCTCGTAGTGTTGAGCCCTCCAAGGGTGTTGGCAGCCTCAGCTCCCACTGGTGGGAGTGGTTGGCCACGCTGGTCAGGCTGTGTGGAGGTGGGTGACAACTTCCAGAATGCCTCCTTGCATGACAGGCTAACTTCTGCTTAGGGGAAAATGAAGAGCCAGTGTTGGGTCTTCACTTTCTTCTGCAGTGTAGGCAGTGCTTGGCTGTTTCTGGCCCAGGCACTGCCAAGGCAGCTGGCTTTGGCACCCCAACAAAGGCAGATGAGCTACAAGCACACAACTTTCCACAGTTGTGAGTTAAACCAGCTGCTGTGCCTTTAGAAAGGAATGAGGCAGTTTCTGCACAACCTCTGGACAATTCCTGTTTACTGAAACTAACCATAAGGCTCCTCTAAGCTCCTATATCGCTTTCATTCTATGAAACCTTTGCAGGTTGGAAAAAGATATATTTGTATGCACTGGAATGAGGATGCACTGAAACTGTGCTAATGCCAGAGGTCTGTACATGCATTATCTTCTCTGTGATCTCACATCCCAGATACCTGTAGTTCTCTCCAGGGAATCTCAAAGGAGAACTGTAGGAAGTGTGGCATTCACTTCATGTTCAGTCTTTTATAGCAAAAATACTGCAGCTGACCATCCCTTGAATGACTATTCTGGATTTTCTTGCAAGCTTTTGCAAAGTTCTTGCAGAGGAAGATTTCCTGAATATTTCTTGGAATTAATTTCTGCTCTGAGTCCCAAGACTATGTTTGAATTAAAGGAATTTTTATTCTTCTGGAAAAAAAACCACAATCTCACTTTACCAGGTGGGACCTAGCACTGTAGGGGATGGAGAACCTGCTGGAATGAGGGTAGATTTGTTTTTCACCTGGGAAGAGGCCAACAGGAAAGGTTTTATGAGATGAAGGAGAGACAAAGAAAGAAAGTGAAACCAAGCAGTCAACTTGGTAGCTGCAATCTTTGATCTGTGGCTGTCTGCAAAGAGCATCACAGCTCTGTGATTAGATGTACATGCTCATTACGTGTTGTACTCTCCAAGCAGGCATTGTAAATACAGCACAAATTATTCTGCTTCCTTCTGCCCAAATATCTTTTTTCATCTATATTGCATTAAGACCTTGAGGCCTATCATCAGGGAGAGAAAAAATACAATTTTCTTATTGTACAATGCATTTCATTCCCAGCTGCTGTATTAAATTTATTCCTATTTGAAGTGGTGTCTGTGAGTATAAATCATTTAAGTTTATATGTTTTTGTTGCTGTGGCAACTGTTTGACTAATTGAATTCCAAAGTGTCTCTCTGTATTTCAGAGCTATGATAAAGGGCACACAAATTCTTAGCAGCAGGAGTCTGAAATGAGGAGGGGGGGACAGGCAGCCCTGTCAAAATGACATGTCCTCAATCTCCTGGGCACAGGCTTGGCAGTGGTACCTTTGGCAATGGGTGGGGAGGAGGACAAGGGCTGGGGAGGAGCCAGAGCTACCTGTGAGCTCTCACTGTGGGTACCATACTCAGAAATTATGTTCATGCCCCTAGCAGGATGGATGAGGCATGGAAAGCCTGTACCTTGGCATTGGGAAGATCATGTTTTACCTCTGTGTCTTTTTTCCCCATAATTCATCAGTTCTCAGTGGGCACGAAGTGCTGCTGTGCTTCATGGTTGTAAACAAGCCCAGGTTGTAGCAGGTTCCATCTTCTTTCCATGGGGACTTTGAACGAGCTCCTGGGGCTTATCTACTGTCTGGGATCATGCATGTGCTCCTAAAGGATTTCTTTCCCTGTCAGTTTTTAGCAGGAAAAGGCTCCTCAAAGCTATGCCAAAGGACTAGGGAATACTGAAGTGTCCTGAATCTCTCCAGGGACAATTTCTACCCTGTTCTCTCTTTTTTTTTTTTTTTTTTCCAGTTGCAAAACAGAGGTAGATGTCCTCCTAAACTAAAGCAGGACAGAAGCATTAAAACTTAACTCTTTGCAAGGGAATTGTCCTAGGTGGGTGTAAAGAGCAATTCCTTTGCAAGCAGAATGTTCCAGACAGGAACTGACTGACCTGTGCCATTCCCAGCTTGTTGTGGCAACTCCTGTTAGCCTGGAATGGGCTCCTTTTTTTGTATATTAATTATGTAGGTGTTTATTATGGCCACAAAACGTTAATGGAAAACCTAATGGAAATCATGCTGGCTAATGAGAAGCTCCTGAATACTTGCTGCTTTTCTCTGGGAATAACAGAAGCCACAATTCAACAGGAAATTATTTGTCCCATTCCTGCCCTGTGCTTTTACCTTGTGATTACATCTTGTTGTTAACCTTTCATCTGACTCTCTATGCAACCTGGAGAAGGCCAGGACCTCTCCCTTCCCCCTGCCCAGAGGGCATGCAGGGGTCTGCTTGCCTTCTCTGCTTTCTGAAGGGAAATCTGTGAAGGGTTTTATGGAGCTTGAAAAGGTCACAGGGAGCCCGGGGTGGATCGAGTCCTTTCATTGTACCCTTCCCCAGGGGATGCTGTCCAGTCTGGGGCAAATGCCCGTGGCCTGACAGCCTCCTTGGCTGCTCTTTATTTTGGTGGAGTTTTATTTCCAGCCCATGAGATGCTCCAGCAGCTGCAGCATGCTCCTGAAGCCACCTCACCCTGGGTAGGCAAAGGAAAACTGCAGCAGGTACAGGGAGCAGGCAGAACAGGGTGACTCCTAGGGAAGTTGGTCAAACTGGATTTTTTTTTCCCTTATTGCATTTCAGCTGCTGGTTGGTTATTCTGATGCTGAGAAAGGAAAGGGAGCTGTGTTTGATGAGTGGTGAGGTGAGGCCTGGTTTGGGACCCCAGAAAGCAGCAGGAATGAATAGCTAGCACAGCATTTCCAGGGAAAGGAGCAAATTCCTGGGGAACAAGAGCAGCAGAAGGCAGAATGGTGGGTTGGAGTAGGGGTGTGTGGATGTACAGGGTAGGGAGGGGTGTCACACTGGGAGGCTACCGGTGAGAAAGTGGGTGTGTGCTGGATTGGGGTGGCATGTGTTGATTTTTGGGAGAAAGGGTGGATTTGGCTAAAGTATACCTTTGTGTTCACCCACATGTGGAGAGCACACACCTCTAACTTCCATAGGGGAGAAAAGGTATCCCTTAGGAAAACAAAAACCAAAATGAAACAAAAAAATAATTTAAAAAAAAGAGCCGAAATTCAGAAGGCAAAATCCGTTGGAGATACTGGAAAGCTGCATGGCTGAAGCTGTGAATGAAGAGACTCTCCTCACCAGGCAATACAGGAACTCCCAGCTGGGACCAAGTTTCACATTTTTTTCCCTCATGGGCAGAAATTGAATGCTTCAGTCTTTGCCTGCCAAAAATAATAGAAAAAAAAAAAANTTACTGCTGCAGGAAGAGCCAAACATTTCCCTCATGGGCTGTCTGAAAGAACAGTTGTGAAAACACCAGATTTCACTGTAAAGGTGGGATTTCTCAACGGTGAGGAGCTGCAAATGAGGCATGTTGCAGAGTCCATATGGAGTTGCTGGTAGGAACTCAATACCAGGTTCTTGGAAGCATTTCAGGAGGGGCTTTCGGGAAACAGCAGAAAAACAGTTCAAATGACTGGCTCTCAGTGATACAGAACACTGTAAAAATAGCATCTGAGCCTCTCCTGTTACCTGGGCACTGGTACCCAGATCCTGTCGAGTGATTTCTCTGGCATCCATTCTCCCTGCCTTGACTTTAACGGGTTGTGCAGATTATTTTATGATCAATAAATATCCAGGCAGACACTGTGAAATTCCAATCAGAAAAATTTACAGCATTAAGGCAGATATTGTATAGCAGGATATAAATAAATAGAAATTGTCAGTCAAATTTCTGGCAGCTGGAGTCTGGTGTCAGTTGCAGTAAATTAAGTGTTACTTCACAAATCATCTTTATAGTTTTTTACAGTAAGTGTATCTCTGCAAAGAGGGGTTTTTTTTCAGCTTGCAATGGTAAATATCCTTTGGCTCCTGTGATTTCAGCATGAAGGCTGGAATCAAGGGGAAACAAGTGACAGCAGTGGATTTTGCCATAATCCCAAGATTTGTTCCCAGCCCCAAGATTGGAGTTCAGTTTGTGTGCTGAGCAATCCAAGCAGCAACAAGCCAACAACATGACAGGGAAGAGACTGGATCCTTTTAAGCCAAGGGGAAATTTCTGCACGCTGGGAGGGCTGGTTGATGTAATGGTGCCGAGATCCACCAAAAGGGGAGGAGGAAGAGGATGGACTCCTGTTGTCTCTACCAGGATGAAGGGAGCTGTGATTGGTGTAGGCTGCACCTGGAGCTAGGTGGGAAGGATGAATCAGATCAGTACGGAGATCATCATTTACTGCAGCTGGGACAGCATTTTACCTACAGATTTTACCTTTTGTTAACAACTCTTACTGGCCAGACCAGCGACACAAAATTCCTAAATCATGTGAAGGTTTCTGTACTGTTGGGATAGCTGAAAACTGCATACATTTTAAGTGTCAGGTTTCTATGAATTAAAGCTGAACGTTCAACATGGAACAAAGAGGGGAGGAGGACCTGCTGGTGGTAGTTTTGTACTTTATTTGAGAAGAGAGAGCTACATAAACTATGTCAGGAGGGTACAGGTCTACACATAGTTTCATCAATCAATAAATGGAGTTGTTAACGTAACACTGAGGATATGATACTTTGAAGAAGACATAGACACATGACCAAGGAGTATTTACAGCTCTAACATACAATATATTTATACTTGAGAGAGAGATTCGTGTGCGTCTGTGCACACAGGTACCGCTGGGCACGCTCGGCGCGCGCACACGTAAGTAGGTATAAAAGGCTTTAAAAAAAACCTCACATAATTCAAGAAATGAGTTTGCCTGTCGTTTGCAGCAACTGACTGTTTTCAAGGTGGAAATGGTTCCAGTTCGGGGAGGTGTGGAGCGGAGGTTTCGGTTTGAAATCTCTGCTCTCCATCGGCTGAACCTGGAGCAGGCGTCGGGAGCGTGGAACGCCGGGGTGGGGTGGTGACAGGGGATGTGTGAGGTGGATGAAAGGCAGGGCACTGGAGTTGTGGGAAGGAGGGGATGCACAGCCTCTGGGGCTGGGTAGTAACACGGAGATGAAAAAAATGACCTTTGGTGATGCCATTAAATCATCCTTTATACTAAACATAAATTATCGACACAGTTTTAAAAAAATAATTTTCTGTTTCATTTCAAGGCTGGGGGGAAAGGAAGGGGCAAAGCAGGGCAGGAAGGAAGGGAAGGTCTGGGGAGGGTAAATACCTCAGCACTTTAACAGGTCCCTGGACCTCACTGCAAATTCTTAATTTAAAAACTCTTCATGTAAGTGTGACTAACGCTGTATCAGTCATCCCCTTCCAGGGTAGCAGTGCGCTCAGTGCACCTGATGTGGCAGGTAGGGGACAAGCAGGGACCCTACCTTGGCCAAAACTCAGATCAGAGTTCCTCATGCTCTGAGTTGGAGCCAGTGGAGGTGGGGTGGGCAGGCAGAGATCACAGCTTCCTTGCTCTCACCAGATTCTCCCTGAAGGGGTAACCTGGCTTGTTCCCAGCAGGAGAAAATGGTGAAATTTGGTTTGGAGAAGGGGAGACTTCGGTTTGGAGAAGGTTGAGAACCATCAATTCACTTGCAAAATGGCAAATAGGACTCAAAAGATGCAAAAGAAGCCCCAGATTAAGCAAACATGGATTGGTGCATAGTGTAAAAAAAAGTCTTCCAAAAAAATAGAAATCAATTCAACACAGATCACCAGAGGATTTGTTTTCTGCTGGTGCAGACTTCCCGTGACATTAGCAGAGATTAAAATAAGCTGTTTTAAATAATAGTAACAACACAAATGCCATCAAAATGTCTTTCCTCTGAGCTGTAGCCCCATCCTCCTCCCAGTACCAGCTCTGAGCTGTGGAGCAGCACCTTTGGGGGCCAAGCCTGCCTGCACTGCTGAAGGCAGTGCAGCTGGGAGGAGGAATTGCCTGGAAATTAAGTCTACTCTTGCAGATTTCTGGAAGGTGCATGGGAGGTTTTGAGGCCAGCACAGGAAATCAGAGTGATTTTTCTGCCTAGGCCATCATGCTGCCGCACAAACCAGTGATGGAAGCACTGCTTCAACACACAAACCTTGGAGAAACTACCAGAGGGAAGTGCACAGTGCAGCCCCTAAAAACATCCCCAAGCACAGCCTGAAGACCCCAAGACAGCCTTCACCCAAGAAGGTTGTGTATGCTCAATCTTTACCTGGGGAAAACTTGCTCCTTGCCTGACCCAGAAGATTCAGAGGGAGTTGCAACACTCTTGGAAACCTAAATAAATGTTGATAGCTTGCCTGCCCAAAAATACTTCATTTCTCTCAAAATAACTTATGTAAAACAGCACTTCATTAAGACAAAGTGGGGGAGGGGGAGGTAATTTAGTGTAGTTATTTATTTATTTTTGTTCTGCTTTAAGCCTATCTATGTAAAGCTCTCATGCAAAAAATTGCCTTCCAGTTTAGCTGAAAATTTAATGGACACTTCTGGGAAAAAATAATAGAAAACTTTAAAAAAAAGCCAATTCTCCTTCACACAAGGAATTAGCTGGTTGCGGGGGTTGAACAGGAGGATTGAGGGGAACTAAAACAATTTAGACTGTTAGTGCTGAAACCAGAGCTGTCAGAGAGCAAAACGAAAGCAGTTAAAGTTACGGTGTTTGTTGGATTTGAATCAGAAAATGTGGGCCTGGAGGAAGCCCAGCAGAACCGAAGGTTTGGAGAAACCTTCAGGACCCTTTAGGATGAGCACACATCATTCTGCAGGGACTCCTTGCTCACATCTACAGCTCTTCCCCAACCAGGGCTGTCTTCTGCTTCACCACAGCTCCTGTCTGACTTTCACCACCCTCTTGAGCCCTGACCCTTCACTGGGAATCAAGTCCTTGTCCTTTTCCTTCCTCTCCCTGTGTCCCAGTAGCCTTCTTTGATCCCTCCTCTTGGCATCATTTGCTCTCTAAGCCCCTTATTAAATTATCTTTGCCATCCCCTGCAAGCTCATCCTTTCTGACTTCCAGACAGCCCTAAGAATCAGAAGTCTGGCCTTAATCCCTCATTTTCAGCATTGCTACTTACAGGTTTTGGAGTCCTGTGTCTCAGGCACTTCCCAGTCCTCTCTGTCTCTGTGTCCATCCACATGTCCCATTGTAGTAACTTCCACTCACAGCTGGGGAGTGTGTGGGAGGTGGGACACAGAGGAAACTGCTTCTAGAAAGTAGCATATGTTGAGTGGGGGGAATAGCCCAACTTTCTGGCCTACTTTTCTTCTTCACACTAAATTTTTGAGGCATGTAATGAGCCTGCAGGCTCCTGCCCAACAGCTTCTTACCAGGATGAATAGGTCCAGGAGACATTCAAGCCTGATTTGAGGGTATAGCTTCCTCAGCATGATCCAGGAATACCTGTGGGATGAAATCCCAAATATGCAGGCTGAGCAAGATGAACCCTGAGACAATTGCCTTTTTTTTTCTCTATGAGATAAGGCTGCTTCTCCTTTTGGGGCCTTGCCTGGTGATGCCTTCATGGCTCTTCATCTTTGTCTGACTCCTCAAGGCCAGGATGGACAGGGCTTTGTGCAACCTGGTCAGGTGATTTGTTCCAAACTTTTCTAGGATTCTATGATTCTGACAACCCTCCACTACACAGTCCCCCCCCCCC
>VWZP01009633.1:1123580-1134025 GCA_013396995.1 Dicaeum eximium
TTCTTTTTTTTTAGGTGAACATAACTTTCAGCGGCCGCAGCATCTTTTATCTGTCCCTTACTTGCAATTTTCCAAGAGATTTGTCTGCCTACCCTTTACCAACAGTAAATATAATTGATGGCTGAAATCTGAATCACGTGATGCTTCCAATAAAATAAGTATTCTGTTTCTAAAGGGCTACAGTGTAATATCTCTCCATTTGTCAAACTGTCTCAACGGAGGAGAAGATAAGAACCTTTTACAATCCAAATTAGAGATGGAGCCTTCAGAGGTGGACCACCAGTGCAGGAAAAAGTGGGGCAGAGAGTTTAACTCTGAAGGAAAAACTCTCTTGCATCGGAATGATTGGTTTGTGTTTTACACCATCCCTCCTCCATCACTTGAAAACAAAATACAAGATAATGATTTCACACTAGAAAAAAAAGCATGGGAGAAACGGACGAAGGGTGAGACAGCAGTTCCCTGGGCAGTGTGGGCACAATTCCCGCAAAAGTGGGGTTCCTTCATGGAAGGCGGGCTCGCCTCCAGCGCCGGGCCGGCGGTGCCGCTGTCCGCGGTGCTGATCCGCAGGGACGGGACTTCCCACGTCCGTCCGTCTGCTGGAACCTCCATCCTACCAAGAGATTGGGGACTGAACTGTTTTAGGCTCTTTGTGAACACTACTTGCAGCAATTAGGGGTTGTAATTTAAAAAAAAAGAAAAAAGAAAAATTAAAAGAAAGGACACACCAGGCACTTGCTAGTGGAAGGTGCTGGGCTATAAAGCTGTTGTATCATCCAGCAGGATCTGGTCTCTCATCCTCTCCCAAATCTGCTTCTTAGTTTTAGTTTCCAGGAAGGCCATAAGCCAGGATTTGTCCTGTATTAGCAGGTGAAGGAGAAAAATGAAATTAAAAGTGAGAGGAGGTTTGTAGGATATAGAGCTGCTCCTGTCCTGGTGGCCAATGTTCTTGGTTACCAGGGTGAATATTCTGCATCTTTTCTCATGTACAGCAGTTGATTTTCTTATATTACAAACCAACCACTGTCTTTTCTGATGTAATGTTTGTTGGTTTGGGGTTTTTTTCCTCTTGTAGCATTTCTCTCTCTCCTGCTGATCTGTTCAGTGCCTCTCAGTATCTACAGCCTTTACTGACTTCAAAGTTGTGGGTCATCAACGCCTTCTACATTTAGCCTGGAGTTGCACAAGAAGGTTCAGTTACACAGGAACAACAATTCAGTCTCTTGCTGATTTCTATTGTTTCAATCTAGCTACATAAGAATGAGGCTGGACTGGAACAGGTCACAGCCGGAATCAATCCCAACCATCTCTCCAGCAATCAGAACAACCTGCTGGGAGCTGAGTAACGGCTGAATTCTTGGTGAGAGAAATTACAGGCATAAAAACAAAATCAAATATACTCGTGTGCTCATTCAACATTTCAAGGCATATTTATAGGTACTGCTGTATGGCATCTTAAATATCAGAGTTTAAAAAGAAACTGGATCACTGCTGTTGGGGAAAATAATTTTTCTGTTCTGTCACTTTCACTATCTCTGCCCCTGATGAAAAAGGGAGAGAAAGACACTGAATTACACACCCATTCAGCCCCTGCCATCACTTCTTTGGGCTGTTTGGATAGCCTTGGGAAGGATCTGTGAAGATAAGGAGATCTGAAGGTCATCTGAAGGTCATTCCTCAGAACTGGAGTAGGAACAAGAGAGCTGGGCAGGAATCTGAAGCTCAAGAAAAGCTGGGGATCTCTTCCTGCATGAAGCTGGCAATGGCTCAGTAGGTGAACAGATGACTTTGCAGCCTAGGTCCTAGCTGAGTCCCTTCCTTAGACTGCTCCACTCTATTCTTCTCCTCCTGGACCCAAGTCTTGCTGTCACTGGGAGAAAAAGCTGAAATTTTACCACTGATGAAAATCTCTAGATGGGAGAGATATTTCCACCTTATTTCTTCGCTTTTACTTTCAACAAGACAGATTACTTGAATTTCAGAATACTCTAAAATTTCTTAGATTTTAGGAGGGAGAATATCCTTCAAAAACATTCCAGGAACACTGAAAGATGGATCTGCATTCATTATAGAGAGGTGAGGCAGAGAGCTGCAGCCACCAAGGCCTGTACTCGCAATGGTCTGTGAGAAACAGCACTGAGCAGCTAAGAGTATTTGTCTTGGGAGCTGAAGTCAGTGAACCTTGGGTGGGAACCAAGCTAAATCAGCAAACCTGCTGTTGGTCCAGGATCAGAACGAGCTAAAACTCCTCTATGGCATGCCTGAGACTCAATTACTGTGTAATCTCTGTTTCACAGACATCTAGGAACCTCTGTGGATAGCAGGTGGCTGCTGAATGGTGAGAGCAGATGACAGATTCTGGGCAGTGCTAAACCAGAAGACCTCAAATCCTGATTACAAAAGTCAGTCCTTGAGGTTAAATCAAACCAAGCACCTGAGCAGGAGGGATTCATGCAGCATTGCACAAAGCCAGACATGGGAGGGCTCCTGTAAAAAGCTCCACCTCCCCTCCTCTCCCCAAAACACATTCACACACGCTACCACATACAGCAAAAAACACCAAGGTTATGTGTTTCCTGAAATATGGTTGGCTGAATAAATACACTTAGAGAGAACTCTTTGTAAAACAATAGCAGAATGAGTAACAGTGCATCACTGCCATGGGAAATAAAAAGGAAAGTAACCCAACTGCAATTCAGCTAGAATCATTCCAAACCCCAAAGGTTGGCCTCTTTTTTTTTTTTCTTTAATGTGTCTGACATTTTATGGCATCAATAATGCAAACAAAGAGGAAATCATATTTGCAGAACACTAATGCACGGATGTCTAAAGCGAAATACAATACTGATTACTTTTTAAATGAAGCCACCAGGTTTTGATGTGCTGTGGTGGTTAAATTGGTCCATCAAATTCCTTCCAAAGCAAATTCCAGTCCATAGCAAGAGCTTGACCTTTTCTATAACCTTGGGTAGCCTTTTCAGCTGTATTCTGATTGGGGGTAATAAATGTTAGTTTGAAGGAATCTTCCTGAGGGGCCGAATTACAGAAATGTCACAATTCCTCCTGAAGATGAAGGGAAACTGAAGATATGTCACCTCTTCACAGGCTGTCCAAAACCTTTGGCAAAAATAATGGTAAGCCTACTATGAAGAGCTGTGGGTGAGAGGAGAGATGGGCTCTGAAAGAGATGTCTAGAAGTACTATTGGGATTTTGCCCTTAGGGTTAGTGGTTGGTCTCTTCAGCACTTGATAGCTTTTCTCTTGCCTGGAACCTCCTGCAGACAGCTGCAGAGCAATGTCTGAGTAGGAAAATAAGTGTATGAATAAGCAGGTGTGGCAAAAACACACAAAGAAACTTTCCCTTCCTTTTCTATATTTTTTTATATGCTAGTAGTTTTTTGTTTTTTTTTTCACAAATTGAATATCAGAGATGCATCTTAAGAACCACAGACAGGATTGTCTCTGCCAGCACAAAAGTGAAGAAGCTGTTGTGGTCCTGCCTGGGAAATCCCACTGCTCAATCTCCTCTTACAGCAAAAGACAGAAGGACTTGGGGTAAGGCCTATGCTTGCAACTTATCAGCAGGAGCATTCATTTCTGGAGCCAAGGGGCTTCTTTTGCAGTGTCCTCTGACTTGCACGGAGTTAACTGTGTGAATTTCTTTAATTCACGCAGCTTTGGTTTGGTAGGCAGTGTTCATTGTGTGCCTGTGTGCTGGTGAGTAGGATTGGATGCCACCATCTCACACCAGCTGGGAGTTTGTCTGCCATTTAGATCACATCTGATCAGAGCTTTGTGTTTGGGGATTGTATGTCTTGGAGTTAATCAGTGCAAGCAGCTAATTGCCACTAGGTAAGTAGTGCCTTTTAATTAGGACTGTACTGCTGGCTGGATACATGAAGGGAGCTGTTTGTCACTGGCAAAAATTTCAGCCTTGTGAAGTAAACCCCTTTGGGGAATTAGAAGAAAAAAATACAGGCTGGAGCTATTGTCACTTTAGCACAGCAGAAAATCAGTTTCAGCAGAACTGGCCCGGATGAGGTTGGAGCCACGCTTTGCTGGGGTCAAAAATGACAGCAGCTGCTCCCCAAGCCTTCCTCCTGTGCAGGAGGGTGGGACACCGTGGGCTTCAGCTGGGATTTACAGGAGATACCCCACATGCATTACAATGAGCCTTGCTGTAAAATTCACTGCACAGAGGTTAATCTAGATGTCAACACTGCCTGACAGCAGTGAAATTACTCCGGGGCAGTGCTCCTTCTGAAGTCTTAATATAACAGTCAATTCCATCCTGCCTGCAGGAAATGAAAGTTTTCTGCTTTGTGTGCGGAATCATCCGGCGCCAATTTTCTCACTGTTTGAAGTCCAAACTGTTTGTGGTCTTGGGATTCACCTCACATTAAGACTTTCACTTCATTTAAAAACTGTGCTAGTCAAGTCCTGAGAACTGCAAGGACAGGAGCTGCACAGGGAGAAAAAGAAGAGGGCATGGAGGGAGAAATCTGATCTCGCCTACCACATTGAAATCAAACTGCTTCACCAGTCCTCTGAGCTCAGTAAAGGGAGGGAATGCAGAAACTCAGTTATCTGAGTATCAAGCAGCAAAGACTGGAGAGGCTGGAAGCCAGCAGAGAGCAAGAGAAAACATGCAAGAAGATATTTGGACCTCCCAGTGCTATGATTTTCTTTAGAGGTATTTCAGCCCTTCCCTGCTGGGACCTTGTCCTGAGCAGCCAGTAGTACAGCAGTTAAACTCCCCCTCAGAACAATTGTTGCAGTTTTCAGCAGTGGGATCAGTCACTTGTGCTGGGAGGGAGGGCAGTTCCTGTGGAGGACTCCTGACAGTGTGGGGAAGCGATGGTTAGATTTGTGGTGCCTCTTTTCCCCTTGCAGAGATGCTAAAGTTGTGGGACTAGAAGAAGGGAGGAGGAGCCAATGGTCATTCCTTTAGTTTGAAAAGAGTTGTCAGATTGGGTCTGTGAGAAACCCAAGCCACCAACATGAAACCTAGCAGCTTACTTAACTGTTGGGGAAAGCTGGAGTATCTTGTCCTTCCTTCTCTTCAGTCTCTTACTTCTTTCCTCAGTTCAGTTTTTCAAAATTGCAAGCAATAGGACTCCAATCACTTCTCTAAGGGAGCAGTTTCATGGCTCAGTGCTGCATTGGAAAGGAAAAGGAGGCACAGGAGAGACGGAATGCTCCTCCATTCCTCCCAGAGCAGCGACTGACGTCTCTGCCTGTGTCATTTATGACACTGCCAGCCAGAACAGATGTTTTGAAAACACCTACTTTCTCCAGACTTGAAACTCAATATCTCTACTTTCAAGGACAGCAGCAGGAAAAGAATTTTTAGGATTTAGCGACCATGTAAACATTAAATGGATACTGATGTAAGAGACGCCTTGGTGTGGGAGTGGAGAAGCTACCTTAGAGTTAAGCAAGTCTATCCACTCCTGAAAAGCAGTGCTGAGAGGGAGATTTTCTCCTCTATTTTTGGTACTCATTTGGAAACACCACCATTATGCCAGGGCTCCATGAGCCCATCCACCAGAAATCCACTGAACTTAAATGGAGAACAAAACTTGTGGGTTGCACCAAGACACGCCTGTGCCTGAGAGTCTCATAGCAGAGAAGTCCTGTTGATGTCCAGAGCCTTACAGCTATCAGAGGAGCCACCACAGTTGGGTTATCACAGCCAGGATTTCCTTCATTCCCCTTGCTTATTCTCATCCTTGCCTTACAACCAGAGAACACACCTAGAGCTGTTATGAAAACATTGGGTACTAGCCATGGCTGCAGTGCTTCAGCTGATTCCTGGCCAGATCAGGAAAGGATGTAGATGCTCCCTGGGGAGGGAGAAAATTAGAGAGATTTTAAAAAAACTTCTTAAGATGACATGCTGAACAAAATACTGTCTTCACACAGACTGGCACACGACTGAATGCTGATCAAGTGTGCCAAACTACCTCTGGGTTTGGGGGCTTGTGGTGGCCATGTCTGCATTCTTCAACCCATATTCTGAACTAAGGAAACCTACATATTTGAGTTCTGGGAAATGAGAGCCTTTCACATGAAAGGAAACAGCTCATATAGTATTATACTTCTATCTGTGCCCCTGAAACAGCATAACTTTTGAGACCTTTTTTTAGTTGCATTTTCTTACAGGAAGGAAAAAAAATCACAGAAAAGTACAAAGCCTAGTGATTTTGTTTCCCACCTGCATAAATGGTCCCTTAATTTTATTGGTTTCTGCCTCATTTTTAAACCAGTATTTGCCCAGCTTCATAGCTAACTTTTCCTGGAGCTGCAGTACGTTACTATTTTCTTTTGTTTCTGTTAGTATCCGTTGTGCTACTTAAAATTCTACACCACATTCCCCAAATCTGTCTTGATTTCCCAACCCAAGATACTCAGTTGCCTTCTAAAACCAGCTTTTCCCTTTCCTTGGGTCTTTTATTCCTCCACATATTTTCTCACCTTGTTCCACCCACTGCTGGGGACAAGCAAGCAGCTCAAAGCTAATGATGTCTCTGAAGCAAGCAGCCTCTTTAAAGGCATTCCACAGTTTTCACATTTGTCTGGGCAGCACAGTTCCCAGAGTCACCTGTCTGCAATTCAACACCCTGCAGACCCAAGGATAGGCAGTTCAGACTTTTTCACCCCCCAAAATCCATGCACTGAGGGACATCTAAAAAGGCCAGATGGGCAAGTGTGGCAGGAGACAGGATGGACTTTCAGGCTGGCAGATCTCTGCATCTCTTCTCTTTGCTACGTTTCAGCTTCTGTCTTGCAACCTGACAGACTGGGGTGGAAGGAAAAATAATGGCAGGAGAAAACAAACCAGGCCACTGATGAGACCCTGAGGCTGGAGCCACATTCACTGCCTGCAGTTTGCAGCCCTGGCACAAAATTTCCACCTGTACCATGCACCAAAATAGCACCTTCACTTCCAAGAAAGCATCACTTCAGTGACACCCTTGGGTGACTGAGTTGGTGCAAACAATTTTAGTTTTTAGGGAGCAGCATGTAGCTGGGACAGGGAAGACCCTATGGCTCTTTTTCAGCGGTGCTCAGACTGGTGTTCCCTCCACCTCTCTTTCACAAGTACCTTGAGAAAACTGCAGATGGAAGAGGCTGGGTGGTGGGAAGGTCTGCCTGGATGTGCTGGGAATTTGGCCTGGCTTGCTCCAGAGCTGGGTGAGACAGTGTTCCCAGGCAGCAGGGAGAGCTCTCTGCTCTGAGCAGAGGCAGGGCATAGGGAAGTGTCTCTCTGAGAAATAAAGAAGCATGAACTCATTTCTCTTTGACTCCAAACACTCTGATGTTGATACTCTGTGAGAGTTTCCCCCAAAATCTGCTTTTCTTCTCCTCACACGTAGCCCCATCACAGAGCCCCTCTTCCTACAGGGAAGATGACCAGTCCATGCTGATGGGAAGCTCTCTTCTGCTCCAGGAAAGGTGCTTCTGGAAAGGAGGTCTCAGGGTGCTCACCAGGAGTGCAGCACAGCTGCTTTCTCTCTTCCTCTCCAAAACTGTCATGCCAAAAAGGGATGCAGCAGTTTCTACCATATGTTTGGACACAAAGCTTCCATCTTCTCCTTGCTCCCAACAAACCTCCATCCAACAGTGACAGGCCAAGGGGGCCAGAGCAGCAGCAGAGCAGATGTCACAACACAGAACTGCAGCTTATCCAGATCTTCTGAGCAACAGTTCACAATTAACTCTGACAAAAGGACCTTTCTCCAAGGCAGTCACTGCACGTGCTGGGGCTAAGAGCAAAGCAGCCAGAGCCTGAGCCTTGGTCCCAGCCACTTACCATCTTCTGGGGACACATAAACTCTCCTCACAGGCCACCTCATCCTAAACATGCAGCGCCAAGGCTCGGTGTCACACTCGGCTCCTGAGCTCACCCTGTTGTTGTGACAGTACAAAGAGAGGGTGAAAGGGACAGGGTGGTGGTGCTGGGGAGGAGGGGAAGGAGGAAAGCAGTGAGGAAGGGAGGATGTAGCTGCTGTGAGGGAATCTCATCAGCTGAGAACCAGTCTGTAGGTGACTTCGTAGTGTAAAAGCCCATGGCATTGGCCAAAAAAGAAATGAGAGCATGGGAGTGAGAGAGAGGGGTGGACAAAATCGTTGGCTTGCATAACCTGGCACAAGAGCCACAAGAGCAAGAAGCCACTTGGGGTAAGGGACAGGCTGCCCCAGGAAAGGGTTTTCTTCTGGAGAGGCTGGACAATTAACAGCCATTGCTTGTTCTCTCCCTGTGCTGAATCTCCAATCCTTTCTGCCAAAGCAGCCTGCACAAAAAGGGAGCCAGGCTGGGGCCAGCAACCTTTTAACCAGATTTTCCCCTTTCAAGGTTGGACCTAAGTAGGCAGGATATCCTCTCCCAAAAGACTCTGGCTATGGAGAGGCAGCATGGTAAAGTGTTCCTGTGTGTGGGCTCCTGGTGCTGGCCCACACCCTTGTCCATGACCATGGCATTGTTGGTGATGCTGTGAGCACCTGATGCCTATTCAATGGCAGTCTGTCCCACTAGCCCACAGCTCCCTAACAGGCAGAGGAAAGTTATGTCCTTACTCCCACATGGCTACTGCCACCCACCATCTCCCACCCCAGGTTCACACTGCTCATCACACAAGCACAGAATCAACCCACAGCTGCTGTTGCCATCACAAACCTCCTTTAGCAGCGTCCCCTGTCCCTGTCTGAAACCATCAGACAGATCATGCCATGCCATGAGTGGGAGATACTGATTGTCAGGAGACATGGAGAATGAGGAGAGGATGCAAGATCTTCCCTTTCAGTGCAAGCCATAACCAGTCACCTAGCTCTCCTTGCATCCTGGCCATGAACATTACTCTGGCCGTGGGGAAGGAGCCAAGATCCCTTCTCTGTCCCCTCTTCCCCCATCTGCATTGCCTTCCACAGGTGCCACATCCGAGCAGGCTATTTTTGTGCTGGCAGTTGTCGCCTTTTCAAAATTGCCTTGACAATGCCTGTGCCACCCGTTCCCTGCCTCCTGAGAGCAGCTGCCAAGCTGAGGTTCTCCCTCATCCTCCATTATCCGTATGAAAAAAAGGCCCAGAAAGGTTTTGTATTCTCAGCCCGGTCTGGACAAGCAGGTTTTAGCATCTGACTGAGAGCTTCCCCGGGTCGGGATTATTTTCTGCTCCGAGGAGATCGGCCCTAGTGAGGATGCTGCTGTCTCTCCCTCGCTGTCCCCAGCACCTCCTGTTGCTGCCTGTCAGGCCTTTCTGCTCATTGAGATGCAAGGCTGGCCGCTGCGGCCATCCGCTGAGCCGTCTGCTCCTGAAGGCACCTTCCCCTCCTTCCCCCTCCTCCCGGGGCTGCCTGTGGAGCTATTCTTCAGCCTCTGCATCTCACAACAGCTCAAAGGCAGATGCATCAATCCTTTCAGGGGATGGCGACGTGAGGAGAATGGCAAGGGAGCTGCAGGCAGGTGTTGGTAGGTTCCCAGCCATCTCACAAGCCTGGTCCCCCTCCCTGTCCCCCGCTGGCTTGTGCCTGAGGCTTGGACTGAGGCAGGAATGGGCAAGGGGAGAGGATGGGGGGAAGAGCGCTGGGATATGCTGACCCCACAGAATGCCCAGCAGGTTTTCAGGCGTGTTCCCAGCTGTCTGCACCCTGCAGCCTTTCCCCCTGCGGAGAGCAGGGATCCAACCCTGCTCACCAGAAGGTGACACCGGGGGCCGATGGTGCAGACAGCTGAGAGGGGTCACAGCCCCATGGCCACTGACAGCCACAGGGCCGGGGAGGAGTGGGGCTGTTCCTCCCAGAGTGACGCCTGACCAGACGCTCTGGTGAGCAGCTCTCACACACTGCAGTGGGGTGGGGATGATTCGGGAGCGGGTCCCCAGGACCCCCCCGACTCCCAGGCGCAGCCGCTTTGGTCCCGCTGCTCTCCCGGCACAGAGGAGGGCTGGGGCAGGAGCAGGGGGAGGCTGCTCCCGGTGTGTGTTTTACCCGTAGGTGCCACAATCCTTTGACTGTGTGTTCGAAAGCCTTGAGTCTATACGTTTAAGAATCAGCAAATTAGAAAAATTGTCCTGAAATGTTGGAGGGAGGAAAAAGGCAGGAAGGCAGAAAGGGATGAGGAGGGACTAAGAGGAAGAGAGGGAAGGGGTTGGTAAAAGAGAGTTCATCCAGGGGCAGTGCCCTGGCTTTATGCCCATCACCTGCGGGCTGGCAAGGAGGGAGGGAGGCAAGGACGAAAAGGGAGGACTGATTTCACATATTCAGTGCATATCATACAACCAGGGCAAGGCTTTCTTCCTGGGGCTCCTACCCAGGATGGCGTCGCTGCCACAGCCACTCTAGAGCCCTGCCCAGCTGCCCGAACCATACTCACAGCAGGATTACATTTCACTGCTTGATTGCTCGGGGGAAAGATACCTTCTCCTTTCTTTCTTTCTTTTTTTTTT